>MU853780.1:0-338851 GCA_033297225.1 Diplogelasinospora grovesii | reverse complement strand
GGTACTTGGAAAATGATTTTTATCATTCTGCCGGATCCATTATTTGGGACCTACGGTCCCATTAGACGGTTCCTACGGTTCCCCGAGACGCCCTCCTTAGATTTTATATGGCCTGGTACAATCTCACTTATCCGGCCTCAGAATTGGTGTTGTGGATTAATTAATAACCTTTACCGGTCCTGGTTAAAGTGCGTAAAATCAGTATTAGTGTCATCGAACATGCCTGGCACTTTTGCGGCTCGCACGAGACGTCGAAAGAAGTGAGGCGGATAGTGCGGTGACAGCTTAAAGCACATTCATGATTAGCTGCCCCAGGCGCCCGGACGTAAACGCCGTTCGGCGTTAGCACTCCGCTACTGACACACGCTACTGGAGTAACATCCCGTGCCTCTCCATTCCAACAGTGTCTACTTGGCGGGGAAGTGGGATATCGAATCAACTAAGACGAGAGCCATACCAAAAGGTAAATTTCCAGTAATAATAGCTAGACCAGATAATGTGAACGTAAGAGAATTGGACGGTATCTTTCAAGCAAATAAAGTTGAAACGCGAGTTTGGGCCGAACCCATCGGAGCAGCAAACGGTCTCTCCAAGCCTTGTTATTAGTGGGTCGATACAAACAGAGCCAACACCACTGAGACGCCCAACCTTGGCCAACTCTCACTCTCGGCGGAGAATCGTTGGCATCAGCTCTTTATCCCATCCTGCCCTGAACATAAGGATGGCCAGCACTCAGCCCACCATCTACAGCCCACGCTTGGCCATTGACATAGCTGCTCTCATCGCTCCCCAGGAAAAGGGCGACGCGCGCAATCTCATCAGCGTGACCGCCTCTCTTCAAGGGGTTGAGCTGTCCGATTTTGCCCTGCGTACCGCGTGCTCGGGCAGTCTCGAAGACAACGCTTGTCATTCCCGTCTCGATAAGACCGGGACAGAGGGCGTTAATCCGGATGCCCGTCCCCGCAAGCTGGTACGCTATGGTCTGGGCAAGCGAGATAACAGCCGCCTTGGAGGCCGAGTAGGGCGTGCTGCCGGCGTTTGACCGTAGGCCTGCTACGGACGCAGTCATTATAATACTTCCCGAGGCCCTTGCTTTCTGGGATGATGTCTTTTGCATCGCTGGCGCGGCATGCTTCGCCGCGAGAAAGACACTAGAAACTCAAACCATCAGCATGTCTGTTGGACGTCGGAGATTTGTTCCGCGAAAAAGGAGACAAACCCCAAGGTATTGACGCGCAGCGTCTCCATAAAGGTGTCGGCATCAATGTCAGTAAACTTGGCATGTGTGCCTATGGTGCCGGCATTGGCAAAGAACACGTCTAGCCGTCCGTACCGCTGAAGGGCATCGTCGACAACCTCTTTCACGGCCTTTTCGTCAGCCGCGTCGAACTGTCGCGTGTGAACCTCTACCCCGGGACACGTGGCATTCAGCTCGCGTCTGATAGCTTCAAGGTTCGAATCATCGTAGTCACAAATGTAGACTGCCTTTGCCCCCTTCTCTGCAAACTGGTGGGCAGATGCTCTGCCTATGCCCAGGGCGGAATTGGCGCCTTCAAATAATTGTTAGCTTCACTGGAAACGACCATTCTTGGACAAGGTCGTAGGTAGTTGGCTATACCGGTAATAATGACCACCTTTCCAGCAACTCTAGGCCCGTCGGGCGCGACTTTGATGACTGATGGCAGACTCTCGGAATCGGCTTGGCTGCTGGCAGAAGAAGGCGGGGCCGGCGCAAGCTGGCCGCTTATCGCTTGCACACGCCGCTTTGCCGATTCGGTGGACATCGCGAAGACAGTTTATGGGTTCTGACTGTCACAGCGTTATTATGAGGCCATTGCAGCAGTTTCGTGGAAGGTGCGGCCTCGAATTTGCCCGTCGAAGGATCGAGTTGCTCTTTCCCTTTTTGAGCTATAACAGGTCATTGCTGGCGCGCGGGGGAATTTGGGAGACCGAGGTCCAAGACACCTCACCTCGGCCTGACAACAGCAAAGCAAACTGACCATTTCACAGGCTACGTGCCGCACGATTTCTGAATTTTGTTGGCGTCAATCATTTAAACATATTGCAGAAGAGCTTTCATCAGTCGTTTCGGGCCCTATCTGCTTCGCTGTTCTTCTGCACTCAATCACGACGCATCAAGGAGTACTGTACGAATGGCCAATTCAGCATGGATCAGCATGGCGAGGAAGAAAAAGAATGTTTCTTCCGAACTCCGAACGTGTGAATGTCGGAGGAAGAATTTATCTAACCTTTCTGGCATATCATATGCGTCCCTGAGTTACGTGGCTCATTGATGCTTCGGTACCTGGAGTTCATCCTCATTGGCGGCCATCTCAGCCCCAGGCTGCCACTGAACTGATTACTGAACTGATTACTGAAACATCTCAAGCAGGCCGCTGGCAAGTTACGAGCGCTACCGTCGCCCAAAAAGTCGCTGCATCCCAGAGTTCTACAATACTCTTGATTTGTCCCAGGCCTTCCTCGTCATTCGAGTCAATGTCTTGAAATGTCTCGGCATTTCGTGATCGACATCGCTCTGGGTAGCATTGTGGAGGGCATTTGGCCAAAGTCTTACAATTCCACCGTGATAAGAGGACCGCAGACTCCTGAAACAGATCAGAACCTTACACCAGTAAGTCTTCGATTACCCCCTTTTCCATGTAGCCCTAGCTAACATGCAGTTGCAAGGATCGCGAAGACAACGAGAAAGTTGCAGCTGCATTCCATTACTCGCCTCTGTACGACTCACCAGAGTCGCAGAACGAAAAGAGGCCAGTTCGGCTTCTCCACCTTCTCCCAGGCAGCAGACAAGAAGATATTGAATGCCGCCTCGTCAAGACTGACATAAGCCAAGCTGCGAACAGCTATGAAGCTCTCTCTTATGTCTGGGGCGACGCATCTGCCTTAACTCCCATCCAGGTCAATGGTGACACCCTCCGGATCGGAAAGAACCTTCGCAGCGCGCTACTCAATTTGAGGCTCACAGATACACCCAGGACCCTTTGGGTTGATGCAGTTTGCATCGATGAGGAGAATGTCGACGAGCGAGACCGGCAGGTTGCCAACATGGGCGATATCTATCGGAGCGCTTCACGGACTATCGTCTGGCTAGGTGACGCCACCAAGGAATCGGCGGAGGCCTTTGCCATGATTAAGTCGCTGGGAGACGAAGCAATAGAGCTAAAGGAGAGCCCTGGAGTAGCCATCCGGCCCGGTAACGGCCCGACTTTCCAGAAGTTCAAGAACGATGCATTCTTCGAAAAGGCAATTATGGCTCGCGCCTGGTGGCGCAGGGTCTGGACGGCTCAAGAGCTGCTCTTAGCCAAGAATGCGATCATAGTCAATGGTCGGTTTCAGGTGGACTGGGACTTCTTCTGCGCAGCGGCCTACCATGGGGCGGCGCTCGAGATATGGAATGCGCTGTACTTCGGCAATACTGTTGAGTCAGAGATTGAGGGGTTCTATGCTATCCAGGCAATGAAGAACTTGCCGAAGCTTGAAACTTTGGCAGACGAATTACTCGCGTTCCTGATACACGCCCGCCAACGGAACGCTACGGACCCACGAGATAAGATCTTCGCCGTTCTGGGGCTAGTCAGTGGCAGTCCGCAGAATATTGGGATCAAGCCCGACTACCGTTCCTCAGTCGGCGAGGTGTACTGCGAGGCGACAAGGCGCTTGATTGCATCTTCAGGAAATATTGATGTCCTAGGGGTATGCTTCCCGTTCAAGGCCCAAAAGATATCGGATTTGCCTTCGTGGGTCGCGGACTGGAGTTCGACGGACAACATCGCACGGCCTCTCATGAATGATGCTAAGGGGACCCGACGAGCAACTCACGCTTCCCGGAAAGCCACAGCAAAGCCTCGATGGGATGCTGACGGCAAGACGCTCATCATCGAAGGGCACGCCGTTGACACTGTGACGAGGCTGAGCTCTGTGCAGCACGAAATCGATGAATCAGCATGGGACATGGACGACATCAGCTTTGATGACGACGACGATCAGACCTTATCAGAAATTCTGCGTGACCTACGGACGATGGCGGGAAGGTTCTACGAGAATCTCACCTCCGTCGTCCCTCACTTGGCCACCTTCGTGGAATGGGAACGCTTCGCTATGGGCTTGAAGCCGACAAACCCGGACCCTAAGACAGCCGAACCGATGGCCATCTTTTGTCAGACACTGTGTGCCGGCACGCTTGCTCCAGGAGGGTTTGGGGAAACCGAGAGTCTCTTTCGAACCTGGATGGATTCTCTTGCCCCAATCAGAAACCTGAAGCAGTGGAAGGTTGACCGTGCGAAACGGATATTCCGGCCATTGGGATTCCTTGGATATCTCAAAAGCACTTGGCAGACCTACGGCGAATTCCCTGCATACATCACGCACACTACGGAACGGCGGCTGGGGGGTACCGAGAAGGGCTATCTTTGTCTTCTTCCGAAGGCCACCGAGGTTGGAGATCAGCTTACCATCCTAAAGGGCGGTCGAGTACCAGTGATTCTCAGGCCGCGCGGTGACGGTACCATGGAGTTCATTGGAGAAGCATATGTTCACGGAATTATGGATGGTGAGGCGTTCAGAGAGGACAATTGTTCCGATATCCAGATACGATAGGGTTGTAGGACTCGTTTCCCTGCACACATTCTACCGATCTGACAGACCGGGACAGTTATATGTTCTGAAATCGAGGCGTATGTTCACCGAGACGACCAGCAATATTGGTAATCCGTTCCTTTCACGGCCAAAAGTTCCGGGGCGCTATCCCACCACTATGCCGGCTGAGCATTCTACGAGAACAACAAAGACGCCGTCCGCGGCCAGACAATCCGTAGAAGTCTACAGATACGAGGGAATCATCGCAGGCTATTTTTATCGCAAGTGTCCTATCAGCGTCATGGCGAGCAGGAGGCGTCAGCAGGTTCCCTATAACATTGGTCCGCTATTTACTATTGGTTGTCTTGCCCGGTGGACGAATCGGGAAAAATACGAATTTGTTACACTGAAGGCATTTGGGTTGGCACTCAGAAAGGGCTAGCGTTGCGTTCTCTCTGCTGGGTGGTTGTCAAGTGTGGTGACATCTGACCTGGGTGCAACTGTTTTTCTACCCGTCTATGCTGGGCCCTGGAAAGCAGTCCGCTATCTAGGCTACAACTCATCCTGGAGCCTCAGCGTTCGGAGCCTTTGCAATGTTTGCTGCAGAACTTTTCGTGCTTCCCGATGATGATGACCTGCAGATTCATTCACCAACAAGGACTGAGATTCTTCAAACCGACATTAGGAGCCGTGAGAACACTCTTCAACAAACTGCGTGGAATCAGGTGGGCTAGTCTAGTTGCACATGGAAACCAAGGCAGCTGAAGAATTCTGCTGCTATTTTCTCTTGCAAACCTGCCAACCCTCTGGCGCAGATTGGTCAAATTGGAGCTGACCCCCCCACCCACGGCTCTCGGGTAAATACATAGAGTCATGTTTCAAGCCGTTTATGGTGTCCGCTAGTTCGGTGTTTGCCAGTGGTGCGGTGGCCGCTTTTCCAGAACACTGACCTCAGCTTCTATTCGAAGAACCAGCAGATCCCTGAACTGGGCGACCAATAGGGGACCCCCACGCCTGTCGTCACTCGTGAATACGGGGATCAATGCATGAAAGGACTCGAGACACAGGCCCAGCATATGTATATCACCAGCGCACACAGGCGTACTGCGGCAAGATTGCCTCGACCCCTCTCCAGATGGTCTCACCACCGGCTGTACATGTACCTGCTCGCGTAGGTGGAGAAGTCATTGGATGCCCAAGACTAGCTCCGTGGCTGGTGCTCGCTTCTCCCACGATACAAGCCGCAGGTATTGCCGACTCTTCTGCGATAGAATGGACTCGGAGAATCCTCGGTGTGCAAGTGTACACAACTTAAGGTGCGTCCCATTGGCCTTGTTACGCCTGCATTTCCTGGACCCCGACGGCGCTTTCGGTTGGCCAGGACTGTTAGTGCTGGTGATGCGGGGGAGTCAATTACTTCACCGACTCTGACGGAATGGTTACGCTGAGATGGTTACTCTGACGAGCGAACCGTGCCATCAAGAAGGGCCGGCCCGTGATACTCTAGTTTGGTATCGCCAATCTCGTGCCGGTCCAATGACCTTGTCGCGTTGCTCTTCCGGCCTCTCTGATCAGTTGTGCGGCTCGATTAGGGCGGCCCTAGCAACGTCCGTGTTGGAATGAACAGGTCAGTCCGCCCTCCTTTTCATTTGAGAACGCTCTCCAATCTCCAACGGAGCTGGGCTATCGTATCATTCTCGGTTCCAGCGATTTTTTCGCGAATCTGAGATCGACAGTGCAAGGAAACGGGGCTATTGTGCACACTCGGGATGATCTGGCCAGAAAGCGGCCTTGTCGGCCTGTGGGCTGCAGCCGCACGGCAGACCACATGGCTTCTATCTGCTGAGGATTTTGGCAGCAGGCATCCCCTCCGCAGAAAGTCTTGGCCCTCTTCACAGGGCACGGGTACTTGCAGGTCTTCGCAGCTTCGATTGGAAAGACAATTGTCCCGCTTCCCGGTTCTCATACGAGACTTATTCTCGTCGGGCGGCGGGGACGCGCAGGGGCCGTGTAACACACAAGAATCCTCGCCAAGTTGGCCATGTATCTTTTGTCCTCTTTCCGCCGCTCGCCACTCCCTCTCCCAGCCCCCAAAAAAGAGGGCCTTCTATTACGACAACTATGTCTGATCCCCCCATCGCTCATATTCCCTCCCATGGTGTCTCTGGTAATGCTGTGCTGCCGTTCCGCAGGGTCACGACCCCCCCTTCTTGCCTAGGCTGGGGACTCTTGGGGCGAGAATGGTGGCAGCGCGGCCGAGGTATATAGTATGGGACCTGATGCTTCACGCCCGTGCCCCCAATGCACTTCCCCCCGCCCCCTTCCCCCAGATCCAGACCCAGACCCGGATCTTGTCTGGGTGAATGCGACCTGTCGCTTCTGATCAGTGCTTCTTGCTGTCGGCCTGAACTGTCAGCCGTCGCAAAGTTGCCTTCCCGCCCCCGCCCCTTCAACCAAGAGACAGACACGTCGTTGCTGTTTGTCCGCTCACGCTCGTTTGTTTGTCCCCTCCCGACACTCGTTTTCTCGCAGCGCTGCTGCCCCCTCTAGGCTCTTGTTGGTGGGATTTAATACTATGCCTCTCGTTACACTATCGACTGCTGCCGCTTTACTACGCCGCATACCCTGGAGAAGTCGCCTGATAATCATCGCTGCCGGACATGGAAGGACTTGAAGAGAGCAACAACTGCGAGTGCTTTATCGACACGGCTGAGTTTGGGAGGGAGGTGCATGGGGAGGATGCAAAAGTGTGCCTGCAAAGCTGCAGAGACTCCTTCATACGAACGATAGATCAAGACTGGGATGGGCCTTCGGCTTGGCCATTCGTGTGCCGAAACCTAACGGGCCAGGAAGCTGCCCAGCGCTTCTGGCCGCTCTACTGGTGTGATTTGACCTTTTGCGGGGTATGGATCGATCGAGGGGGACCACTGGGTCAAGATCGTGAGTAAAACCCCCTACCAAAGAGGTGACTGTGGCAGAGATGTCTCGGGCTAAATACGCCATTAGCAAACGTTGACTTGGTCATCAACACCTGCCAAAAGTAAGCAACAGCAAGATTCCCAGCTCGTTGGAGTGTCTCGAGAGAGAGAGTGTCCCCCTCGTGCTAACTAGATTGTTTCAAGCAATGGGTTTTTTTCAGTCCTTGACCCGGGTCCGCCGCCGGAGGATTACAAGTGCCAGACAAGTGCAAACGGGGGAGGAGGGGTATGTACGATGAGCATGAGCATGATCCAAGCCCCTGCAACACAGCCGACACCGATTACTACTTCGGCCAACGCCACGGGCCCGACACAAGCCGGTGGTCCCACGCCGGTGATGACAGCGTCGCCATCAACGACCACCACCGATCCGGTCGCACCAACAACCATGGTCAACAACTCGTCCAGCGCTGGAGCAGCAGCAGCATCATCATCATCATCGACTACATCTGGAAGTGATCTTTCAGGGGGTGCCAAGATCGCAATCGCAGTATGCTCAACGGTTGGACTGGTTTTCTTGATTTGTTTGGTGTTGCTTTTTCTTCTCCTCCAGCGGCGCCGACGACAACAACAACAACAACAGAAGCGACGAGTACGGAAATCGGAACCGGCCTCCTCCTTTTCGCGAAAAAACCGCGGTAGGGGATCCCATATCCGACTAGCAGCCCAAGATCATCACAACACGCGAGGTGGTGGGGGGTCGTCGCCCACGCCTCTTCTGATCTCACCTGTCCGTTCTTCTTCTTCTGCGGCGGGTAATAGCGGTAGCGGCGGCCCACCACCACCACCACTCACGCCGCCACTACGGCTTCGGGACCGAAAGTTTTTACTTCCTTCGATCCTGCGGTCGTCTTCTTCAGCAAACAACAACAGCCGCTCTTCTCCATCACCGCCTCTGACGCCACTGACGCCAGCATACTACACTTATAACAACACATCGAGCAGCAGCCATCATCCCGGCAGCGCCTTGTTATTCCCGTCCTCACCGATTTGTTCGCCCACGACAAACAAGCTGGTCCCGCGACACGAGCACAAGCCCAAGTTTTACAGTGGTGGGCTACCGCCGATTCTTCCACCACCACCACAGATAGCCTTTGCCGGTCCTGGTCCTGGTCCTGGCTTCAACAACAGTTTTGGGACTGGTCCGCGCGGCAGTGGCAGTCTGAGTAGTATCAGCAACAGCAACTATGGCGGCGGCGGCGGCGGCGGCGGTGCGTCGTCGTCACTGCGTAATGAAGTTGCCATCTTTTCGCCGCCTCCTCCGGGTCCCGCGCGTCCCCCCCGTCCGCACGAGGCGCCGCTCGAGATACCTGATCTAGTTACGCCGGCATCACCGGTTCCGAGTCCGTCGCCATCGCTGTCACCACCGCCAGTAGGACCACCTCCGAACCGCGCCTTGCCTCCCCCTCCCCCTCTACCACCACCACCGCAGCCGCCTGCGGGTACGGGCACATCTGCCCCTGCCCCAGTTGTATACCGGGGCTCGGTGTCGGTATCAGTAGGTGGGGCACGGCACGATTTGGTAGAGGAATATCGTCCCCCGAGAGCAAGAGGTGGTAGTTGGGGCAGTTGGAGTAGTGCGACGAACACGGACACGAAGAACACGGTACTATCGGGTATTGATAATGGTAATAATGGGAACGGGAATACGATCGGGATGGCGCTGACGCCGATCATGTCGTCCAAGACTGGCAATAGTAGCAGTGGTAGGATAGTCTCGGCTATAAGTAGTAGCAGTAGCATAGGCAGTAATAGCGCGAGGGCGTCAAGTGTCATCAGTGTCAGGTCGGCGTCGATGGTTAGTGGGTATGATCAGACTGGTACTACTGGTACTACTGGTACTAATACGGTAGGTAGGGCGGCATGAAAAGGGTAATTGTAAGTATTGGGTATAAGTTATATTTACGTTCGGGGTTTCCTTTTGGCTGGGGTAGGGAATATGGATTGGTTATAAGGATAAAGGTACAGGTACAGGTACAGGTACAGGTAGACTTACCAGACGGCAATGGAAAAGTACAGGGAAAGCACAGCAAAAGGAAAAGGAAGGGAGTTGGGCTATTGGCTAGGTTTGCGTTTAGGATGGGTGGGCATGGATATATCAGCATGGGGCATGAAATGGGATGGGATGGAATAAATATATGGCTGGCGGGCTAGCCACAACGGTATACGTAGGAATGGGGCATGATTCCGGTTATGGTTATGAGAGTGTTTGTTCTGTTTAGGTTCACAAGTTTCAACATTTTTTCAGGCTCACGATGAAATGGGACAATTGAGAATGGGGGATATGAGATAATGTAACGTAACTCCGTGTGTATGTATGTGGGTATGTAGTGAGTTAGTAAGTAGGTAGGTATGAGTGGGATGAGTTCTGAATGTCATGCATTCCTATCGTCGCCTTTCAGTTTCTCGTGTAGAGTTATCTTAGCTTCCATTGTGTTTATGGCAGGCGTGTGAGTTTTACAAGTGTGAGGGTATTAATTCTCGTTATTATGTGTGCTTCGTTAGAGTATTGTAATTAAGAGGTAAGGCACAATTGCGAACCTCAGAGATGACGCTAATTAACTCTCTCTCTCTCTCTCTCAACCCTCTATTAATAGTGAAAGCACTTGAACATAATATGTACCACTTTATAGCGGAAAGAGAACACAATCTGTAGTAAAAATGTTTGTGACAAACGGAGGACAAAGAATATTACAGCCCTCTCTCTCTCTCTGGACTTGCCGCGTTGGGCACTCATTGTTTGTTGTTGTGTGTGTGTGTGTTACACGATGATACCCCGCAGCTGACAGCCTCCTGCATGTGTGCATGCCATGCCATGCCATGCCGTGCCGCGCGTTTTCCCTTTGCTTTTTTGTTAATACCTCATTTTTGTTAATTGGGTTTATCATGGATTCATCCCCTTCTTTTATCCATCATCATCTTACCACCTTTTTCTCCTTTTTTTTGGTCTCAACCATAAACCTTGCACATTCACAGCTTTCCTTCTTCAAATCCCCTCATACAGTGTTCAAGGTCTGCTAGATCTAGGTCTGGAAAATGGTAGGCGACGCAACGGTCAAGTTGGCCGTATTGATCGACGCAGACAATGCTCAGTCGTCGATGATGGCCCTTTTGCTTGCTGAAATCGCAAAGTACGGCACTGCGTCTGTAAAGCGTGCGTATGGCGACTGGACGGGCAGCACGCTCAAGGGATGGAAGGAGCAACTCCTAAGACAGAGCATACAGCCTATCCAGCAGTTCGCCTACACGAGCGGGAAGAACGCTACAGACAGCGCCATGATCATCGACGCCATGGATTTGTTGTATACGAACCGGCTGGATGGGTTCTGTCTTGTGTCTAGTGACAGCGATTTCACCCGCCTGGCAGCGAGAATTAGGGAGTCGGGGCTGATTGTGTACGGCTTTGGGGAACGCAAAACGCCCAAGCCATTTGTCGTTGCTTGTGACAAGTTTATATATGTAGAGAACTTGGTGGTTCATGAAGAGGTGGCGGGGCAGGTGGTGGTTGGGGGGAGCAGGGAGGAAAGGGAGGAGAGAGGTGAAAGGGAGGTCAAGAGGCAGAGGATTGGAATTGAAAGGGTGGCGGAAGGGCCTACGAAGGAACAGGAGGAAATGGTGCGGAATGATGTGGCGGGGCAGCTGAGGATGACGATTGAGGCGGCGTCGGATGAGGATGGCTGGGCGCGGCTGGCTGATGTGGGAAACCTCCTGACGAAGCGATATCCGGACTTCGACAGCAGGACGTACGGGTATAGCAGGTTAAGTGAATTGGTTGCGGCCACGGGGCTGTTTGAGACGTCGAGGAGGAAGCCCGGGGAGGGGAAGCCGTGGGTGGTTTATGTTAGAGACAAGAGGAGGGCTCTGGAATAGCTACCGGGGGGGTGTGAAGGAGACAGCTGCATCCAAGATGATTCTGATCATCAACGTCTTGGTTTGAGGTTGTTCATCAGCTGCCTCAGTGCAGGTCAGGTTGGTGCGGGTTTGGTTAGATGTTGGCGGGCCCTAACTCTGCAACAATGCCCTAGTTTATGACTGTTGTTTATGTTGATGTATCTGCTCAGCCTGCACCCTTTGGCTTAGGCTTCACGGAGCGTGGCCCGTTCAGGGGCTAATTAGTTGTGCAGGATAAGGAGAATTTCTTCTGGATAACTTTACTCAGGCTCATGTTGGATATGGGATTTCGCTGCCCAAAGCATACTCTTGGATACTGAATAAAATGATAGACATCAGCATTTCATGAATGCCTAGGATGAAGGATTCCCTAGTGATATGAACTCCGTACCTTACTCCGTATTGCTTGGCATACTGTAGTCTGAGGCACAAGCAGCCCTAGAAAATGCTCAGACCTCCTGTGGGGAGAGACACGTGGGGTAGCTCACGGTACTCAGCCCTAGGGATGGTATGGACAGAGATGGCGAGAACATGAAGACAGCGCTGGCTGGCAATTATGAGCAACAAGGCTGGATTAGAAAATACCTGTTTCAAACTTATTGGACCTGCATCCATATTGCAGCAACGTGAAGGGGTAGGATTTGAGCGTCATCATGCTTCAGTGTGTTCAAGTACCCGTGCGCTGGGACGGTTTGACCCAATCATGGCCCGGGTGCAAAAGTTTGTGCTTGACTGATCCCTGTGCATGAACGGGAACGTCATTTGCAGTGAATCGGCATTATTGCGTCTGTGGTGGTGTTCTTTCACAAGCAATTAGCTACCAAAGAGCCCCAAAGTTCCAACGTCTTTTTTAGTCCGCACTCTCAACAACCCGATCGATCGGCAACCGACTGACGACCGCTCTGAACTGCTGCACAGCTGCATGCTTCTCGTGCAAGCTTCCCTTTTACAACCAGGAGGACCATGAGGCGGGTGTCTCGTTCGGGGAGATGGAGCAGCCACAGCAGCAGGTAACTTCGGCCCCGCTTGAGCGCTCCGTCTCGCAGCAGTCGACCACGTCGATAAGGAGTCACCGGTCGGGCACGGTGCGTCCTAGGAAGAGGCTCCAGTCGCAGCAGTCGAGTAGGGCGTCGTCTCTCGGTCCTGAATCGGACAAGTCGCTCACCTCGTTCCCGTCATTCTCGCCCGAGTCTCCCCGCCACGAGAGGTCGTTCCTCGGAAATCGTGAAGATTCAACCCCATCACGCAAGTCGTCCGATTCGGAGCCTACCGTTCTTTCGCAGCAGCAGACAAGGCAACGAGAGGGGGAGGGGCAACTGAAGCAGAGACCAGCCTCTATTGTGGACAGTCTAACCACACCGTCACCACCAGTTGCTACCGTTCGCAGCGCTCTGTTTGACGATGCACCGCCGCTCGCAACCAAGACGATACCCGGGGCGCTGCACCATGCCGACGACGAACACATCCAGCGGCTGATAGCTAGGCATGGCGCCGTCAACCTCGTGCGCCAGATCGCCGAGGACCTAGCGCAACGAGACTCACAGATCGCAAGCTTACGGCGTCGGGCCGACGAGCGAGAACGGACACTGCGGAAGATCATCTTGGAGTGCGGTCTTACCAACTTGGACCTGGAGACGAGGTTGCGGGCAATCGAACAGGAGGCCAGGAATGGACAAGGCAGGCGGAAAACGGCAGGAAGCGGGGAAGGCTTGTCGGATCTCATGAGCGATGCCATGGCCGAGGATGTCAGGAGTTCAGGGAGCAAATACTTTAGCGATGAAACGATCCGGGCAAGCAGTCTGTCTTTGCCAGCAACAACCACGGATGCCGACAAGGCACCAGGCACAAACACAACGAGAGGCTGGAAAGATTACCTCTGGGGCACCGGCACGACAAAGAGCAGCCGGGCAAGTAGCATCCACACTAACGGTGATGTGAGCAAGACCGTCATCAGGGCGGCACCCCCAACTGAGCGTCGACCTACGCTAGCAGAGGACCTGTTCAACCCGCCTACTGAGGCAGAATCTGTGCGCAGCTCTAGTAGGGCGTCGAGCATCCATTCTGGACAGGAAGCAGCCGCGGCACGGAAAGCTTCGCTGGCGAGTCTTGCCCTACGGTTAGTTGCAGGAGGTGCGACGGTGGGTCGCGAACGTGAACCCCGCAGGCGAGCAAACAGCGGGCAGGCTGGCGGCTCCCTCAGGACGCCTTCTAGCTCAAGTGTTAACACCACCTCGTCATCGCGTGTCGTCTCGGCACAGGGCGGCGGTCCGAAGTCTCTGATGGCCATGCGTAGGGCGACTGGCGGCGGGACGTTGACTGCGCCTGTTAGTATCGCGCAACGCTCGCAGCCGCAGGAGCGCTGGGACACTATGGGATCCAGCCCCGCAAACGATGGCGTTTCACGCCAGGAGAGCCTTGGGCCGGTCGAGATGGACACCATATTACCTCCGGAGGACCAACCTCCCACATTAAGGCACATCTACAACTACAATAACAACAACAACTATGACGGTTTGGAATATCTGACCGATCGCTTTGGATTTATCTACGATCAGCGCCGGAAGAAGAGGCAGCGGGAAGCGGCTCAGATGGCTCGACACGTCAAGCGCGGTAGCCGTGGCACAGAGATGTTATCCAACGGGCGGAGCGGGATATCGCCAGCTGTGATCGACGACAGCGCGAATAGTGCCAAATGGGATGTCGCCAGTGACGGGAGACCCAGCACACCCTCGTCGACCGAGGAATCTCGCGACGAAGCGAAGCCAAAGCGGTGGCAGGACTATCTCAAGATCGCGACCTTTCCCACAGAACTGCTCTCACACACGCCGTCCATCAGCGTGCCGGCCTTTGATGTGGTTGAAGGCGGAGCTGAGTTGCCTAAGTCACCGGGTCTCGTTGCATCCGGAGAACGAGGCTTTATCCCCCCTGCCACAACAACTACCGCGACAGCTGGCAACGAGACGCCGCCAGTGATACCAGACCCAGAAGGCGAGCCCTCGCCATCACCTTCAGGGACGATAGCCAAGGAAGATGCGGAGCCAGTCAAATTACTCCTCCAAAATCTCAGCCAGCTTCACGATACTTTGCAAAGGGAGAAGACGGTACGATGGAACGACTTCCTACGAAAAGTCCGTGCCGAGCGCAGACGCGAGGGAGAAGCTGCTGCGGCGGCAGCAGCTGCAGCAGCAGAAACCAAATACCAGCGTCCCAGTACCGTGATCCAGCCCGAAGCGAAGCTCGGAGACGGCGAGCTCATTGGCGTAGCTAGTCTGGGCATTCAGGGGAAGGTTGGCCGCGCCAAAGCCAACGAGTTCAAGACTTTGCTTCTCGGCGGTATTCCCGTTGCATATCGCGCCAAGATCTGGTCCGAATGCTCTGGCGCCAAAGCCTTGCGAATACCGGGCTACTACGAAGATCTGGTCAGCCGTCCCGAGGACCAGGACGACCCGCAGATTGTCGCTCAGATCAAAGCGGACATTACGCGGACCCTGACAGACAATATCTTTTTCCGCAAAGGGCCTGGAGTAGCGAAGCTGCACGAAGTACTCCTTGCATACTCTCGGAGAAACCCTGAGGTTGGGTACTGTCAGGGCATGAATTTAGTAGCTGCAAACTTGTTGTTGATGATGCCGTCTGCCGAGGACGCGTTCTGGATCTTGGTGTCCATGGTGGAGCACATCCTGCCAGCTGGATACTTTGATCATTCGCTGCTAGCCAGCCGAGCAGACCAGCAAGTTTTGCGGCAGTACGTGTCTGAGATACTGCCGAAATTGAGCCAGCATTTCGAGGATCTGAGCATAGACCTGGAGACCATGACCTTTCAGTGGTTCTTGTCGGTATTCACGGACTGTCTGTCTGCAGAGGCTTTGTTTCGGGTGTGGGATGTCGTCCTGTGCTTGGGTAACTCGGGTGATGGGAGCACGTTCCTGTTCCAGGTGGCGCTGGCACTGTTGAAGCTGAATGAGCAGCAGCTGCTGGCGTGTGAATCCCCGGCCGCGGTGTACACGTACATCAACCATCAGATGACCAACCATGCCATCTCTATTGATGGGCTGATTCAGGCGAGTGAGGGGTTGAGGAGGGTGGTCAAACGGGAGGAGGTTGAGCAAAGGAGGGAAAAGGCCATGCAGGCGGAACGGGACCAGGGTAGGGTGAGGGATACGGAAAGAGATGAGGCACAGGTGGAGGAGCAGGTTGTAAAAAGCAAGAGCAAGAGAAGGATCGTGCAGATGCAGATGCAGATGCCCATGCCAAAGGCGACGACGGCCCCCGCGGTTGTTAGTGAGGAGACCGCGCTGGCGTCGCCGAGCTTGTCTGCGACGGCGAGTGAGAGTGGGGATTGATGAGCTCGGGTGGATTGGGAGGGTGTAGCTCAGGCGGGTTGGGAAGGGTGTAGCTCCCGAGGGCTGGGAAGAGGGTGTAAAGAAAGAGGGAGAGTGTTGGATGTTTTTCCTTCGTCAAACTGCATCAACTAGCGAGTTTTACAGGTGTTGAGTTACAGGTTGGTTGTGGTTTGTTGTTTTAAAGAGAGGGCTAGATTGGCATAAGGTCTATGATACCCCCCCGCAATTCCATTTTCCATTTTGTTTGGCCGGTTTTACTGTGTTCGTCTGCAATTGCGGTGTTGGTGTTGTTAGGTCGCTCAAACACAAATACAAATGCTTTTCTTCTTCAGTAGCCTTTTTCCCATCTTTATTATATATGGCTCCCACACCGAGGAATGGGGATTTTGTCGCTTCTTTTTTTTTCCCCCTCGTTCAGTGAAGGTGGGTGGGTTAAAGGCATTGCTCATATGTATATGAGACCTTGGGGGCTGTTCAGCGTACAATTGTACCAGCATTTACAGTTTCTCTATATACAATCTCAGGAGCATTTGTTCTCGAACGAGATTACAGACTTTGGAGCTTTTTATTTCTTCTATTTTTATGTTTTTATATGTTTCTTCTCTTTCCTTCGACAATCGCCGTCTTTGCTCATTGGTTGTCAACTTGTCAGGAAAGATGGGTAAGTACCTAAGTTTGATATGGGAATTGCTCCATTTGCTGGGAAGCTGACGTGATCCACCCTCCCTCCCCCTCCCTCCACCCATAACCCATACATACCACGGCCGACCAACACCACCACCACCACCCGGTAAAAAGAGTTCGCTCGTACGCGTACGTCAGAGATAAGGAAACTTTGCTGTGTGATATTGGAGCATGGTATATGGTGTCTTTTGGTCGCGGAATACGGATAGAGAGCGGTTTATCAATTGTCAATGGAATTAGTGAACCCATTGAGTCCCTTCCATTGGCCAGATGTTGCCTACCTAGGTATATAGCCGCTTGACGTGATATTGCACCATAGAACATCAACCATCAACAACCCTCACTTTTTACGGCATTTGCACTCTACCCTGCTTCCCCCACCGCATTCAGAAGCTAAGCTCGGTCTGAGCTCTATCCTGATGGCTTTAGTTCTTAAGTATGAAGCGTACCTAAGAAAGAAGATTGCTCTGCCTTGACGAGATTATGCTGACGACTCGCAAATGGAAGCGTAGACTGTTGTTCGACATTCTACCCGAGGTATGGTCCAGAGTGCAACGCGATGGTCGCGATGATGTGACCAGCAACGTGGTATCTATCCATCCCCCCCCTCTTCGCTTTCCGCTTCTTGTCCCCCCAGCCGGCAAGATAAGATCCGACAGAAGTCGTGTATACTATCCATGTGGCGCGGCATCCAGACCGGAGCACGTTCTCTGTTTCTTGACATCTTTCTCGGGTTTCCGTCCATAGTAGGCATGGCGGCGACCCAGACACCTGGTTCATCGTCTGCTTCTTGCAGCTGCCCGCAGAAGTGTCAATCCCTAGTCTAGATCGCACCATCTCAATATCGTGGGGGGTTCTCACAATAATAAACCAGGGTATGATAATTCCTTCATATAATATTCGTCCCGTCCTGCCCTGTATTGCATCACCTCACGAACCGCACCTCGCTTCCACTCCCGTACTGTCTGCAGCAACTAGCAGCAGCAGATCCGATAAGTAGCAGCCATGGCTTCCTTCACACCAGACCTCGAACCCACCGAGTCCAAGGACAAGGACAAGGACCCGGAAGCGGTTGCTGCACCCGCGAAAGCCATCTCCACGTCCACGGGCTCCATCACAGAAGAACTGGACAACAACTCCTCCTCCCATCGTGGAACGAATAATGAAGGCGTCTTCGCGGCGGGCGGCCACGCTGCCTTTTATGAACCCATCGCCAAGTACGAGGGTCGACATAGATACGACCCTAACGCGACGTGGACTGAGCTGGAGGAGAAGAAGCTTGTTCGCCGTGTAAGCACTTTCCTCCCTGCTTCCATATCTTCAGGCCTTTCTTGATAGGCCCCCCCCCTCTTTACCCCTCCGATTTGTTGTTTCTCCTTTGCCACACCCTTCTCCTCCTCCTCTTTATCTTCCACTTCCCCTTACACTCTTACCAATGTGTTTTTTTGTTTTTTTTTCCCCTTTCCCTCTCTCTCGCCTCTGAACCCAACACAACACAACCCCAGCCTAATCGCTTTTCTTTGTCTGCAATGTACATACATGTACTAATACTGCAAAACAGCTAGACCTCAGGATCTGCAGCTGGGTCTGCCTCATGTTCTTCGCCCTGCAGCTCGACCGGGGGAACATCTCGCAGGCGTTGTCCGACAACATGCTGTCGGACCTGGGCCTGTCGACGAACGAGTACAACTACGGCATGACCATCTTCTACCTCTGCTTCCTGTCCGCCGAGCTGCCCTCGCAGATGATCAGCAAGAAGCTGGGCCCGGACGTCTGGATCCCGATACAGATGGCGTCGTGGTCTGTCGTGGCGTGTTCGCAATCGCGTCTGACCGGGCGCTCGACCTTCTACCTGACCCGCGCGCTGCTCGGGCTGTTGGAAGGGGGGTTCATCCCCGACGTCATACTGTACCTCTCGTACTTCTACAAGAGCAAGGAATTACCGATAAGGTTGTCGTTTTTCTGGGGCGCCTACATCGGCACGAACATCGTCTCTGCTTTCCTGGCCTTCGGCATCCTGCACCTGAGGCAGGCGAGCGGGTGGGCGGGGTGGCGGTGGCTGTTCGCGCTGGAGGGGGGGTTGACGGCGATAATCGGGGTGTTTAGCTGGTTCTACCTGCCGCCGTCACCGACGCAGACAAAGGGCGGGGTCAGGGGGAAGGAGGGGTGGTTTTCGGAAAAGGAGGAGACCATCATGGTGAATCGGATTCTGAGGGATGATCCGTCCAAGGTGAGTAGCCACGGAGGAAACAGAGAGGAAAGGGATGCTAACTTTTGTGCGTGCGTGTCCAGGGAGGGATGCACAACCGCCAAGGCCTGACCCCGTCTCTCCTCTGGGAGGCGCTTGTCGACTACGACCTCTGGCCGATCTACCTCCTGGGCCTGACCTGGTCGATCCCCGCGCAGCCGACGATCGCGTACCTCACCCTGAACCTCAAGGGCCTGGGGTTCGGCACCTTCCAGACGAACCTGCTGACCGTGCCCGCCTGGGTTCTGTTCTTGCTGCAGCTGATCTTCTGGACCTGGATCTCGGAGAGGATTAACAACAGGTTCCTGATCGTCTTGGTCTGCCAGATCTGGATGCTCCCGCTCCTCCTGGCATTAGAGTTGATGCCGGCCAATGCGTCCCCCTGGGCGTGGTACGCGGTGTCTGCGCTGCTGGTCGGGTATCCGTACGTACATGCAATTCTCGGTAAGTCACCCACACACCAACCTTTGCTAAACTCGCAAAGAGAAGGGAGAGGAACTAATGTGGTGTGGCCGTGTAATCAGTGGCAATAACCTCCCGCAACGCAGGGACAGTCCGCACAAGGACGGTCGGCAGCGCGCTGTACAACATGTGTGTGCAAGCCTCCAATGTCATCTCCTCTAACGTGAGTTCCCCACCAAAAAACAACAACTGAAACTAGGTGAGAGGGGAGGGAGGAGCTGACAGATGTAATTACCTCTAGATTTATACAACGAGCGATGCACCACTCTACCGTACGGGGAACAAGGTTTTGCTAGGGCTGATCGCGTGGAATGTCGTTCTGATCATAGCGATAAAGGGGTATTACATGTGGCGCAACAGTGGGAGGGATAAGATCTGGGCGACCATGACACCCGCAGAGAGAGATATCTACCTGGAGACGACCAAGGACAAGGGGAGTAAGAGGCTGGATTTCCGGTTTGCTCATTAACAACACACACACACACACTCGCTCGCAGCAACACACGTGCAATATGAAGATAGAACATCAATTCCTTCCATGTTCCGAAGTCTTTGACCGTGAAATGGTCATGCAAAACGATGGATTTTCGGTATGTACCAGGGTAAAATCCGCAAGATAAAGTAATGTACGACGTGTGCGGATGTCACTTGGCCCATAATAATAATAAAGAGCGTCGTTTCTTAGATAAAACCGTCCCGGGCTGTGTTAATAAAGAGAGAGTGTAAAAAGCTAACCGTTTTATATACATTCCTTTACCATTTCACCAGCCCTCAGTGCAATGGGATCAATACTCCGTAGGAGTAAGGAGAAACGATAAAAAAAAGATTCGAGACAACTGGGTGCTTGATAATCAATGACAAAGACGAGATTCGAACTCGCGAGGTTTCCCACTGCGGATATGGAGACTTGGGGTGGAAGTCCTAAACACAGCGCCTTAACCACTCGGCCACTTTGCCTTGATGTTGTGTAAGATTATTCCCCTTTCGATGCCTTATCAAGGCAGCCTCATATTGCAAGTGCGGTTTCGATTCAGCTGGACTTTGGGGATTTCTTTGCTGGATTCAATGCAGCGCAATAAAGACAGTCTCGTGATTATGTCTTTATTGAGCGTGTACGGTAACGTGAGACTGAAGAGACGAATTGGCAAAGCAACTCGCGCATTACAACACAGCATCTGAGTCATGAGAGCTAGACACGTTTATTCTTTCGGATATTCGGGGGAAGCGATTCAGGGATGCAGGTCCAGATGTCAGTCGCTAAGGGACGGCGCATGTAAAAAAGGGAACTACGTAGTATATAGCTGGGATTGCTCTGACAAACTGAGAGGTACAATGTGTGCTCAAGGTACTGCGAGCTGAAAGTGTGTCCAGAGCTACCTGACATCGGCTTAGGGGTTTATGACACCATTTCTATCACAATGGTGTGCATCCGGGAGCATCGCACATAACATAAGAGGAGGATGTACCGAGCATTTTCCTTACATAAATCGATGTGGAAGTCGGTCTAAGCCAGACGAGTCCGCAGGTCCGCAGGAATGTTGTCCGGGACGCGAGTGCTTTCATTGATGTCCTTCCGCTGTTCAAATCGAGTCGCGATGAACCGGTTCCTTTCCCATACGGTTGACAAAACGCAGAATATGTCGCCTTACTTTCATGCACCAAGGTCTTTCGAAGTACGTAAGAGCAAAGGTGTCAGGTAATAGCAAGGGCAAATGTTTTCTCTCGGCACATGGAATAACCCTTCAGCCGGTGAGCATGGGGGAAATGGCTCATAGCTGTACACACATATGCCATCGCAAATTGTCCCCCAAGAGAGGGGCATTTGACATCTCAAAAGTTTTGACACATGAGATCGTGGGGGAAGAAGTATTGAGCAAGAGATTGACGAACTTGACTCATCGGTATTCGTATTTTCCTTTCATCGTTTGTCCTACGGAAAAGACCCTCATTTCGTTTCTTTCGTTTATTTGGCAAGCCATTTCTAGTTAATGTGCCAGTGCCAGATCGAAACGTTGTGTGCGTTGTATTCCAGATCTCTAAAAAAAAAATCCCCCGTTGTGCCTGATTCGAAAACCCAATTGCCCATTTCCTTTGACTTTGACTTTGCGCCGATGCTTTCGAACAAACCACGCACAACACACAACACACAACCCAAGTCGTCCGTCCGTCCGTCCTCGTCCTTTTCGTCGTGAAGGGGGCGGGGGGGGCGATCCGTTTATTTAAGCTTCTTCTTGGGGCGGAGCTGGTTGGTGTGTCCGCACTTGCGCTTGCGGCAGTTACTGTCCCATCACGTCAGTACCATCCACAACATCCCTCCCCCTCTCTCCTAGGAACACTGCAAGGAGTGGTAGACGTACGTGGCACGCGGCGGCAGGCGGGCGTAGCACTTGCGGCAAATCATCTTGTCGCAGTTGAACTTGGAGGCCAACTGTTATCCGACTGTCAGTACCTCACTCAGCCTCTCCCATCACTTCCACCGCTTTTGTCGTCGGGGTTGTGCGCGAGGGCAACGTACGGCCTTGAGAGATGGTTCAATCATCTTATCCAAATGTCAGTGTTAACCACAAATAACAGATCCAGCGATCTGGAGTGCTGGTTGTGTGTGCTCACCTTGACGTCTCGATTCTGTTAATCGTGACTGTGGTTTGCCGGGTTTGGTTCGGAGGACAATTTCGCACCTTTCGCGAAAGTTTCCTTAATTTTCGTGGGCGGGCGGGCTTGGTGGGATGTGGATCCCCCACCGTCTTGGCGGAGCGCAGCGGCGGAATAATCTGCCCTTTCCGCTCCGGGCAGTGTCCAGTTTTGGCCAATCACTGATTAGGTGCCGTGGCCAACAAGGTACGCAGGTTTTAGCGGGTACTCTGCCCGACCCACTTACGGTAAACCCCCTTTGTTGCTGCATGTCGGCATCGAGCAGCTACTGTCTAACGCAACAGATATGTATTGGACGGTCATGCTCTTCAGTAAGATCGAGATAAGTGAGAAACGCATTCACGGGTTTGACTACCATTCTGCCCAGAGAATTGACAAAGTGGACTCAGAAAGGTTGAGTGATGGTAAAGCATGTATTGCAGATGTGCTAAAACTTCGCAGGCTATGCACGATTCTGCTCGGCAATGATGAAGAACTCTGCCCTGAAAGCCGTTAAGACCGTAGTGGTGGGACTGTTTATGTAGGTGCATAATATGGTACCATCTCCTCCCAGCCGGCGAAGGCAATTAATTCTGTAGCACCCAGGTTGCTCCTCTCGTTCAAGTACAACAAAGATGTACAAGAGATCGATGGTTAGAAACATGACAATGGCGATGTCCCACGTGCGAGGTAGCATCATCAATAAGTCTTCTCTCGGTCCGGGAAAGTGCAGATCGTTGTTTTCAAGCCACCGTTGCCACGCGAGGACCAAAGCGCAAAGGTCAGTGAAGCACGAGACCAGGCAGCCCGCTACGAGTTGCTTGGCCCAAACACGGAGGGCTTCTTTCTTCCTTGCAGGTCCAGGAAGGATTTCTGGTCTGTCGTCATAGTTGAGCACCAGTTCGCCTTTTTCCAGTGAGGTATCTAAATCGAATGAAGAAGCCATGGCTGGTGAATTAAGATGGGAATGTCAAAGCTCAACTCGATAAGGGATTAAGCTTTCGCAACGTGGAGCCTTGCCGATCTGGAAAGCTTGTACAGGTATGAGCGGGCGTCTATAAATGTTGAAGTTACCTACGCTGCCCCGCGAAGTTAAAATGGACAATAGGAAGCAACACAGCACACAATAGTAAGGATAAAGACACATGTCTGGCGCGCCACACGCAAAACCTCTTCACTTGCTTCAGAAATGGATTTTCTTGGCCAGATTGTCCCGTTCAGGCACCTGGTTTTGGTGAGCTTGGTAACTCCGAAAAGTACAGCACGTACAGTCTAAGCCTCCCAATTACGCACCACCTCGTTCCCGCCTCTACATGACGGCAGGAATCGCAATCAATCAACCCACTGACACCCGTAGTGGCCGACCATACCGTTTTAGGGCAGTTAAGCGAGCGCACAGCTCGCAAATAAGGACGTGCCATCCCCGTAATCAACACACTGCGCCTCGCCGTGGATTGATTGCGATCTCTGGATAATGACGCCAATTAGTCCTACGGAAACATCGACAACGCTGTCCGGCTCCCACAAAGCGTTCCGCTTCGTCCCAGCATTTTGGAAGCCCAAGGGCCCCTTCGTTGCTGCCCAATGGCAAAGCCTCACAGCCGAATCACGAAACCATCCGAACTAGAGCAGCATGGTACACTACCGGTACACAAGACAGTTGTCCGGGCATCTCGACGCTCAGGCCAGCACCAAGTAGATTACCCTTGATAAAAAATTACTACTACGTAGTGCTGCGTAGAGCCGCACAGCTTTTTTTTATGGGTTTCCCGCTTCAGCGGTGAGTTGGCGGCCTTAAGCCACTTTTAAGCGAATGGCACAGACCAGTTTTCACCATTTTGCTGCATTTGCCTGCATAACTATGCATAACTCTCCACAACTATGCACAACTCTAGCGCGCACCCACGTTTCCTACTCCGTACAGATCACTTTATCCCAATTTGTCCACCGGCAAATGTAATGACCATTCTCGCCGATCGGGGCCTAAGGTTAGCACAACAGAAATTGCGCCCGCCCTACGATACAATGGCCATCTCTGTACGAAGTACTATGCAAATACTCATCTTTCACCGTCCGTTCACTCTTATGCTCCCCAGGCAAACTGCATGCCTATGCACACCACACGCCCACACCCACGCTTAATAAAGCCTCTCAGGGGACATAGTACCAGGCAGAAAACTAAATACTTCAGCCTCTAGATGTAGAAGCTAAGGTCCTATTAGACGCCTGTTATACACCCTCCCAAATGGATACTAGTATACTGTTAGAGGCGAGCGAACCTGCATCGAATGATCAAACGTTTGCATGTCCGAGTTTTTGGGAGCCCGCACAGCAGGATGAGTTCGCAAACGCCTGCATGTGTTGCAGTCATGCTGGCAATCATGCCATGCCGGTGCCGCTTCCCGTGTTCTTGTCACTCCTGCTGTGCTCGCGGGTTATGCACCTCAAATTAATGTACGCTTCGTCCGATCTTTTCATTCACCCATCTACTTATGGTCCTAGCCCCCCTCTTGTCCCGTTTAATCTTGTCACGCATCTGCTTTCTGTTCAGCCCCGTTCTGCACGCTGTCCAGACCGACAGTTGAAAACGCCTTGATTCTTCAATAGAGCTGAGCTCGGCCCCCAAAACCTATTTAAGCCATCATGGACTCCCACTGCATGTCTTCTCCTCTACTCGACTCCTTCTGCAGCTCGACCCCACCGTCGCAGAACCTTATTCGAAATATCTCAACAAGCACTAAGTTTTCCGTCACCCTCTCGCGGCGATCCAAACCACCAGACCCAGTTGCTCAAGTCCTAGTATGTTCCTGTGGAGCGCGTTACACAAAGTCCTCCGGTCCCTGCGCGTGCCTGGCGTACATCCATTCACCTTGCCTTCCCGCGTTCTCAATCTCCCTCGTTGGTGCTTCCCGATGAATCTTTCAAAAATCTTACAACAACTGGCCTTTGCTGTGCTTTGGGCCTTCGCATTGCTTGCCGTGATCCTCTCGTGCAAAGCTTTCGAGGGCATGGACTGGGTGCTATCAACACGGGTTGTGTACGCACCCAAGTTCAGACCCCACAGATACTCTCCTACACAAAGCTGACATACCCTTACCTGGTGTAGATTACTCACAGCATGGGTGGTTTTGTTGTCGCCGGTCGTCTGCATGCAACTGAAATATTTTACCACGTGTGTTTCTTCACTCACCCTTGCCTTCTCTTTGTTTCATTCACCCTTTTCACCTGACTCGTGCCGGTTTCTAGCTGCAGGCTAACCGCTTCCGTGCTAAACTTCTTGTAGACCTTTCCTCCTCACTCTGTGCGTATTCGTCTGCGTGCAGGCCGTCTTTCAGCTTTTCTGGGAGCCGACCTTTGAAGATTCTCTTATGATGACCCCTGTGACGATAAACACAACCATCACCATAATCACGAACATGCCGCTGCCGAAGGAGGAGAAGGAGAGGGCATGCCACCGCGAACCGCCGCGTCTGCGTGGACGAAGAGGAGGATCCCAGGATCCCAAATTGCTGCTACCGGTCTACTACGAGCAAAGGGGGCCACACAGGACCAGCACCATGGCGGCTGATGCTGCTCCTGCTGCAGCGGCCTCAACAACAACAAGACCGGCATGTTGGGCAACAGACTCGGCGGGAGGGGGGGAGGAATGGCCGGAGAGCCAAGCCTACCAGACCCCGGCGTGTCTATCCCCGACGCGCTTATCTGATCTGAGATCGGCGGGCAACAGCACGGCTTCCCCGCCCCTGAACAACATGTAAACCCCCCCTCGGGGGGCTTGCTGTGACTGGTGAGAGGTAAATGTGGTAATGCCGCCCCGCGAACACCCTAGCGTTTGTTTCATGGTTTTTATGGGGATTGCCGCTGACAAGTGATAAAAAAAAAAAGCTACCAACGCTTCAGGGCTGCTCAATGTGTGATTCCAGGAACAGGATGGTTTGCTTAGTTTCATATGTATTAGGCCTATACATATAACACTACGCAGTTAGTGTGTACCAGAGCGCGGCTTTCTGCTGTCACGTTCTTCGTCCCATGTTCAAAGAGAGTTGGGGGGGGGTTGCCGACCGGCCTCAGATCATCATCACGCAACACAACCCATCTCTCACTTGACGATCAACTTCAACTCCGACGAAAACGCCCCGCGCAGCCTGCAGGCGTGCACCAACTCCCCCCCCCCTTTGAAGCGGCATGGCTCCCCGTGTGAGTCTATGTCGGGGGCGTGTCGGCCTTCTCGAGACTCCAGCCGAGTCTCTTTGCACCTTTGAAAGTGCCTTCTCAATCTCCAACAATGCCGAGCATTAAAAAAAAATATATGCACATCTGTGTCTGCGTCTCGCATAACACATGATCATAGGTTTTGCTCGGCCGTGTGCGATTCTTTTATCATCCACCATCCACCACCGTGTCCGGGGACGTTTTTTTTTTGCACACGGAATTTCTCTCTGACCTTTGCAACCCCCTTTTCCGCCAACGTAGCTGGAGAGGTCGAAGTCATGGGAAAAACTGTGTTGCCGACAATCGATCAACCGCCCGCCCGCCACACTGGCCGCCACTACGCCTTCTTACGGACGCTCGCTCTCTTTTTTTTTTATCTACACTTTTATTGGACGGAAGACAGTGAGATGGAAAAAGGAGTGCAGGGATGGAGTGGTGAGAAGGAGACGGAGAAGAAGAAGAAGAAGAAGAATAAGAGGGGGGGAAAAAATCGGTTCATACCTACTTCAGGTACTTAACCTATTTTGCGATCCGCATGTTTCAACACAACGGGTCATGATGGGGCAGTTTTTTTGTTTTCAATATTTCCCAGGTTAACGAAATATGGGAAGCACGAAAACAACCCAAATGTCGGACTGCCAGCCGACTGGGGGTCAGAGTTTGCATGGTGTGTGTGTGTGCGTTTATGTGTGTGTATGGTCAACCCATACTTCGTATACTAGATAGAATAGAGGAAGCGAAGCCTCGCGGCTTATCTCAGTACCTCAGACCACAATTCGCCGATTGAGTGTGCGCTTCTTTTTTAACAAGTGCAGCCGAGCCGGCTGCGCTGGCGTCACGATGTTATCTTTCTGCGCACGGCCTTTACCGGGGGGGTTCCAGCCAATCAGGGGACGAGAAAAACAATCGACTTAGTACTCAAGTACTACCTATCCGTTGGAACCATTTTCGACCCACAGATATATACGCACGGGCCGTTTAATAGCCTTGGCCAGTGCGCGCCAGCCGGCACCAACGGCCCCATGCGCCCCGCCGCATTCCAACCTGATAGAAGTATGAGCTCGCTGAGATAATTAAGGGGGGGGGAGCAATAAAGAAACATGGAGAAAATGAGGGATTCACTCTGCTAGGAGTCGGTTACTAAATCTAGACCTAAACTAAGGGGGGATTTATTTACCACGCTTAAAAGAATAAACGTTAGATTTCAGTTAATGGATTTAATTTAGGATATTACAAAAACAACCTAGAAAAGTAAGAGGGTGTAACGTACGTAAGCGTAAGTAGTTCTTTTCTTACTTAGAGTGTGATGTCTTAATATATAACGACGGTAAATTTGCAAACTAAAATTAATAATAATAACGGAGTTCGGGGGGTGATGAAGGTGGTAAGTACTGACTTGGGGATTGGGCTTTTTCCCACCCCCTTTCCTTCTTTCTGCTTTTCGCTTTGGTTTTTCGCACTGTATTTACTGACCACACGGCTATAAGTAGGGGATTTCACGCCCACATTCAATTAAGAAGGCCAGCGGTCTTAGATTCCGTCTCATTGATTATCGGATATTGGCATTTGGCACTTGTGATCTTGGTTGTTCTTGGTCCTATTTACACTTCTTCATTGCTCGCCGTCTGATCAGACCGTAAGCACCTTCATCCACTTGTTCTGGTTTTGTTTGGATCAGGATTTGTGGGCTTGTGTGTAGAGTTCATCCCACTGCAGGACGACTTACATACAGGCAAAACCAATACATTCACCGACTGGGCACACGAAGTGCGGTCAGTCACACACTTTGGGGTTGTTTGCACTCCCCCAATTCAGTACCTAATTATATATAAACTATTTTTTTATCAGCCTAATGAATTAGGGGAGTGCAACAACCCCAAGTGTGTGACTGAGCGTAGGTCGTATGCCCCAGTCTATAATGTGTCTGCAGGGCGCCTAAAAGGCCTCTCCTGCAGTGTGATAGCGTTCTAGTCTAAAACGCAACTAAAATGTGTGAACAGAGGTAATTACTCGCTGTCTGATCAGACGGCGAGTAGTAAAGTCGCAAGGTCACAATTGCCAATATCCAAGATCCAATGAAGACGGAAATCAAGACCGCTGGCTTTCTTCATTCAATATGAGGCGTGGAAGCCCCTTACTTACAGCCGTGTGTGGCTAGTAACTACAGTGTGAAAACCACTGGCAAGACAAGAAAAAGAAAAGGAGGGTAAATGCTCACTCCCCGAGTCACTAGCACCCTTGAATATTAGAAAAGAAATGGTGGGAGTGAGATACTTAAAAAATGTTAACCTACGTAACGTACTTGATAAACTATACTAAATAGCTGCAGCTAAAAAAACTAAGGTAGATTGAAATAATCTACGTTGGTACTTAGATGTGTTCAACATGTGACATGACTTTCGTTCAAAAGAATTGCGCTACCCCTCAACCTTAACCTCAACCTCTATCTAAAGTTTATAGACTGTTTCGCGGAGGGGGGGGGGGACATGAGTAGGTATGAGAGAGAACTAAGATATATATAACCTAATACAAAAAAAAAAAAAAAGAAAAACACACCAACTAGTATCTCTTCCCCAACTCCCCTAAAAATAACCTGGGGAAGTTCAAGTTGGATTGCGCTAGTTGTCATGTCATGTTCATAAACATAAATTCCCTAAAACACACACACACACGCTATGAATCCATTCCATCCCGCTTTATTCATGGGTTATAGGCAGGTTATAGGTTCTATCCCGTTTCCCAGGCCCCCCCCCCCCCCCAAATTTTTTCAGGTTTCCTTTGTCCAGTCGACGTCGACCATTGGACAGTAATCTTACTACGTCGTATCCATCGCATCCCCATCCGCTTGTTGTTGTTTTGCGGCAGCAGCTGAAGCCCGTTGTTTAGCAGCCTCCGTCCTCCGTCCCTCCTTCCACTGCTCAATCTTCTCTTTTAGTTCGCTATCCGGGATGACATCACCAATGGTCATCGGCTGCCGTGTAAACGGATCTTTTGGATCCGACAGCAAATGCTGTATGATGGTCGACCTGTCCACCACATGCTTCGACGGCAGTATGACGGGATCCTTCATGAGGTCGCCCATGATCGGGTCCTCGAATTCGGGCGGCGCGTCTCCAAAGTCCAGCTCCATCATGTCAAAGTCCACCTTGGCCTTTTCGAACCGTTTGCACAGGTTCTCCCACTGCTGTAGTTCCGGTCCGTGCTTCAGCCCCTTCGACTTCAAAATGTAGGCAGTCGTTTCCATCGTCTCTGCTCTGTAGGACCGTCCATCACCAGCCACAGCTTCCACAAACGCCGGGTCAAAGCCCAGGTTCAGATAGATATCCACAATCTGCGGCAGCAAAGTCTTGGGAGAAAAGTAGTACTTCTCCGGATTATCCACTTTAAGGGTTTTCGACTTGGGCCCCGTGAGGATATCCAGATTGTAATCCAGCATGCCCGCCAAACGCTGGACGATTTCCGGCATGGTGAACGCCTCCCGCAAGGTAGACGTGAACAGCTTCATCATGTTGACCGTCTCATTGGCCAGCTGCATGTACGACTGCGCCTGCCCTTCGGCCGTCTTCAGCTCCTCTTCCAGCTTGTCCCGGTCCTTGGCGTCCAGAGACGGGTCCCTGAGCTTGACCTGCAGCTCGTGGATCTTGGGAAACTTGGAAAGTCCTTCGTCTAGAACGTACGTAGCGTCGTTTAGCAGTAAATTGACGAAGCGGACAAAGAACGACCGGTTGGACCTGAACCATTAGCATCAAAACATTACCTCAAAGCGTGAGAGGAAAACTTACTTGCTCTGCTGCGTCAGCTGCTGGGTGTAGACGTCATTCGACCAAATACATTTGATCACCTGGAAGATCTCATATCTAATGTTAAACTTGTCGTAAAACTGCGTGTGCGTGCCCGTGGATTCGCACTCGATGTAGAACTTCATGACAGCATGCAGAAGATAGTCGTTGGCGAACTTGGTGTTGGTCATCAGATCGCCCAATACTCCCTTCTTGAGATGGTATGTAGGCCATGTACCCGAAAATAGCAGCGAGACCAGAGAAGACTTGAGGTACGGATTTCGGATATACTCGGACGACTCCAGAAAGGTAATGCAGAGGGCAATCATCTCGTCGCCCACTGCTGAGAGGATGACCTGCGGAATGTACCGATAGACGAACTTGAAGTTATCCACGATATCCTGCAGTGCGTACTCGGGAAGGCAGCTGAAGGCCTGGGGCTGACTCGCAGGAAGCGGCAGCTTTAGGATCTTGCCCGGCGTGTAGTCTGATTGACTAGCAACCCGGAGCAGCCACACAGTTACGTACCGCATGAACTGCAGGGACCGAGCCTGCATCTTTTCGTCCAACAACACACCCTCGATCGCGAACTTCAGGGCCATGGCTCTTTCCAGAACGGCAACGTGGCGCTTGAGAGTCTCCTCCAAAAGTCTGATCTGGTCGGGCCGATTCGCCAACTTGGGCCGCTCCGCTTCGATCGTAGCAATATTCTTGAGATAGAACTTGATGTCCTTTTCCAGGTTCCTCATTTTGCTGTTGGCGGCCTCGCTGCCGTAATGATGTGCAGCCAAGGTAAGGAAGAAGACTTCAGTTATAAAGTTCGACTCCCCAGCGACCTTGGAAGCATAAAAGGCGTCGGACTCTGCCTGGTCAGCGTTCAGCTTGGTCTCGTCCGTGATGTTGACTCTGGGGTTCCTCTTGAAGTAGTTGATATCAATCCGATCCACTTTGGAGAAGGTGCTGTCCATGAAGGGCTCGCACAGAGTGTCCAGCACGGCTGTGACGTTTATCATGAAACCATCAGACGAAACCTCTCGCGGATCCACCTGCATGGCTCGTCTCTTGTGGTTCGCGTTCATAATATAAGCGAACCAGTCCAAGACTTGATTCCTGGTCTGTGGACTTGCGCGGATGAAGGAGTTGATGATTGTCTTGAGATTCGTCTGATGAGCAGTAAGAGTCATTTGCAGCGCGTTCTGCGAGGTCTTGATCCGCGGCTTATCCATCGTTCTAGGTCCAGTGAAGTAGACCGTGGTAACCTCGGGCTGCAGAGGCGATATGCGGAAGAAGGGACCGAGAATCGTGTTCTTCTCGATGCCCGGCGCGGATTGCGCCATGTGGAAGCACGGGTGTTGCGCCACCGCATTCAGCAGGGGCGGGAACCTACAATACGTCAACATGGCCTGGGTAACATGTCAGCACACACATACAGGCAACACAGGAGACGGGCAGCAGCGTACGTTGATGTAAGGCTTGACGTCGTCGTTCATGCTGAGGGTAGAGAGCCTGCTGCTGATGTCGACCATGGCCTTGGTGAACAGCGGCGCAATCGTGTCGTCCTCGTCTAGTCGCGCGACAGCCTCGGTGAGAAAGTCCATGCAGAGGCCGCTCTCATGCTCGGGGCCTCTCAAGAGATATGGTGCAAGAGTGTCGAACTGCGGGTTGAGTTGCCGACTTTAGAGCATCATGTTAGCGGTAAGGCGAGACATGCAGGTAGCACACAAGTCACACAAGACAAGCGACACGGAGTATACATACGAAAAGAGCTCCGGCACGGTGAGCGCGAAGATGCAGTTGCTGAAGCACATACGCCGCGCCTCTTTCAGGATGGCCTCTTTTTGAGGCGCGGGTCCGCGTAGCATCTTGAGCGCCCTGCACACGCGCTTCCAACATCCCAGAAATTGCTCGAACAGGGACCTGTGGTGCGAGACCCTTGAACCCAGCTCGAGAATGATAGTATCGAGATTGTCGGCAGACAGCTTGTACGGGAGACCCGCATCGTGCAGCTCGTGGTGGGCATCGGGCAGGAAGATGACAGGAACGCCGTGGCTGTCGGTCTCGCGGGTCGGATTGACAGAGACGCGGAAGATGTTGGTCAGGACTCTGTCCGCCCAGTCCTCGATCGGCTCTTCCGCAATGGGCGGGCGGGGCGTGTTGCTACGTGTAATCTTGGGCGGATGCCTGGGACTACTTGCTGTGGCTGAACCCAAAGGCGAATTATCAGAATTGGCTGTCGCTCGCCTCTTTCGGGGGACGCAGGAGGAGGGATCCATTCCGTGAACACTACCTGATGATGTTGACGATGTACCCATGTCTGAAGAACTGGTCTTGGACTGGCCCTCTGCCTGTGCTGCAGCAGCACGAGATTCGCCCGCCGCCGCCATCTCTTGCTTCGTCGGTTGCTCCTGCCCTGACAACGCATTCTCGGGCACGTGGGATGAGCCCGCTGTTGATATGGACGGGTCGCTGGTTTCTGGTTTTTGTGTCGAGGCAGAGCCTGCCGCTGCTGTCGACGACGTCGTGGGAGCCGCAGCACCTGCTCCGGCTCCTCCTCCTCCGAGCTTCGCAAGCCGTCGTTTCCGGATCTGCTCCATCGTCTCTTGGTCGGGCGCATCTGGCGTCGACGACGCAGCAGGAGGTTGCTGCTCCGGATTCGGATCCATAGTTGCTTGCTAGTGTAAAGTGTAAAAAAACAGGTGCAGCAACTCGAAGGACGAACGACGGGGAAAGTACTGACGGAGTTAGCAAGGCTGACGGGAAGTGGGAGGTCGCAGCGATGAGATGGAGCTCGAATGATGGCGGGGTTGCACGGAAGCTACTGAGCAGCGCGGAGGTGAACCTGGAATGTAAACTAGCTGAAAGTTCGCGCTAGACACTGAGAGCCTGCGCGCCGTCTTGCCAGCTTGGGCGATCTGTACAGTGTTAGCGGCACTTAGCACCGGGTGATTGATGGTGTCTGATTCGTCCAAATTGTCAAGTGTCGAACCTCGCAGAACGTTCACTCAGAGGCAAAACACAGCGAATTACTAATGACGGGACAGGAGAATTAGCAGGAGAAAAAGACGAGCCTTAAATAATCACATGCAAAGCGGTTTGTATCTACAAAAAGATGTTGTTTGTTCTACAAAAGTTTCAAAGTGTCAAACGGACCCCAGCCGAGCTGTCGGCAGTTGGCCTTGAAGGTGACTGGGTAAACCCTAACTGCCAAATCGAACATGAAGTATATAATTAGATAATACAGGAACAGAACAAGTGGACAGATTATTGTAGTTTGTTATTCACTTGTTCGCTTGTAAGAGCTAGTCTAGCTACACGCTACCTTATACTGGGTATATTCGGTCATTCCATCGTCATTTCGTGCCAGCTGTACTCGTCTACCCGCTTGTGTCTGTTGTGCACGACTAGGGAGTCTTCTTCATCCGCCTTGCTCAAACATGACCCCATGATACACATTGAGTGGCTGAACCCCATATGCCTATCCAAAGTAAAGTACACCCAGCCCTAAACCCATATACTCCAAAAAGCCATGTAACAACCGAGTGTTGTCGTCGATCGCTGGTCCAACCTCAGTGAGTGAGGTCCACGGGAAGCGATCTTAATATTATAGTCGGGGCGGATGTTCGCCGCTTGACCGCCGTGCGGATGCACTGTGGGAACGTCGGCCATCCCCCCAACCCTGAAACCTCGTCTGGGTCCTTGAGCTCGCGCCGTCATCACCGCCACTGGCACTAGAGTTTGTACTTGCAGACATGCTAGAAGGCTGGGCTTGAGGTTGTGGCTGTGGTTGCGGCTGTGGTTGCGGTTGTGGCTGCTGGCCACGACTCTGTCGTTGCACGTTCATCAGCCAAGATGTATGCATATTCAGAACGCCCACTCTGCTGCCGAGGTCGGCCAGCTGTTCATTCAGACGGATTATGTCGTTAAGCTGCCTCAAGTTATGGTGGCCATCGAGCTCCATGACCAGCTTGCGCAGGTCCTCGATCTTGGTCTCGATGCGCTCAAACTGAGCCAGCATGTAGTCTTCGGGCGATGCCCACGAGCCGGTATTGTAAGGCATCGGCGCAGCAGCACCAGTGTTGTCGATCAAGTTCATATTCGTCTCGAAACCCTGGGTCAAGGCACCCATGGAGGACGCGCTGTTGTCCGCGCCCATATCCACGACCGAGCCCTGTCTGTTGGGTGGGGCCAAAGGGGGCAATCCAGTGAAGCTCAGGTTGTTGCTGCTTGCTTGTTCAGCTCGGTTCAGACGCTCTATGACGGCGTCCAGCTGGTTCTTCAACTCATGGAGCTTCCTGCGGTCCTCAGATCGCTCCCGTGTGAGGCGATGGATGGCTTTGAAAGAGCAATACACCCGCTCGTGGTCTTCGACGGCCAACTGCTTCGCAACCACTGGACAACCATATATGGAGTATTTGCAGGGCCTCGGGGTTTGGAGACACTCGTGCGCTAGGTGTCTCGACATGTGCTGAATCACCACATCCTCGTGGCATTGCGTACACTCAACCGTCTTGACCTCGCAGCTGAGTTCGTAGTGTTGGTCGAGTTCAGCTTCCGCAACGGTTGCGGCACAATACTCGCACTTCGTGTCCTTGACATGCAGACAGCCATTCTCGGGTCGGGCATTCTTCCGGGCGACCGGCTTGCCACAGTCCGACTCGGGGCACTTGACCAGCGTGTATTCGCACCTACGTGCATAGTGCGCATCAAGCAAATCCCGCGACAGGACTTTATAGCAGCCGAAATTCGGGCACCTGACTTCCAGGCGGTCCAGCTGGTCTTGAATGATGCGCGGCAGGTAGAGGTCGCGGGCTGCATCGAGCGGCTGTCGGTCGATTGGGCAGAGGGGCTGTGTCCCGAGAGCGCGGAAAATGCAGGCTGAACAGAACGTATGCCCGCACTTCTTAGCAGTAAGGGGTGTGGAAAATGGAGTGCGGCAGATGGGACAGTTGAGTGTCTCGTCGACAGGCTGCGTGTAGTGGAGCGATTGGTAGTCAAATAACACGGCTGGCGTTTGTTCCGGCGTCGAACTGATTTGGCTAGATGGGTTTGGTATGGATTCAGTCGGAGTTGTTGAGCCCGATGCCGTTACTGACGCCGACGTCAATGTTGGTGCGAGTGTGTTATCTGTTGACGGTGGCGGTTCAATCGACAGAGCGGGACGTCTTAGTGGAGCCGGGGTCGGAGACTGAGTCAGACCTTCAGTCGGAATGCCCTCTTCAGGTGTGTTTGGAGGTGGCATATTAAAGAGAAGGCCGGTTATCAAGCTCAAGAAAATATGATCAGTACATGGGCGTCTTTATACAAAGGCCGTAAAAGCAGTGCGCGACGGGCTCGATAGATGGCGGCGGCGTTGTGCTGCAATACGTGCTCTAATCCTGTTATCGGATACTAGGCCGAGGTTTGGTCGTTGCTTAGTTGCGCGGGCTGCTCCAACGCCGTCACGTGGCCGGGGTTCTCAGTGGGATCAATCACCAAACCGTTCAATTCTGTTTGCGCCGTGTTGACCCCAGCGGGATTGATGGCACCCTCAGCCAGCTGGTTATCGAAAGCTTGGGGCGTACTGTCAGCTGCGCCAATGTCTCCTCCGCTTTGGTGATCCGCCGCGTCTGCTTTATCCGAAGCCTTTGGCCGGCCAGATCGTCTACCAACTTGAGCACTTTCACAGCGAATTGCGTAGCGGATTTGGTTCTCGGAGAACCCTGTTATGTTCCTAATTTTGGCGGGCCCAAACTTGGCGTCGAAATATAGCACTCGAATTCGAAAGCGGTCTTCGTATTTGAGGTGCTTACGGTGGGTAGTGCCCTTTTCTGGAGGCATCTTGTCGTACTTGGGATGCGTGAAGTTGGGGATTTCTGGGGGCTGTGTTGGGTGAATCTTGCGGAAACTCGAGGATGTGCGGCATGCGAGCTTAAATTGGCGCACGGGCCAAGAGTACCCCAGAGATCCGACCGATAGGGCGGCACATGGGTGGTTTCATAGCACTGGGTCAATTGCACCACCAATCAAGTCCGCCTTGGACCCGAACCCATGGAAACAAGATCGAAGGCTCATGATCATATCGGCATTGCATTTCTTTGATCTAACGCGGAAAACTCTGTCTGCAAAAAGTCATCTACATCGTAGCACCAACTGCTTTGGAATCCACAACCAGGCTAGCCGCTTCCTCTTCGCTCTTGGGTTTTGCCAGCGCGATTGTGACATCCGGGTCTCTTGCGTAGACACGTAGCCCAATCACACAAACAGCGTTCCAAGGAGTTCGACCGTCATCGTCATCAAGCGGAGGTGAATCATCCTTTTTCTCTTCCTCGTCCTCACTTTCCTCTTCGTCGTCGTCCTCGTCGTCGTCCTTTTTCTCTTCGTCCTTTTCCTTTTCCTTTTCCTTTTCCTTTTCCTTTTCCTTCTCCTTCTCCTTCTCCTTCTCCTTGCCCGGCTTGTCTCCTGGCACGTTACCAGTAGTGGGCTTGTCATCTTTCTTCTCTTCCTTCTTTTCACCCTTCTCAGTCTCGTCCTTAGCTTCTTCCTTCTTTTCCTCCTTCTTCACAACTTCATCTGTCTTAGCCTCGACAGCGTCCTCAAACTTCTCTTCCTCGTCTTTCTTCTCATCCTTAGACTTATCCTTAGTATTGTCTTCAGTCTTGGTCGCGATCGAGCCATCGTTAGTGTCGACCGTGACCATTATTTCCAGCTTCTGCTTCTGCTTCTGGCGCTTGGCCTTTTCCTTCTGCTTCCTCTTCTTCTCCTCTTCCTTCTTTTTCTTCTCCTCCTTCTTCTTGATGAGGATTTCGTCTTCATCAGGGATGCCACCCTTGGCGTGTGCAAGGTCATACTGCATGCCGACCTGGCGCAGTTTGGCAGGGTTCTTGTCGGCCCTGTCGTGAACCGTTAGCAATTAGCTTAACCACCAGTCGTTCTCAGACAAACATACCAGTCCCTGACAACATCCTCCACCATGTCTCCCTGCGGATCGCGGGTGGCTGTGATCTTGGGTAGGACCTCGTATCGACCCGGCTCGAGGTCGACCTCGCAGCTCACCGATCGGTTCTCCCATGCGTGGACCGGGCGCACACGGCAGATGTGCTCTGTGCCGTTCTCTTCCTGGAGCAGGAAGTGCAGGGCAAACTCATACTGCCCCTGGAAACCCAAGAAGAAGCGCTCGTCCAGCTGAGCCAGCACAATAACCACAGTTCCAGCCTTCTTGACATCAACGATGAACTTGGTGTTGAGGTATCCAGCGACCCAGCCCACATTGACGCTGGTCCACTGCTGCACAACAGTCCACTTCTCGTCAAACAGTCTGGTGCGGTGCAGGAACATGAAGGTGTCGAGCATGTCCCGGTACGACATCCAAAAGATGCCATCGTCGCCAAAGGTGTGGTTGAGCTTCTTGAGCCTGTACTCATCCGGTCAGTATCATCCCCCTCTTTTCCTCCTTTCATCGAGTTGAATTACTTACCAGTAAGGAGTCCACTCCTTCGAGCCATCGCTCCACGGGCCATTCCACTCTCCAATACCGTTCCACGCACGCTCGCCCCAGGGGTTCCTGATCTTGACTAACCTAACCCTATTTCCATCTTCATCCACCTCCTCGGTCGCTTTCAACACCGAGTATGCGTGTCCCAGCGCAAGTCCGCCCTTTTGCCAGTCCCACCCTGTCCCTAGCGCAGAGAGTGCAAACACGAATTCCCCATCCGAATTAGCCAGTTCCCTCCACAGCTTGTTCTTGTCCAGGACTCTGTTTGTCGCTACTGTAGTCGAGACACCACCAGTCATATCCTCCACCCCTTCACCCGGGTATCCCCCCGAGATGCTCTCGTAATCCCCATGCACTTTAGCATATGCCTTTTCCAGTAACGGCAACCACGTTTCGTTAGGGTCTTCGCATTTCGCAAAGTACAGCGCCTCCGATCCTGTCTGGTGTCGTTTCCGATGCTCTCTAGCCCGTTTACCAGTAGCGTCGTACGTATCCCCGTAGAAGTCAAAGTCCTCGTTCGTCAGGAACAGGTTATCGTCCACCACGGTGGAGATCCACTCCCCATCCCTGTAGAACACGAAGCCATACACACCGACCTCTTCGTCCCGGATGACGCACGCCTTGTTCATCAGGTCTTTTCTGTGTGCGATGGTCGCGACAGCAGCCAGCCACCAACAGTCGCCGTTCGCCCCCTGCTTGATGTCACTTGACGAGAACCCGTCGACGGTGAACTGGGGCTTCTCAAAGATCCAGTCGATCCTGTGGATCGACCCGGGAGAGTAGGTCTCGCCGCCCATAACGCCGCTCCTCCTCGTCATCATCCTCGCCATCCCGTACTTCTTCTCCTTGCCATTTTCTTTTCCTCCCAGTTGATGATTATGAGTTTGATCCAGTGGTTGTTGCTGTTGTTGCTGGTCCCCACCAAAAAGGAACGAAAGATCGACCGGCGGGTCGCGGATGAGCCCGTTCAGGCAGTTCTTGTCGAAATCCGACTCGATGTCAAAGTCCGGGTCGGTGAACTTTTCGTTCGTGCGTCGGCACTCGCGGATGATCCGCTTCACCTTCTCCCTGCACTCCTTCGCAGCCGCCTCGTAACTTTCGGCAGCGTTCTTGGCAGAGTTGCTACCCCTGGGGGAGGTCGGGGGCAGCAGGCTGTCGTACAGCGAGCGCGGGAAGATGCTCGTGACCTTGCCGGGCTTCTTCGCAAAGAACTTGTCCCAGAACTCCGACACCAGCTCCTGCGGGGTCTTGCTGAAATCCTTCTTCTTGGCTGGCAAGGGGAGGGGCATATTAACTGGTGGTGGGGGGAGGGGGAGCGCCATGATCACTGGGTCGTACGAGAAGAAAAGGTTGGTACGAGATAAAATAATTGGACACAAATGAGCTTTGTGTGTGAGACAGTAGAGCTCGAGTGTATACAAGATTGGAATAAACACAGAGAGTTCAGGTCAGTAGTACCTAGGCTAACTTGGTATTGCTGAATGGAGCAACAGAACAGAACAGAGATCTATGAGGGGATGGGTGTATATATATATAAAGCAAGTCACGACCACCCTCACGAACGCAAACTGGGTAACGTGTTACAGAGCTGCCTGTTGTGTACATACCACAGCATGCAGAGTAAGCGCCATCCCCCATCTCTACACAGTAGCTGCTGCCAGCTGAAGCAGGGGTTCAACAAGGCAACCATATTTACAAAAGCCCGGCGTCTCACCCATCCGGATTTCAGAATGGCTCAAGTCGATCAAGCTCGGTTGGTTGCATTTCATAGGTGCCTTTTGCTTACCATCGTATAGTCCTTTTTCCATACATTGCGATACAGTGACAGCTCAGTTGCATGTCAAGTGGATAGAGCGCGCGCCAGATGAAGGGAGCTGCCCCTCCCTTGCTGGAGCGCGCTGCCAACCTGGAAGTTAGGTGCTGGACAACCCTGCGGGGCAAGCCGAGGTGGGCAATTGTGGGTTTGAACCCCTCGGTGGGAAATGTCGAGACGCTAGCGTTGCACTAAACCAAAGAAACCCCCACCAATCATGCCCTGCCAGCAGCTGCTTCCCTCGAGTCTCTTGGCAGGCTCAAAGCGCCAAAAATCTGCAGTCAGCATGCATCACATCACGAAAAAGAAAATTGAAAATTGAAATCCCCAGCCTTACCATTGTAATCACCTACTACTCGTCAGTTTCCGGGTCGTTTGTAATCAAGAAGCGTCTTTTGTCATGGAATCCCGGCCAAGGTTGTATCCCAGGATTCAGGATCCAATTCAAGCTCTGAGACTGACAGACTGTGCAACAATATGATATCGAACAACGTTTTCTTGTCCCTGCGGGGGGCTAACTCCAACCGGCCAGTCAGGCATCAGCCGCATGATGCATACATGTAATTATCCCAACCTCCGACACCACCACCATCAGCAATCAATTCTGATATGTCGATGAAGCTGCAGCCGATATCACAAAGCTGACCATCCCGCGACCTGGCACCGTGACGCCACTAACCGACCCATCAGCTCCAACCGTCACCGCTATAGGCGTCATGTCATTGCTAGCGTCCGTAACCCAGGCCTTGGCCGATGCAGCTTTTAATACTCCAGCAACCGACAAGACTGCAGCGGATGTGCTAGAATTAATGACATTGACAGCTACTGTCCCGTCAGCATTCTGGAAAGCCGTCGTCTTGAGGTTGCTGCCCCCAGAAATGCCTACACGAGTGGCGCCCGGCCGGATGGTCCTGCTGTACTGCGCAAAGGCCCAGAACCTCTTGGCTACGACATAATCACCCCCGTCAACCAGGATGAGCTTCTCGTTATTGTTGTTATTGGTCGCCTTGTCCTGCGTGGCGACCCACCAGAGGTAAGCAGAGACGTTACCAGACGTGAGACCGGTGTAGATGTTGTTCGCCCAGGTGAAGCCGTCCCCGGCCGCACCATTGGTGTACCAAGCTGTCGACCAGCCGCCGCTTAGATCGGAGCATTCTGTCTCCCATACCTTCCGGGAGGTGGGAAGCGTCCCGGATACGCCACTCGTATAGGTGTGGGATGTGATTATGCCAATCATGTCTTCAACACCGGCGTCTTTGAGGCCCTGGGTCATGGTGGCTTGGATCTTCCACCCTGTAGCATCACAGCAGGCAATATTGACAGATGAGAGGTTGGCTATTTGGAGCGTGGGATAGAGAACTCTGATAAAGTCGGCTGATTGTTGGCCATTTGAAAGCATTGACGCATAGCTCGTGCTATCACGCCGCATGGTCAGCTTCGCGTCTCTACACGTGCACATTGCCTGTCACAGTGAGGTTGAATGAAGCCTACCTTATGTCCGGTTCATTGAGAAACCCCAAGTGGGTGACATTGACTCCGCTTTGCTGCCCAGGCCGTCAGCATCTTCTATCTTGTGGCTTGTGTCTTTTCATCTGGTTGGAAGGACGCACCTGGTAAAACTGGATATACTTGACCAAGTAGTCCGCATACGCCTGCCTCCAGTCGCCGCTGCTACAGGTCGCCCCTGCGACCCCGCAGAGAAAACCACCACCCGAATCTTTTCGATTACTCTTCATGAACCCCGGGGCGGACCACGCATCCGCGTAGAAGGTCTTGACGCCGTACTTGACCTATCGCTGCAGTTAGCCCACCATCTCTGCTCAGCCCTACGAGGCTAACGCAAGCCGGCAGATGAGAGACTAAGAGGGGTGCCACGTGTTTCCAGTCCCACCCACTCTCCACCCCACCCTTCTGCTTGTCGTCTGGTCCATCCTGTGGGCACACGACCTGGACTTACAGCTTGTTGAGAAACCCAGAGTTGCCCAGAGTCCTTGCTGTCCCAGACATAACTCGCATTGCTCATAGCCGCAGGGCTGCTTGGGCCTGTAGGTAAGATGGTGTTCATCCAGTCATTGGAGCTATTGGGACTGCTGCCAATGCCATTCCGCACGATGCTGAACCCAGCTCCCGAAGTGGTGTTGAAGAGAAGATCGATCAGTTGAGACCGTTTTGGCTCGGCTAGGTTGTATATGTTGTAGGCCCGCTGAAAAGCCTCGCTGAAGCCGAAGCCATCTATCGTCTGGTACCTTCGGGATAGGTTGACTGTCACCGTGGTCGAAGCCTGGCGGGTTACCACAGCAGCAGCCCAGGGCAGAGTAGCAGCAGCTGCTGCTACTTTAGGAAGATGCATCTTTCCTCTGTGATCAGGAGTATTCGACCTTAATGATCGACCTAGCCGTCCCAAACTGGGGGATTTGAGCTGCGAAGGCCAGTCCTCTTTCGTCCGACGATACCCCTCAGACCAAGCCGGGTCGGTAACAAGTTATATATCCCATCTTTCCTTTCCATCGTGTTTCTGATATTGTCTTTACCCCAAATCCCTAAATGTCCCCCGCCCTGCCAGATACGAAAGCGAGCGAGATAAGGTTGCAGGTTGCGTAAACAATATGGCTAAATTCTGCTTGGAAAAGCAACGGAGACTCATAGCATCCGTTTACAATAGATATCTCTCAGCCGTTCGGCTGGGATGAACTGGAATACTCCGTCGACATTAGCCGGCTGTGCGGCTGCAAGGGCGGGCGGGTGCTACCCTCAAAGTCGTCCCAGCGGCTTGGCCCGAAGCCCGACATACCACAGACTTGGGCCCGGTGCTGGCTATCTCTTTCGTTCCTCTAAAGGGCTTGCGTGTCGAGAACATTCGTTGTTGTCCAGTGCTGAAGGCTAGCATAGCTATTATCTGGCTCTCTTCCTGCAGAGAGTCAAACCACAGGACAACCCATTGGTCAGTCCATTCATAGTTGAACTTGTGTCCTCGTTAGTGTTGGTAGATATACAACGCTGCCTGGGTCGAAGGACTTACTCTGGATGGATTGATTGTGCCTCCAGCGTTCGCCCATAAGTCAGTGCTAGCCATCCAGTATTAGACTCTTTCTCATGTTTCAGTTCCTTTGGGTAGCTTGACTCCCCACCAGTTCTTCCAGTGCTCGTTTTAGTCAAAGTCATCGGGACCTGTGTGAGAAAATCGGCTCAGTCACAGGATCAATTCGATATCCTCATCTGTCCAAGAAGCAGTGACGCCCCTCGATAAGGTAGTGTGCACCAAAGAACGGGCTTTATTCTCGCCATCAGTCCCGGCGCGAGTTCTCGCACACCGAGATGAGGACGGTCAGGAGAGCGCTAAACTCACGACGCCGAGAGTCAGTCTAGCGAGATGAACGAGGGCAAGACTTACGACTCATACAGAAGGGTTTCTGTCATCTCGTGCTTTAGTGATTACACGGATTCTGGCCATGAAAAGCATCGAGCTTCCCTCATCCTCCTGTCCTCGAGCAGATGCCACTTATTCCCCCAAGACAAATATCAATAAAGGACGAAGAATGTTTGCGAATCGCACATGAGATTAGCGACAGGGCCAAAGGTGTGGCAAGAGATTCATAATATTGAGGAGTCTTGTAACACATCTTGGAAGTGTTTGTGTATTGTTGAAAGGAAATAATTCTCGAGAAATACAAACTCCGCTGATGGGTCACGCATGCATGATGCAAGGTAACGACCCACTTCAACCTGCCCTTCTGGGCGTACAGAGGAAGGAACGACCAACACGACGTGAGGCTAAAGTAGATGGCAAGAGACCGTCCATAAGTCAAAATTGACTGCTGTTTCCCCGCAGTAATTACTATCTTAACTGCAAACAATTGAACCTCCCCCATTTAATACACGCCGGTTGAGATGAGCACGAGCCAAACGGTGCCTTTGCCCGGTGCTAGTCAAAGGCGGCTAACATGGAACGGGAATCCCCTCAAATTCCATTCTCCAAGACAGTCCAGAGACCGATCGCGCCAGCAGCAACGGCCAAGGAACCCCGCACAGCGTTTAGGACGTTCCACCTCCGCAAGAGACCCTCGGTCTTGGCCGAGACCTCGGTGCCGCCCTCTTTCGCATCACCCGTTCCGGCGATGGCCAGGAGCTGGCGGTTAACCGGCTCCATCATGGCGATGGTGAAGGGGACGATGCAGCCCATGAGCGCGGCGCTGGTAGCCCACCGCGACCAAGTACCCGACCCGGCCTGGTGAAAGCGATAGGCGATGAAGGCGTGCAGGATAGCCGCGACTACGCTTGATGGTGCCTGCGTCGAGATGCCGATGCCGTAGATGAGCTTGAACTGTTTGGCAGCGATGTTGTGTGGGGCCACGAGAAGGGCGGGGACACTGAACAAGGACACGGACTCGATGAGCCCACCCGTGAAGAGCGACGCCGCGATGGCGAGGCCTTTGGTAGCTACCAGAGTGGACATGGTGATAACTTGAGGAAGATAAAATGTATCAAATTGTTCTGCGGATATGTCTTGCGGATCAATGATGTTATATTTACAGACGTTGGTGTAAAACCGAACCTTACCACATCGGACGCGTGTTGCGTTCCAAGTTGGCCAGCCAGTCAGATCAAATTCCTGGGCAGGTGCTGCCTGCTGCGAAACCGAAAGCACGGATCTCCACCATTCGTAACGCTCGGAGAGACTGGACTTTTACGGGCTCACTGGTGCCGACTCGGCTTCGACAGACGGACAATCCGGGCGTCAATGGAGAGTGGAAATCTTGACAGTTGCTGAACACCATCCGGATCCGACACAGTTGCAACACCGCACTGCGTGTTTAGCGCTGACAGGATTGCTCTTGATGATCTCTTGTACAATCTATGTTCATCGACAAGTCGGAGCCGGCCCCTCACCCCTCCGTGATCGAATTGCCTACCTCTTTCGTACAATACATTACCCCGCCTCATCGACCTCAAGACGTTGTTAAGCACAATCTTCAAGTTTGCCCCCCATGACGACGTCCGTTGTGAATGACCCATACGCTCTACCACCCATCGAAGGCAGTAGCGTTTTCTCCACCCTCCCGCAAGAGCTGACTGACAAAATCCTCGACTACCTTCGTCCCGTTGGCTCCCTCACCACCTACGATTCCTTGGCTGAGAAGCCTGAAATTCGCCGTAGCTATGTCGAGGCACGGTCGAATTTCTCAAATCTTAGCCGTGTCTCCAAGTTCATCTACTCGATCGCTACGCCTTATCTCTATGATACTGTCATTATAAGAGACCAGACAGAACTGTTCGACTTCTTCCGCACGCTTGTGGATCGTCCGGAGTTGCGCGTTCTGGTTCGCTCTTTTGCTTGGCTCGGCCAGTTATCGGTGACAGAGGCGGCCGAGTTGGAGTCAACGATACGACGTGAAGAGCGTGCAGCTTCCATGATTGCGGATTTCCGGGCCTCGATGAACTGGCCCTTGGATGCCGAGAACGCTCGTTTCGCAGAGCGCATGGGTCAAAGCCGGAGAGTTTTGGGCACTGTGTTAGCCATGATCTCAAAGGTCAAGTGGCTGTTTGTGCTGCACGGTTGGCTGGAGCCTCCGGGACTTCGCGGTCCTTCCAATTGGGCATCATGGCCAGGGCAAACGCGACAGGCGCTCTTTGACATGATGACCGACGGCCGGAAAGAACCTATTGCTGATGGAGGCCTTCAGGACGTCGAGAGCATAGTGCTTGAAGCTCACAGTCATCCTTGGCCTGATCGGACTTTATACAACACCCTGGCAATGTTCTTGCTGAACTCGGCCTCTCTACGGCGAATCGAAATGAAGCGCACAGCAAGCTTTTACGGCATGGTCGAGATACTTAGCAAGGTAACGAACATGGCATTCGTCGAGAATGTAAAGGAGTTGTTGCTCTTGCGCGCCATCCAGCCCAAAATTATACCGAGCATAGTAACTGTGTTCCCGAAACTTGTGTCGCTTGAAGTCGAAATCGGCGATGGCAGTTCATACGAAGTCAGCGTTCCTCGCCACATCACTCCGGACCCCGGCATGTTCCCGGTGCTGAGTCTCTCGGAAACATTAGAGACTCTCTCTATCACCACCAGTGGTGATATTCAACGGGCATTTGACCGGCCATTGGAGATTGGATCAGGGTGGTTGTTTGGAAACACACCAGCTTTTCTAACCATGTTAAGCCGGATGACGGCCCTAAAGGACTTAACAACGGAATCCGTTTGGCTCTTTGGCAGGACAGATCTTGCAAAGGCACTTCAGCTGCCACATCTCCTTCCGCCGACTCTTGTCCACCTCCGGCTTATCGACTATTGGGGCCCTGTCACTGTTTCAAGTTTTCCACGTGGACGTCTCCCGCCGCCTTTCTATCCTGCGTTCCCAAACGACTGGTCCCCTCCCGAGTTCTATGATCAAGTCTTTTCTAGACTCTATGAGAATTGCTCGGACTGCCTCCCACACCTCAGAGTGATCACCTTTGTCTCGCCACAATTCCAGGCTCCTCACGCCTCCGCAATCGATAAGATCTATATGCAAGATTATACAGCGGAGTTCCACGAGCTCCTGCTTAAGTTCCAGAACTTGTTCGACAAAAACGGAGTGCGGCTCTCATCTTCCACGCCTGAGGTGGAGAGAACTCGTCGTGAAGCAAAATGGGCATGCATAGGCTGAATCACGATGGTGAGCCACTGTCACACTAGATCCGCGCACTCAATTTGAGGAACACGCGCTTCCAGGCGGTTGTTTCGCAAAGGCTACGGAGTATACTAGGGGAGATAGGTAGCTCTACATCACTCGTGCATCACAAGCCTGATTTGCCCGTTTGTCTAGCCACTGGCTGACGTTGGCACTAAATTTCTTGGGGAGCGATGGAGAATTTGCCCATTGGGCGATGCGGCCAGACTTGAGCATGTGATGCTTGGAGGCGCGTTCCAGGAACTTACATTGGCCTACTTTGCGATACCTTAGCTCTTCTGTCACACGATCTTTGTTCTTGTTGATTGGCGGGGCATCCAATGTAGTGTCAATTGCGACGACTCTCGGCCACTCTGGCGTGATCTGCGGGCCGTGCTGGCATTTACAGAAAGGCAATAGTTAATGGGCACCTGCATCTTTAACCTGGAGCTATTGACGCAGCCGCGACGTAAAGAACGCTTCCGGAATGCAAGTCTGGGCATAGCCCAGTATATTGAAGGAAGGATGGTCCCTGTTGAACATGGGTCTTGAGGTAACCCACCAGATGGGGCAGAAATGCTCGCTGTGAGAATTGGCCTGCAGTTTGGGGTAATACTATTGGGGAGGCGTCTACAGGATCAAGGCGGAGAGGCTGGGCAACAGCACGAAAGGTTTGTCCGACTTATGTACAGACTGCGAACAGCTACTTTGTATTTCGGGGTAATGTTGGTGTACATACGTCGAACGTCCATGATAGCAATCCGGCAATGCAATATGATCGACCCGCTTTGAGATAGCTCGAGGGGATCGTCCATACAGGTCCAAGCTGACTGCCGCAGTCACAATGGAAGCCGTCGAACCGCGCATCGTGAGGGTCCCGAAGCCGAGGGCACTTGCCCGGGGAAGCAACCACCGCCAAGTTCCAACTTTCCCGGCCTGCTTGTCCGTGCCATAAAATAAATGTCAATGCGACGCTGAAAAGAAGCCCCACTCAGCTCTTCAGCAGCTCCAGAATCTTTACCCCTCGGTTCGGTTCTGGGTCAGCCCCTCCTACCGCCAAACCCACTTCACCCTTGTCGATTCGAGTTCCGCTCACGCGAGACAAAAGTTGGAGAGCTATTTTCTCTTTTGTACAGTGGTGAATCTTTGCTCCGCAACAGATAGCGCCGGTCTGCGCTCAATCGCGCTTGGTATGGTATATATTTTGTGGCATCTCCAGAAACAATCCTTTTTTTCGTCAGCGTGACCGCCACATAGGCACGGTGACTTGCACGACCCGCGACCTCGTTCAGGCGGGAAGCAGAAGCTTCGGAACAAGCATCGAATCGTCTCGAGTTCCTGCGAGAAGCCGCCGGCCTTGCTCAAATGAGCAACGAATTCGACGCCCGTTGCGTAACCACGAAGCCCAATGAGAGCGCAGTCCACTGAGCAATGACGGGAATAGCAGGCATGGAGAACAAGAGTGGGAGTGAGGAGGCCAAGCACCCCAAGTCCGACAGCGACACCAAAAGAAGGGATCACAATGCGCCAACCGCAGACGACGCCCACAAGACGCCCAAGAAGAGGCGCAAGGTCAATCATGGTAACTGTGGCTCTTACTCGGATCAGAAGCTGTGTTCTTTGAAGGCTAATGCCGCCTTCGCGTTCCTACAGCGTGCCTATATTGCCGTCGATCCGTAAGTCATGTCATCCCAATGCGCCGGACACCCCCCATGTCCAGCAATTGGCTCTTGCTGCACGCCCTGCGCGAACAATGTGCAATGGCGAGAGCCCTGCAGCAATATATACGGCTACGGCATGTACCCATAACGTCGTTACAGTGGCTGACCATGTTGCTTTGGCGCCCCTAGCATATGACCTGCGATCTCGTATGTCCTCCTCTCCCTACCTATCTCCCTCTTTCCCTGTTGGGGATGGCTTGAAAGTGTTGTTCCACAAGTTTTGAGCGATCATTGACCCGGGACTCTTTCCCATGAACAGGCCAGGCCATGTACGAGGTGTATCAAGCGTAACATCGGACATCTCTGTCACGATGAGCCCCGTGAGCCTGAATCGAGGAAGTCGAAGAGCATCCATGCGCCATCGACAGTACCCGACTCCGAGGCTCAGTCTGAGCTGGACCGCTCCGTGATCGACCAGAATGCAAGTGCGATGAGGCCCCCCTCCTTCGACACCAGCATGAGTAACGCTGGTCCCGGTCCCGGGCAGGTCGCAAAGACCACTTCTCCCTTCGATGCAGCAGCGCTAGCCCGGGGTAATCCTCTACAGCTCGTGCAACCTGCGCCAGTGTCCGGCATACAGGCCAATACTCTAAACAGTAACATGAACCAATGTAGGTGTTTTCGACCCTCCAACACGGCATTTCGCACAGGGAGCTGAAGTTGTCATCCGTAGTCGCCGGTTTCTCTGATGCCTGGCTGGCTGCCAACAACCACAACCACAACCACTACCAAGAGATGCACAGTTACCACCCCAACTACATGATTGCGCCAGAAGTGTCCAATGAGTTCAATCTGTTGAATGACTTCTTGCAAACGAGCCTACTCGATGACGGCGCGCTCTTGGCCGATGACCCGGCTCAGCTCCTTGCAAGTACCCAGCCTGACGCCGTCTCGGCATTTCTTGGCACCACCAGCAACAATAACAACAGCGCCAACAACAGCAACAGCAATAACAGCGCTCTGCTTCCCCCAAGCGCCATGCCCGGGACGTCCATGCTTCCTCCACCAAGCGCCGACCAAGGCAAGTCGATCATGCGACCTGCAAGCGCTCTTCCTGCAGACAAAGCTCGCGAGTACTACCTTCAAGCGGCTGATCCGTCCGGCAACGACACGCCGGAGGAGCGCATGCAACGCGTCCTAAAAGCCAAGTTCGACGCGGGTCTGCTAAAGCCTTTCAACTACATTAAGGGTTATCAAAGGCTTTCATTGTACCTCGATGGCCATGTGGCGCCAACGAGCAAACAGAAAATCTTGAGGCAGCTGGATCGCTTCAGGCCCAAGTTCCGCGAAAAGATGCATGCCCTGACGGACATGGACCTCATCTATGTCGAGATGTGGTTCGAGAAGACGCTGATGGAGTACGATCGGGTATTTGCGAGTATGGCGGTGCCAGCGTGCTGTTGGAGGAGAACAGGAGAAATTTTCAGGGGTAATAAAGAGATGGCTGAGCTGATCCACGTACCGGTTGAGAGGTTACGAGACGTAAGTAAATCCTTGAGCTTCGGGAGGGCGAGCACCCTTTTCTTACTCTTTGTCTTCTAGGGCAAAATCACTCTGCACGAGATCTTAACAGAAGACTCAAACGTAAGGTATTGGGAGGAGTTTGGAACTATCGCCTTCGATCCTGCGCACGATACTCTCCTCACAGCCTGTTCCCTCAAGAATCCGGATGACAAATCGAATGATCCGATTATCAACTGCTGCTTCTCCTTCAGGATCCGGAGGGACGATCACAAGATGTATGACTCCCCCTTTCTAATTGCTCCTGACTGTCTTACCCTATGCTTCCTGATTGCTGACATCATGCAGTCCGAGCTTGATTGTGGGCAACTTTCTTCCGCACGACCCTTAGCATTCAATCAGATTTGCAGGCATACAAACCGCCTTCACGGCCCCTACTTCCTCTTCGGCATATACGCTTTTCACAATCCCGGCTGGGACATTGGAGGCCTAGGCGCATGGTATACGACAGCGTCATTTTTTTGGCCATCGGTACTCGGTATTTCATTTCATGCCCACGGGCTCATTTAAACAGGGTTAGGGGGTTGATTGTCCTTGGATATGGCGCACGAGGGTTGGGAGTTTAGGAAAATTGGAAAGAACGGGGTCGCATGACCTCCCTAGTCAGGATGCGCCTTCCGCAGGTTGGAAGATACATGGACTTTTTTGATACCAATGGTAGCCAACGCAGAAATGGAAATGGAAGGCGCTACCCATCATCAATTCGTTCTTCTTCAACCTTTTTGCTTCCGTTCGGTAGACTGATCTGCGAGCTGCTATCATCATCTCACCGTCCGAACTGCCGACATCTCGAGAGCTTCTCAGCTTCCATCCGTGCATGTACGCACAAAGACTTCTTTTAATCAGTGTGAGAGTTAGATGTGACATTCTGCGCATACACCATGCCGGCCGACGGGTCCTCAAACCATCCCACCGATTCGAGCGACAGGAAGGGCAGACGCGTTGACGCCGCCGCTGGTATGGAACTTTACTCGCATTGACAGGTTTCAGCTGTCGATAATGTGTACTAACTAGACGTAGAGTTTGCCGGTGACCTATGTCAGCTGCTGTCAAGCAATCCAAACGATGCGACCGTCACAGACGAGCTGATTGAGCACATCTCCAAACATGCCGAGAAGCTCCGTCTCATCCAGCAAACGCGAAATCATAGCTTCACCAGTGATTCTGTGGTTGATGCACGAGGTACACAGCTCTGGAACCTCTGCACACGACTACGACAAGACTGTGAGCCAGCGGCAGAAGAGCGATCAAGTAGGGTTCTTGTCCTCGGACGAGTTCTTGCCTTTTACCTCCTTGCCATCGCCGCCAGATCGTCCGCCAAGAGCACGATCCGTCTCATGAAACTCTCACTCAAGGCAGCCAAAGATTGCATAGATAATTCTGGACCCATTCATGCCAAGTCGATACTGGAGAAGGCTGCGGGATGCAAGAAGCGTCTGCAGGATCTCACAATGAAACTCAATGAGGATGAAGTCGGGGACATTAAGCGGCTGGAGATTGAGTACTACACCTTGCGGACGTACATGGCTTTCCGAGAACAGAATCTCGAACTGGCTGAGCACATGTGCACCAAAGCAGAGGAGCTCCGCCAATTTCTCGATGTCAAGTCTGCAGAGAAGCTTGCAGATGTTCTCTACGAGATTGGCAAGGCCCGGCTCGCTGACAACGATGGATCCGTGGCGATCAAGTGGCTGAAGAAAGCACTGGATGTGATGCACGACCATCAAAAGTCCGAGGCGCTGTCTGGCGAGGGTACCGAATTGCGACTGGCCTTGCTGCAGGCCCTGGTCACTAAGCTTCTGAGTCTCAACACCCCTGAAGCGTATGCGGAAGCGCAGGATTATGTCACCTTGCACGAATGCAATCACATCGTGGTCGACCTTCTTCAGCTGGAGATCCTTCGAAAGGCACCCTGTCTCACATTCAATAGCGAGAGATATGCTGATCGTCTGCTAGGCATGATTGAGAACTTCAAGTTTTCTCATGCTAGTTGTAAGCTGATGCTGCACCATATTCGAAAGCTACATGAAAAGAGCCCGACGGCTGGTTGTCAAGTATTAGATGCGTTCATCCTTCAGTTTTGCGATTCAGAGACGGATGGCTGGATGGAAAAGCTGGTCATTGCACGGATATTCATGATTACGAACCAACGGGAAACTGTCGAGTCTATCACTGCTGTACACAGTCTTCTCTCCGAAATATTGGAGCCTTTGCGCGCCGACGCCGCCACCGCAGCTCAGACGGTATTGTCATACAAGCCCCTTTACTCCGCATGCTGTATATACTAATTCCTGCTATAGTTGATCTGGAAGCAGCTAGAAGCCAATTTTGGTCAGGGAGATTACGAGCTGGCCGAGAATTGGTGCCAGCTGGCTCTTCACAAAGTCTTTCGTAACGGCAGCCCAAGCAACATTGCGAAGCTGGAGAGGTATAAGATCCGATTACGCCTTATCAAGTAGTTGCTGACAGTTGCACAGAAAGGGAATACTTTGCGCTCTCGCTAGAGAGAGCCCAGAGAGCGCAGTTCCATTGATTCGTGACATGGCCGAAGGGAGTCTGATGAAGCAGCCTCTGACAGCCTATCTGTCATTCAAGGTTGCCATTCGAATCAAAAATCGAGATTTGGCTGCCAAGTGCCTGGAAGCGGTGGGTTCGTCGCCGGAGCATATCAACTACCTTGGCGCTTGCATCTCTGAGGCACAACAAGCTGGAGATATTGCCTGTGCAGTTGCTGCCTTGAGAAAGCTTCTTGATAAATACGACTACAAGGAGCCGGATCCCATACATCTCCCAGCCCTGTTACGGAGTCAGATACGACTGTTACATATTCTGGCGGAAAACGGCGATGAAGATTTTGTCCAGAACCTGTGTGAGGCGTTCGACGCTGGTGAGGTCAATCTCAAAGGGCACACATGTCTTCTACCTTGCAGGTTGCTAAGTAATCGTAACAGTTGTCACAGCCCTCGAGCGAAATCCTCGAGACTCCCATGGCGCGCGCCTCTTCAACATCGATGAGCTTGACTGGTTCAGCAGAAACGCTTACAATCTGGCGCTGAGCCATACGAAGATCTGGGACCTCCGCTGCATTGGAAGAATGCTGACTGCCTGTGTCAAGATCATAAGCCATTTCCCACCTGACCCCGAGTCTCAGGTCGAGGTGGGGCTGAAGGCGCTCTTTTCTCGCTTCATGATTGCCTCGGGACTGGTCCCTCTGGCAAGAGCACAAGATGATGTGCAAGCGCAGGTGCAGGATTACCGACTCATTCGAGAGCATGTTGCGGCTTTTGACACCCAGGTTGCCGAGTTCCTGCAGCACCTTGACGAGCAATCGAGGAGCGACATGGTTCGAAAGTATGCCACACTGCTCGCTTTCGACTTTGAGGCGGCTGCCTGTCTCGGGCAGTGGGGCGACCTGGGTGGTATAGTCCAGAAAGCTGCAGCGTGCCACAGCGTTGCTGCGTATCAGGCGATGGCCGACTGTTTGATTAGGGCGCAGGCTCCACGAGAAGGTACCTACCCCAATGTGTTTTTGGTTTTGTGTTTTGCTTTGTTTTGTTTTTCTTTTGAAGCTGACAGTGACTGAAGTTCTCCATACGATGTTGCGGAACATTGTGAACGAGATTGGCATCCTCGAGAACTTTGATGCGGTCAAGTTGGCAAAGTACACGCGCTGTCTGTTTCAGGGGGCGCTTGAGATTGATGATGAACTGGCCGTTAAGCTGCTGGAGGAGACTTGCACCAAGGCTAGAGGACGACAGAATGTAGGTTTACCTAAAAGATTATGGTGGATGGATTGCTGATAAGTTCCGTGCAGACTGGGCTTCACTGGCCGGAGGAGGAACTTCAGTGGATGGTGGCGACTGCGTTCAACCATGCCGTTGATTGCCATGCGGATTACAATATCGAAAAGGCTCAGGATTGGGCTACGAAGGCGCTCGATCTGGCCGGCTGTTGTGAAGATGGAGGTGTATTGGCAAGAGATTTACGGGGAAAGATTTTGAGTTTGGGTCTTGATGTTGACGCGATGTAACGGCCAGGTACTTAGCCGATCTTGTTTCTAATTTGCTCTCACATTTTCCATCCAAGTTTGTACCTATCTCCCGGGATCACTCTCATCGGTGGGCCATGTTGTGTCATGTTACATCACTTTCATAAAACTGTATCTTTTAGTATGGCATGCCTCGTCATACCTGCAACGATTCTAACTTTAGGGTTTTTTTTTTTTTTTTTTGGTTTTTTTTGCCATCGTCTATTGCAACTCTAACTCCTTCTAATATCCAAGGGGAAAAAAAAGGGTTACTCCTGGATATACCTCTTCAACCCCCGTAGTCGTTCCTTGGCCATCTCCAGGACGTCATCCGGCTTGCAGACGGCGAATCGCAGATAGTCCTGGGCGATGTGCGCGTTCTCCTCCGTGTAGAATTCGGTAGGGGGGATGGCGGCGACACCGAATTCCTGGATCAGGAACCACGCCAACTTGAAGTCCCGCGGCCGTTCTGCGACGTGCGGGGGGAATGGGTAGTCCCTTGGGAGGGTCACCTTGCTCAAGTTGGCCATGACGAAATACCCACCCTCGGGTTCGGAGTATGGTATGCCCAGCTCATCCCATATCGCGTTGAAGCGTGACATCTTGGCTTGCATGTCCCGCACGCAGTCGTCCCAGAAGCCTTGCTCTTCTGCCTGCTCAAAACCTGTTTCATGGGGGGTTAGTTGGCTGACGGGGTAACGTAACTTGGTAATGGGGAGGGGGTTGTACGGTAGAAAAAAGGGGGGTATGGGTAAGGGGAGGTGGACAGGGGGTTGGGTGGAGGGGAGAGCAGGAACGGGTAGGGGAAACGGGGCGGGGAAAGGAGGAGGAAACAAAAAGGGGTGTGAAAGAGGAAGGGGGGGGAAAAACAGACGTGGGGGGAATAAAAGGGGGAGGGAGGAAATAGAAGGGAGGAACAAAAGGGGGTGTGTGAGGGGAGCGTACCGATAGCACAAGCTTCTTGTAGCGGAGAGACTGAAGAGTAGCAGATGCGTGTGTGCGCGGCGGCCACGTATTGGATCAGCTCCGCTGGGCCCATTAACCAGCCTATACATACACCACACACACGTTAGCATCACAGAAGGGTGTTCCCGGAGGTAGCCCCCGGGGGGGGGGGACTAACCAACTCGCCAACCAGTCGCATAAAAGTTCTTTCCTGCCGATCCAACAGTGATGGTGATTTTCTCGACTTCTGGAGATAGCGTGGCTATCCTGGTAAAGGGGACGTAGAATAGACGATCGTAGACCTCATCGCTGAGGATGATGATTTGGTTCTTGAGACACAGATCGGCAATCTTTTGGAGCTCCTCCTTGGAGTAGACCTTTCCGACGGGGTTGTGAGGGGTGTTGATGACGAGCATCTTCGTCCGGGGGGTGATGGCCCGTTCAAGCTCGTCAAAGTCAATGGTCCATTCAGACGCAGACAACGTCTTGCTCCCGCCTTCCTTGGGCGGGTGCATGGGGACATAGACGATTTTACCTCCGGGCATCTCGATGTTACTTATATACCTATATGCCCCCCACAACTTAGCCATACAATACACACACACACATACTCTTACCTCTGTTTAACTTTTAGGGGGGGTCTGATCTTACTGGTCGAAGAAGGGTTCAAAGATGATCACCTCGTCACCCGGTTCGATGAACGCCATGAATGCGCTGAGCATTCCTTTCCTTCACATTAAACCTAAACCCCACTCAAAAAGGGATACCATCCCCGGGGAAGGATAGCATACCTTCGTTGGCACCAGTGGTGATGGTGACCTCCGTCTCGGGATCCATTTTCCTGCCCCAGAACGGGGAGTAGGCATCTGCGATAGCTTGCCTTAAGCGTGGACGCCCCTTGGTAGGGGAGTACTGGTTGCATTCCACCCGGTCAAGCGCCTGCTTGGCGGCGTTGAGGATAAACTCGGGCGGGTTGTACCCAAAGAATCCCTGGCCCATGTTCACGATGGGCTGTTTCGGAGATGCTGCCGCTGCTTCGTTGATGATTGACCTGCACAACACGTTAGTACTGTAGAGAGTAAGGGGACTTTGTTTGGGGGGGGGGCACTGACTCACCACACATCTTGACGCCGGCCAGCCACTCGGGCTGCGGGTTTGAGTTTCTCGCTCATCACGCTCGACACTCCAAAGTATCGCACTGTTCGCAAAACTGGGGGTTTTAGGAGTGTGGGTGCCCGGCGAAAGAGAGGCTGCAGTACTACCGCTGGCGAGGTCATTACGACCAAGGAAATGCCCAACCCGTCAACCGGCGCCCGTTGAATGAGTAGTGAGTGGATTGAGTCGCGGGCGCTGGAGAATGGTGTGTCCGTTATCGGGGCCAAAAGGCAGCACACACTCCGGTGAAATATGGCGTCACACGCGCTATTCTGGGGAAATCGTGCGCTAAGTTATCGGTTACGGAAGCCCCACTGGTGAAACCCCGCTAGCCAGTTTATTATGTACTTCAGTTGCACTCGTGTAGGTATCCAGATATGTGAATAACCGTATCCATGGATGAGGTTTGTCAAGTTTTGAACTTCTACATATCAGCTTCTTATCTCTGAACTTATATCAGAAGTAATATGATACAAAAAAAACGCCGTGTAACCTTTACATTGGACTGATCTGCGACCGTTCTGCACGCAGAATCCTTCAGTCGTGCAGGGAGGGGTACAGTACACCTCCCACCGTACGGATAGCAATACACCTCCACACACACTCCCCTACATTATCATGCATGCAGCCAGCTCAGCTCTGCCGACCCGGCTCTCTCTACGGTCTCGACTCATCATCATCTTGTTCTCATACACAGCCATGGGGGGCATTTCTCATGAAATTCGGGCGCCTAATTATGTACAGGATAAAACACAAGGCTGATAAGTCAAATGGTCAGAAAAGTTCAAATAGGTAACTGCGCGCATCAAAACAACGAAACAGGAAATGGAAAGGAAACAAAACAAAACATGTCAATGAAAAACTGCCGCTGCTCATTTCTTCGCAAAATGCAAGCACTGCGTGTACGAGTACGACAACAGCCCCTGCTTGCCCATCTCCCCACCGAACCCGCTGTCCTTCATGCCCGAGAAGAAGGCGCCCATGTTGGGCCTCTCGGCCTGGTTGATCCACACACCTCCCGCTTCCAGTCTCCGTGCAATTCGTTCCGCCTGCTTGAGGTCAGTCGAATAGATGGACGCACCCAAGCCGGCGTTGGCGAGGTTCGACCGCTTAATGACATCCTCCTCATCCGACCAGGACATAATCGGCAACACAGGACCGAACTGCTCCTCTCTAACCAGCATCGAATCTTCAGGGGGTTTGCTGACGATGGTAGGCGGCAGCCAGAACCCCTTCTGCGTGACCTGCGTGGTCTGACCTCCCGTCACCACGTCGTACCCGTTCCTCTTGCAGTCCTCGATGATGCCCTTGACCACGTCAAACTGCATCTTGTTGCTGCAGGGGCCGAACAGACTAAAGGCGTGGCCATCTTCCTGAATGCTGTAGGTTCGTTCCACCTCCTTCACGAGCCTGTCCAGAAACTCGTCGTAGATGCTCTCGTGCACGTAGATGCGCTTGCTAGCCACGCAGACCTGGCCCGCATTGAAGAACCCCCCCGACGCGACGCTGGGGATGATCTTGTCCAGGTCCGCATCCGGGCAGACGATGCAGGCGTCGTTGCCCGCCAACTCGAGCGTGACCTTCTTCAGGGTCTTGGCGCAGCTGGCCATGACGCGCTTTCCGGTCGCGATGGTACCGGTAAAGGAAATCTTGGCAATTCCGGGATGCACAGTCATGAGCTGCCCTAGATCGGCTCCGCCGTTCAGGACCTGCATCACGCCGGGAGGGAGCACGCCCCGAGAGAGCTCGATCCACTTCATCACTGCGTGAGGCGTAAAGGGAGAAGGCTTGACGATCACGCAGTTGCCGGTCACCAGTGACGAGACGACCTTGATGTTGCTCAGAAGCAGGGGGAAGTTCCAGGGGCAGATGGCTGCCACGACACCCAGGGGTGCGTGTGTTGCGATCACCTTGGTGTTCTCGTCTTCGTACTGCAGTTCATCTTCGAGGCCGGTTTTTGCTACAGAACATCAGCGCTGCCGTGCATTTTCGTGGGAATGGGGATCAAGTTTCTATACAGTAGTACATGCACTGGGCGATGGAGCCCTTGATGTCGATCGATGCCATAAGTTGCTGTGTCTTTTGTCAGAACACGAGCCCAGGGTATTCACTAAAGGAACAGCTGCGGGCGTACAGATTTGCCGGTTTCCTTCATGAGTATCTCGGTGAGTTCGTCCGAGTGCTTCTCAAGGATCTCGGCCAGCTTCACGAGAGCGGCTTGGCGCTCGGGGACCGTCGTCCGCGCCCAGGCGGGGAACGCCTTCTGTGCAGCCTCGACGGCATCCTCAAAGTCCTGGGTCGTAGCGATCGGGCAGTCCCAGAGGTCCTCCTCAGTCCGGGGGTCTTGCACGTTGTGCTTCTTCTCGCTGCCCCGCAGCTCGTCGTTGATGATGTTGTAGAATTGTGGCTGCATCTTGGATGTTTTGTGATTATCGCTAGTGGGTATCAAGGCGCAAAGCAAACAGAGGGAGTTGAGGAAGGACCAAACGGTTTTAATATTCCTGCTACCAAAGACAACAGCAGAGGGGTTGGTTAATAATACCTAATATACAGATAACAGTGAACACGACCAACTTTGCCTGTTCACATCTGAAGCACCTACCCGTCCCTTTATCGCCGCCCTATATTACTGCTGCGTGCGCTGTAAATACCCGGAGTCCTTTTTCCAACTGACCAAAAGGACCGACGGCAGATTCCAGGGGCTCAGATTTTGGTTCCGTCGTCCACAGTGGAACGCCCCATTGCGGAGAATGAGGGGTTCATGTTTTCCCATAGCGGCAAATCTGCCGCTGCCGCGTGATGGAACAAGGGCGAAACCTTGTCCATTATAGATATGGTCGCCTTTGATATAGAGGCTACGTATAACTGGACGGCTTCGCTTGAAACCGTGGGTTGGGGACGGTTTGGTGTCTTTGAGAACAGCTACCATGGCTTATCTGGCCATGACAAACTGGAAGGCACACCAATCTGGGGAGGGCGAGGATACAATGTGAATGGATGAATAATATGCATATGGGACTTGGACACTTGGCAAACGACTTCCCGGGTAGCGGGGATCGAGATGAAACTCAACTTCGTGCAATCGCTGGGAAAGGTCTGAAGGCATCGCTTGAAGCCAAGCTCTATCGCGCGCGATCGCGTTTCTAGAGTGTGGGGTTCAGTCGACGGTTCTCGTAGGGGCTAAAAGAACGGCCGAAGGCCCTGAATATGCTAAAAAGTGCGATTCTCGACATACCCAAGTCGCGACGCTCGTCGTCATTTTGACTTGTGACGTTTTTAGGAAATGAGACATTGAGGTTCGATTCGGATTGAATTCCAGGTGGTTGAAGATTAGATCGATGTGTGGAAAGACCGGAATGACGTTGGGACAGGAGTCGTGCCTTCCTTCCAGCGATGCAAGGCGCAGCCAGTCTTAAGAACAAGTAACTAAGCTCAGGGTTAGGAGAAGACGAGTGCGGAGAGCGGCCTGTGGCGGTTTGCAACGGAGCCGGCCGACGACGCGCAATTGACGACTCCGTGATCCGTCACCGAGGAAGTGGGGTTATCTCGATTACCCCACCATTGCTTTGCTGATAACGCAGCCATGCGTCTCTGCTGAAGCATTTGGGGGCTTGCAGGTGGCCAAAGAGGACTAGTGAATATCAGATAGGCAAGGCTACAGCTATCTCTGTGAACCAGGCGATCGGGACCCGGCGAAGGATCGGAAAGCTTGGGTTGCCACTCGCCCTCAACTTCATCCAAAGAGCCGCCAGATACCGGACCCGCCCTTGCCGCCCAAGCTACCCGTCCAGATAACAAGACACGACTGCTCATATCTGACATGTGCTTATTTTGTGTACTGTTCTTTCGCAAACAACCCGGCTCAAACGACCTATAAACGGCTCGAATGCTCGGTTTGAGCTAAGATATCTTTGAGGTGAATCGGTTTGCTGCTGGTTGAGCTGGAACAATGGCCCCGCCGATTGCCATCACTCCCCCGGAGCTCGACTCCACACCCACTCTACCAGTGGGGCCAAAGCTGACCACATCGTTTGACGATACCCTCCGCTTCTACCTTAACGGCACGCGAGTCGTGCTAGACGACATCGACCCCGAGATTACTCTACTAGAGTATCTGCGTGGGATTGGCCTGACGGGCACGAAACTGTTTGTCTCAATGATTATCACCTTGTCGTTAAGGATATTAATTAACAGCTAACATGGTTGTCCAGGGGCTGCGGCGAAGGAGGTTGTGGCGCGTGTACCGTCGTGGTGTCGCAGTACAACCCGACAGACAAGAAAATCTACCATGCAAGCGTCAACGCCTGCTTGGCACCACTCGCCGCTATTGATGGCAAACATGTCATCACTGTCGAAGGGATAGGTAACGTGAAGAAGCCCCACCCGGCGCAGGAACGCGTCGCGAAGGGCAACGGCTCCCAGTGCGGGTTCTGCACGCCGGGGATTGTCATGAGTTTGTATGCGCTACTGCGCAACAATGACAAGCCGACCGAGCATGATGTCGAGGAGGCCTTTGATGGCAACCTCTGCCGGTGCACAGGATACCGGCCTATTCTAGATGCTGCACACACCTTTAGCGTGCGGAACAGTTCAGGCTGCGGAAAGAGCACGGCAAATGGAGGTGGTGGATGCTGTATGGAAAATGGCAATGGGCCAAATGGCGGCGGGTGTTGCAAAGACAAAAAGGAGGTGGACGGAGATCAAGCGATCAAGAGGTTTACTCCGCCCGGCTTCATCGAGTACAAACCTGATACAGAACTCATCTTCCCTCCTGCGCTAAAGAAGCATGACTTCAAGCCGCTGGCCTTTGGAAACAAGAGAAAGACGTGGTATCGTCCCGTCACACTTGAGCAACTCCTCGAGATCAAGAGCGTTTACCCGGATGCGAAGATTATCGGCGGTAGCACCGAGACTCAGATCGAGATCAAATTCAAGGCTCTGCAATACCCTATCTCGGTATTTGTAGGGGATATCGCGGAGCTGCGGCAGTACTCGTTCGACGGCGATCATCTGGAGATTGGCGGGAACGTCACACTGACTGATCTGGAGAACATCTGCTTGGAAGGCATTAAGCGATTTGGGGAAACCCGGGGTCAGGTGCTCAACGCCATGCACAAACAGCTTAAATACTTCGCCGGCAGACAGATCAGGAATGTTGGCACGCCAGCAGGAAATCTGGTGACAGCGTCTCCAATCTCGGATCTGAACCCAGTTTTAATGGCTTCAGACGCTGTTCTAGTGGCAAAGACTGCGAGCGGCGAAACCAAGATCCCGATGGCTGAGTTCTTCAAGGGCTATCGAAAGACAGCGCTTCCCTCTGACGGCGTCCTGGCGACCATCCGCGTCCCGCTTACTCAGGAGAAGAACGAGTGGTTCAGAGCGTACAAGCAAGCAAAGAGAAAGGATGACGATATCGCCATCGTCACAGCGGCTTTTAGACTCCGACTCAGCGATGACGGCGTTGTCGAGGCGTGCAATCTTGTCTATGGCGGCATGGCACCCATGACGGTAGCAGCCAAGAAGGCGAACGCGTTCCTGGCGGGCAACAAGTTCGCCGAGTTAGAGACGCTGGAAGGCGCCATGAACGCACTTGAGCAAGACTTTGATCTGTCATTCGGAGTTCCCGGCGGCATGGCTTCATACAGGAAATCGCTGGCTCTGAGCTTCTTCTACCGGTTCTACCACGAGGTCATGCTTAGTCTCGGTTCAGGGGAGAAGACAGTAGATGAGCAAGCCGTTCAGGAGCTCGAGCGCGAAATCTCTACCGGAAAGGAGGACAAGGAGGCAGCGGCGGCGTACATGCAGGAGACTCTCGGAAAGTCGAACCCACATGTCGCAGCCCTGAAACAGGTGACTGGGGAGGCTCAGTACACAGACGACATTCCACCCCTGAAGAACGAGCTGTATGCCTGTTTGGTGCTCTCCACAAAGGCACACGCCAAGCTCAAGTCGGTCGACTACTCTCCCGCACTGGACATTCCCGGAGTGGTGGATTATGTCGACAGGAACGACATGCCGAACCCGCAAGCGAACCGCTGGGGAGCCCCCCATTTTGAGGAGATGTTCTTCGCGGAGGACATGATCTACACAGCTGGTCAGCCCATTGGTCTTATTCTAGCCACGTCCGCTGCGCGTGCAGCCGAGGGTGCCAGGGCAGTCAAAATCGAGTACGAGGAGTTGCCCGCCATTTACACTATTGAAGAAGCAATCGAGAAAGAGAGCTTCTTCAACTTTTTCAGGGAGATCAAGAAGGGCGACCCCGAGGAAGCTTTCAAGAATGCCGACTATACATTTACCGGTATTGCCAGGATGGGCGGACAAGAGCATTTCTACCTAGAAACCAACGCTGCTCTGGTCATTCCGAAGCCTGAAGACGGGGAGATGGAAATATTTTCGAGCACACAGAACCCAAATGAAGCGTAAGCCCTTTCCCATCCCCACGTCCCCTTCGTCTGCTAATCTTTTACAGTCAGGTGTACGCAGCCCAAGTCTGCGGCGTCCAGGCAAACAAGATCGTCGTGAAGGTCAAACGAATGGGCGGCGGATTTGGCGGCAAGGAAACCCGCTCCGTCCAACTGTCCACCATCTTGGCCCTCGCAGCCCAGAAAACCCGTCGGCCTGTCCGGTGCATGCTCACCCGGGAGGAGGATATGCTGATATCCGGCCAGCGCCATCCCTTTTTGGGGAGGTGGAAGGTCGGTGTCAACAAGGACGGTAAAATCCAGGCCTTGGATCTGGACATTTTCAACAATGCCGGCTGGTCCTGGGATTTATCTGCTGCAGTTTGCGAACGAGCAATGACACACTCCGACGGCTGCTATCTCATCCCCAATATTCATGTCAGGGGTCGGATCTGCAAGACCAACACCATGTCGAACACCGCCTTCCGAGGCTTTGGTGGTCCTCAAGGGATGTTCATCGCAGAATCCTACATGGAAGAAGTCGCCGACCGTCTGGGGATGCCTGTCGAGAAGTTCCGAGAGATCAACTTCTACAAGCCAGAGGAGCAAACCCATTTCAACCAGCCCCTGACAGATTGGCATGTCCCTCTCATGTACTCGCAAGTCATGAAGGAAGCCCAATATGACGAGCGCCGCGCAGAAATCACCAAGTTCAACAAGGAACACAAGTGGCGCAAGCGCGGTCTGTCAATAATACCCACCAAGTTTGGTATCTCCTTTACAGCCCTCTGGTTCAACCAGGCCGGCGCGCTCGTGCACATCTACCACGACGGTTCGGTATTGGTGGCTCACGGCGGGACAGAGATGGGTCAGGGGTTGCATACAAAGATGACCATGATCGCTGCGCAGGCACTAAACATCCCCATGGAGGACGTATTCATCTCCGAGACCGCCACCAACACCGTCGCCAACGCGTCTGCCACCGCTGCATCAGCCAGTTCCGACCTGAACGGGTATGCAATCTACAACGCCTGCCAGCAGCTGAACGAGCGGTTGCAACCGTATCGGGAAAAATTGGGACCAAAGGCTACCATGAAGGAAATCGCCCACGCTGCATATTTCGACAGGGTGAATCTGAGTGCGCAGGGGTTCTACAAGACGCCCGAGATCGGATATGTCTGGGGCGAGAACAAGGGCAAGATGTTTTTCTACTTTACGCAGGGCGTGACTGCTGCTGAGTGCGAGATCGACACGCTCACCGGTAGTTGGACGTGTCTGCGGGCGGACATCAAGATGGACGTCGGACGATCTATCAATCCCGCGATAGATTACGGGCAGATACAAGGCGCGTTTGTTCAGGGGTTGGGTCTGTTCACCATGGAGGAGTCCCTCTGGCTCCGCAACGGACCAATGGCGGGGAGTCTGTTTACTCGCGGGCCGGGGGCATACAAGCTCCCGGGGTTCCGAGACATCCCGCAGGATTTCAGGGTGAGCTTGCTGAAGGACGTGGAGTGGAAAGACCTGAGGACCATCCAGAGGAGTCGTGGAGTGGGCGAGCCGCCGCTGTTCATGGGCAGCGCGGTATTCTTCGCCATCCGAGATGCACTCAAGGCAGCGCGCAAGCAGTATGGGGTCGAAGCAACTCTCGAGGCGGATGACAAAACGGATGGGCTGCTGAGGCTGGAGAGCCCGGCGACGCCGGAGAGGATCAGGCTGGCGTGCGTTGATCCCATCATGGAGAGGTCCAGGGTGAAACCCAAGGAGGGGGAGAAGAGTTTCTTTATTGCTATCTAAATCCAGCACACTCGATAACTACGTGAGAGAGCCGATGGGAAGGCAAGAAAAGAGGGCTTGGTTTTATGTTTATGTTTATGTTTGAAACGATTATTAATGAGAAACGCTTCTGACTTTTTGACCTCATTGCTCCGTTGTGCTTATTTAATACCCATTTCGTCTTTGCCTTTTTTGTATCTTAAAAAAAGCACAGGAGGTTTTGTGTCTCACACTTAACCTTGGATCCTATATTCTCACCTAACTAAGGAAGGTCGTATAGACGACGTCCCGCTTGTATGTATGTATGTAATGTACATGGCGGAAAGTAGCAGGGTGTTGGTAGGTAAGGTGCTGACTGATCGCCCCAACCCGTCGTTAATTACCTGCCAGCATGGCCCTCGTGCCCTCGTAACCCGAAGCCAACTCCGCGACCTCACGGAGCTAACATATAAAGCCACCACACCGCTGGAACAGGGGTTACATACATACTCCCGTGCATCTCCGGCTGAGGGGGTTTGGGGCTGCTGTCACCGATGGGAGATCAGAACTGATCGGCGATAACGAAAGAGCTACCGCTAAAATTGGGGGCTGAGCACACTAACAATTTCTAGGCCGTCTGTGCACTCACTGGCTGTCGGCGTTAACAACTATATGTACGTATCACCTTCAGCGCACCTTAAAAGCGAAGGCCTTATTAAGTCAGCGACTCGCAGTGCGTTGATTAGTGATTTAATTAGGAAGTTCCGGACGGAGACGGAAAGAATCATCGTCGACGTTAAGGCCAATAATCATGCTTTCATGCTGCAAAATGGACGGCGTTAGGAGCTTGTATTAGGTTTGGGTTAAGGTTATTGACGATGCATCATCCATCGCATGAAGATGGTATTAGGTATTATTATAAGTATGGAGTGTTGTCTCCTCGAGATAATTAATGTTCGTATCTAAATCATCATATCACCATCAACATTCCCACTTCAATAACAACCACATTACAACCACAAACCTCACTTAACCCCCCAACATCATCATGTCTTCCACCCCCCTCCGCGTCCTGGTAACAGGCGCAAACGGCTACATAGCCCAACACATCCTCTCCACATTCCTCTCTGCTGGCCATTCCGTCCGTGGCGTGGTGCGCTCCCAGTCAAAGGTCACCCAGATCTCCACCACGTTCTCCCCCTTTGTCTCCTCCGGCCAGCTCGACTTTGCTCTAGTCCCGGATATTTCTGTCCCCAACGCCTTCGACAGCGCCCTCCTCTCCGCCCCACCCTTTGACGTCGTGCTGCACACCGCATCGCCGTTCAACTACCGCGCCAACTCCAGTCCCGCAGAGTTTCTCGACCCAGCTATCAAAGGCACAACCTCCATCCTGCAGTCCATCGCCCGCGTTGCCCCTTCTGTCCGGCGCGTGGTCGTCACGAGCAGTATGGCGGCGGTGATCGACTTCATCGGCAGCCCCCGGTTCACCAACCCGCCCAAGACCTACACAGAAAGCGACTGGAACCCCATCACCCTCGAATCCGCCCTCGCCCCCGACGCAAGCTTGAACGTGATTTACCAAACGTCCAAGACGTTCGCTGAAAAGTCTGCCTGGCAGTTCATGGAGCAGAAGAGGCCGGGCTTCGACCTGGTCGTGCTGAACCCCCCGATGGTCTACGGTCCTCTTTTCGATCCGGCCGTGGTGCGAGATCCGAAAACGGATCTCGGGGAGAGCGTGCACGGCATCTATCAGAACACGCTCGCGCCGGGACTTGCAGAGGACTCCCCGCTGGCGCCGACGGGGCTGCACCTGTACGTGGACGTGAGGGATCTCGCACAGGCGCATTTGCTCGCGGCGACGGTCCCCGAGGCTGCGGGGAAGAGGTTCGTCGTCTGCGCCGGGGAGCTCACGGCGCAAAAGATTGCAAACATCATGAGAGATACCACCCCTGCTGCACTCAGGGGAAGGATTCCGAGGGGGGAGCCGGAAAAGGAAAACATGCCCGAGGGCGCATTCACTGCCAGCAGCGGCAGGGCGAAGGAGGTGCTGGGATTAGAGTTTAGAGACGCGAAGGAGACGATTGGGGATTTGGCTGCGCAGCTTGCCCAGATTGTTCAAAAGGAATAGAGGGGGGGGTTGGTGAACAGGAGGGGTTGGAAGCATGAAAAGGGGGCAAACATAATGAGTTCGATAAGAGACGGGTAATTGATGAATGTAGGCGCGCTTTTGTCATTCGAATAGAATTCCCTTCTGAGTCAGCTCCTTTGTCGTCTCCGAGGGCCTTCGGCATTACTTACGCGCTGGCTGGGTGTTGCCGGAGCTTTGGCCCTGCCAAAGCTCTGCATCCAGGTATTGGCATTCTCATAGGAATGTCAAAAGGATGAGAGAGGGTGTATTTGTTCCATTTCCCCCGAAATGGGCATCCAAATACTTTCCGCGGTCTGGATGTGACCATACGGATGGAAAGAGGAAGAGCAAACCACCAGAGGTCTGCTCTTCATTGAAAGACACACACTGTGAAGTAAAATGTGCAACCATTTCGGAGGAAATGGAACAAATACAGTGCGTCGGCCGTGAATTGAACACGGGTCCTCCATCGATCTGCAGTCCTGGACAACGGCGTTCTACCATTGAACCACCGACGCTTTCGGGGGATTGGGTGTCTACCGGTCGCTTACCCTTTATATGTGCGTGCAGATCGCGTTTTGTGTGTGTGAATCGACGGGCCGTTGGTATCGTGAGTGAGGATGACGAGGTGGAGACGAGAGCACCGTTGCTATCAGCGTTGCTACCGCTGTCGACTCCCGCCTTCGTGACGGTTGGCAAGCGTTTGAAGTGACGGGACAAATTCGAGACACAAGTAGTCCGGACAGGAAGCCCTCATAGCGAGGGAGGATGAGAGAAGGCTTCGGGTCCATGATGCGGTGGTCGTCGTGAGAGGCAGTGTTGCCAGGAGCAACGGTCTCTTAGATGTGACGGTGAATGCTGGTGAGACTCTGGCCTTCCGCTTGTTGGGCGGTCTGCTCCAGGGTCGACGGTGATCTCGGATAAGGCAGACGTTTGTGTCTAGCGGAGCGCGTTAAAAGGCCAATGCAGGTACACACTGGGTAACAGGTATTAAGCCTTCCACGGTGGACACTCAAATGATACTTGGTCATGATGAAATCAGGGACAGTAGCTAGGTTGATTTTGATAGTCAGGGTTTGAGAAAAAGTAAATATATATATATCGGGTATACTAATAAAGAGAAGAAGAAAACCCATGAATATGCTATGCTTCCAACCAACCCGCCCCCAGCCCTGAACTCCTCGCTCGTTTCTATTTATCTGGTGTTTTATTGATGGCCCGGGTGCGGCGGGCCAGCATGAAGCTCATAATAGCTGTTCGGCGAGTTGCCGTCAGCAGACATCTCCGCCGGTGGCGGGTCGTAGTATTGCTGATACATCTTATTATCCGTCCCGGGCCCTTGGGCATAGCCTGGATGTGGTGTGTTGGGCCCCATCTCCGCCGGTCCATTTTGTTGTACCGGTGCCACTCCTCCGCCCCAGCCTGGGCTAGGGTAATTCTGCTGCATGCCCGGTGTAGCGGGCATTTCGTTGGGCCCGACAGCGCTATGTTGTCTCCTCCTTCTGAAGAATAACCAAGCAGCTACGGCACCCGTTATTACCGCCAAGGGAATAGCCACGCCCAGCCCGACCTGTGCTCCTACGCTAAGACCGCCGTTGCTGGGGTCTGGGGATGGCGTACTTGTACTTGGGGATGTCGTACTTGTACTTGGGGATGTTGTTAAAGATGCAGGCGTGGAAGATGTCATTGAGGAGGTAGAGGTAGAGGTTGAGCTGACTGCACTGCTGGTTGGTGATGTTTGGCCCGTCACGCCGGTGGTGATGTTGAAGTAATGACTATTGGAATCGCCGGTGGTGTTGCCTTCCTCAAAGATGCTGAGGAAGAATACGGGCGATAGGGTTAGGTTCTTGGTGGTGATGACGATCCACGTAAAGTCCGTCATGTTGATCACATTGTCTGAACCTGTCAGTCAAGAACAAGATCGAGGGACAAGAGGAATAAGGACATACGGGTGATGTATTCCTGATCGCCAAAGAAGTTCCCGTTGTCATCCAGCTGCCACAGACTTATCGATGTCGGCTTTCCTGGCGTCCCTGGTGTCCATGTCACATCGACGGTTGAGCCTTCGACGTATATCGGGTTCAAGCTGTAATCGCCTACAGCGCCGGAGAACGGGGGTGGGCTGATGAATGTCATGACACAATGCACTGACGGGGCGAGCCCCGCCAGGAGCAATGTAAACAACAGACGACGCATGTTGGAAATAACACACACAAGTCGCTATGATGTGTTGTTGCTGCCTCCTGTGTTCCTGTCTGACATGAAGAATGCTTAGTGCATCCACTGGGATTGCACGAAGCAGATCTGGCGAACAGATGAAAGAGAAGCAGAAAACAACTGAACGGGGAATAGACAGATGAGGCAGTGAACTGGGAACACAGAGTGATAAATCTGAAAGGATCGAAAGGAATGGGGGGCGCAGCTCAGGCTGATCTTAGGAGAGTACAGTATGGAGAGCGCACTGATAACGGGATTTTGCGGGTTTCTGTGGTAGAGAGGCCCTGGTTATGGTTGCAGTACTAAATGGCCCTAGTTAAGTGACAGCTATGTACAGCCCTGCACTTTTCAGCGCCCCTGGAAAACCTGAAAACAGACGAGACAGGTCGGCTACCGTCTTCCAGGCAGCGGGTTTCCTCAAACACGGCTCGTGAGAGCTTTAGCTAGGACCCAAAATAGAAGAACTAAACGACAAGATAAAGAGACAAGATAAAGAAGAAAACTAACATATGATAATCAGTCATGAGATTGAGCTCCGTCACGACTAGTTGCTATGTCGGCTTGACCGTCATGTCAAGACTCACATAGTACGCATAGTCGGACATACGGAGTAAGGCTATTCAGCCACGTTTCAGCGCTACCGGGGTATCTTCGGTAGCAGAGCCTCAGATCTGTCCATCACCGGCCGCAGATTTCTCAGCCCTATCATACGATATAAGCACCCATTCTCACATATTTTATGATACTGCTACCTCAGCTGGTCTCGATTGACGGACGCTCGACACGCTGAATCCCAACGCTCTGGAGCAGTGGAGGCGCGCTGCAGTGCTTGCTCAAACCTGAGACGCGAACAAGTCCTGTCGGTAATAATCACGGTGATATGTGAGGCTCATGGGGGTTTGCTAGTGCATGGTAGGCAACGGTCCGAGGGTCGGATTTCAGTGGTTACCGTTGGAATCCTTCGTTCACTCTGATCCTTGAAAGTTCGTTAGTTTGTGACTTCCAAGCCTTAAGCGAGAGACTAAAGACTGCCTGGAGCCAATTAAATTGTCTGAAAATTGTCAAGGACCAGGGCGAGACAAAGAAGAACTGGAGACATGAAGCTATATTCTGCGCTGACCTTTCTGTTTTGGTGAAAATGTTAAGGGAGAACCCTGAGGCCGGTAAGGGCATCTGGGCTTTCGATTGGTGGCGCATGGATGAGTGCCTGACAGAAAGAAGCGAAGTGGGGGAATTCACCGTACTAACGAGCTTTCATGGGTGTATATTGTTCAGGGCTCCTTGGCATGGATGATGGCCTGTTTGGAGGACTTAAATTAAGCTCATTGCTATTGGCGGGATTACCCGACAATCCGGGCTCTTCCCCATACGAATTGCTTCTATTGGTCACTTTTATGCTACTAGCCGTGTTTAAAGGATACATGGATCCGAATCCTGGGCTGAGCCAAAACCTTGGCGCTTAAAGTGACTTCTCCGAGTGCCGTCCGACTATCCTCGTCCGACCACCGCAACCCAATTGATTCTGTCACTTTTGGATTTTCTGACTGGTTCGAAAATCCAGCGCGCTACCCAGCAGTGAGCACATCATGGCGCATCCACTCTGTGCTACCTCGCTGCAGATGTGGAATCAATCGGGCGCAGCATTCATCCCCCCTTTATGCAGGGCGGTCCCTTGCCGATGCCACTGCAGCTGAGCCGAACAACAAACTTTACACTTCTTTCTTCCTAAGTTCCTCCGCATTTTCCCTTGTTCTCCATTTCCCATTTTTATCAATAACTAGTCGCCAGCGATTAGACTTTCCCCGCGATAAGCAAACGCGGTTATTCAAATATTGGCTTGCATACTTCGGGGGCGGCAGTTATGTCGGTCGCAGCAGAGCCGCAGTAATCATGTTATTATTTTCACAACGGTCATTAGCGTCAGGCAAGGTATTTCGGTCAAGGTCTCAACTGGTGGGATGGGTCGGCGGGGTTGGCTTCTTTCTCATATTTCTTTATTTGTTTTGCAACAGCGACAATATACGGAGCAACATCAATGTCGACGAGCAGAAATTGAGGCCTGCTCCCCCCCCTCCGCCCGCGCAGACACAAACGTCGACATCGTCAAGGGCGGCGGTACCTACAACATCAAGGCCGACACCGACGCCTGCATCAACATTAGCAGTCGCATCAACGTCAACGTCAACAATATCGACACCCACGCCGACGCCATCATCCACGAAAGCAACGATACCAAAGAAGATATGGTATAAACTCGGACCGAAGGGTCTCAACGACCACACCCGAGAATGGACAGACAGCTGCATCCAGAACAACACCGACTATAAGGTCGAGTTCATGACTGACTCCTCCGCCGAGTCCTACGTCAGGCGGACCTTTAGCGCATCCCATCCTGATGTGGTGGAGGTGTATTTCAACCTCACCGGTACGTCCCCCCCCTTTTTATCCCCTCTTTCCCGGGCCTTTCGTATCCTTATTAACACCGCAATGTAGTCCCCATATTAAAAGCCGACCTCCTCCGCTATCTCCTCCTGTACTCCGAAGGGGGCGTGTATTCCGACCTGGACGTCTCTTGTTCCGCAACCGCTCCCATCGACGAGTGGATCCCCGCTTCATATCGGGACTCTGACGTCGGCCTTGTCGTGGGATGGGAGTTCGACGTGGGATGGGGCGACAACTTCATCAGGGAGTTCGCCACGTGGACGATCCTCTCAAAACCTGGCTTGGGGCACATGTGGCAGGTCATCGACGACATTATCCAGTTCCTCAAGGAAAAAGTGAAGGAGAAGGAGCTGTCTGGGGTGGGCGACCTGACGCTGGACATGGTCGGTGACGTGGTCGACGCTACCGGTCCGAGACGCTTCACCAGAGGGGTGTTCAAGAGTCTGGAGAAGCAGCTCAACAAGACTGCCGAGGAGATGGTTCTGTCGGCCAAGGAGCTGCTGGAGGCGAAGCTGCTGGGGGATGTGCTGATATTACCCGGGTATTCCTTCGCCGCGGGGTCCAATACGTACGACGAGAAGGACAAGGAAGCCGGCAAGGTGGGGGAGGCATTGGTCACGCACCACTACGCGGGCAGCTGGAAGAACGATAAGGGTGGGGAGATGCGGAAGCGTTGACTGTATGATATGATATATAGATATATATAAACAGGGCGGAGGTTGGTTGGTTATACTAGATACCCAGGATAACGATGCGTTTTGAACATCCGATTCCCGAAAGGATGTGAAGGACTTGTTGATCACTTATGTGTGGAGTCATGTCTAGCTGTCACAGTGTTGCTGACGTTGATTTAAAGTTCAGCTAAGAGAATGCGTCCCTCAAACGGTCTATCGGCCGTAAGCCGTTAGGTGGGTCACTACTATCAGTCCATGTATATACCCTACGTTGGGGTGACCGGGCGCCATGTATAACGATACACCGCGTTACCTTGAATGAAATGTCTCTATAACACAATCGGCGTGGGGAGGATGTGAGTCGTGACATGTGCTACAGCAAAGGAAAAAAGGCTTGTTTTGATTCGACTTGGACAGGTACCTGGTAGCTTGAAATTGAAAAATCAAAGACTTAAATAAGACTATACTGATCTGACGCTGTAATGCAGTAAAGTAAGGTGCCGTCCATGTATATATATATACAATACAATGCAGTGTCGCTGCAACATCAGACACACACACCCAGAGTCCCTCCCAGACGCCACTTCTTTCTGTTATATAATTACACCCCACGTAAAAAACGTAAAAGAAAGTAAAAACCCGGTCGCCTGCTGACCGACGCGCCGCGCTTTTTGATTGAAAAGAGAGAGACCATTACTCCACAAAACTCGCCTCATCCGTTACACCCAAGTACGTAACATACCTTAGGTACGTATTAGTCACCAACAAGAACTCTTAACAGCCTCCCTTTCCTTCTTCCCACCCATCCCCATTCCTTCTCCAGGCCCGGGGGTGCGCTGACGGCTGCGGTCCTCCGGCTTCATCTGCTTCTGGGTAAGGGTGCCAGTGGCAGTGACGTACGTCACGATCCCCCGGAGCGCATCCTGCACGCCCTCGCCCGTCTTGGCCGAGACCTCGGCGTACCCCTTTGCCTGCAGACACTCCGCCGTCTTGCTGCCCACGGATGTCGAGACAGGTTCTTTCTCTTCCCACTCCTCGCCATCCTCACCCTCAAGAAGAAAGCTCAGCGACGACGACAACGTCGGCGGCGACGCCTGGCGCGTGTCCATCTTGGTGCCGAGCACGAACAGCGGGCACTCGATCAGCGAGTTCCCGAGCTTGGGCGCCCACTCCACGCAGACGTTCTGCAGCTGCTTCACGTCGTCGACGGAAAAGCAGGCGACCGCGGCGTGGAAGAAGTGGTGCATCAGCAGGTTGTTGACGACGGCGCTGTTGTTCTTGGACTTTCCCGGGAGGTCCCAGATCTCCACAGTCACGGTGACGGGCGGCGCCTTCTTTCCGTTTCCTGTCCCGTTCCCGTTGATCCGGAGGTGGTCGGTGTCGACAAGCACGGAAACGGTTCTGGACTGGGTCGACAGCGAAGGGGTCGTCGTCTCGGTGTACTGGCCCTCTACTAGCCGGCTACAGGCAGGGTACATAAATAGTCAGTATTTGTCATACGTAGGTACGGAGAGAATGGGAATGGGGAAACAAAACAGAAGGGGGGGGGGGGTGGGGTTTACTTGATCAAAGCAGTTTTCCCAGACCCGCAGTCACCCATCAACAGAATCTTGACCTTGCGGGTAGTAGTAGCACCAGAGGGATGAACAGCAGCAGCAGCAGCAGCACTGGATCGAAATGTACTAATGAATGTAGGGACGGAAACCCAGGATGAATGAAGAAGACTGCTGCTGCTGCTGCTGCTGCTGCTGCTCAGTCGTCGTTGGCAGCGGCGAAAGATTCTCCGGGCGGTGGACTCGGTGAAGGCTCTTGTCGACTTGCTAACACCACTACTATCACTATCACTAATACCACCACTGGTCGTCTCGGGGGAGGACGCCGGGGATGAAGTCTGGCGAGTCTCGGGACGGTGGTGGTGGTTGTGGTGGTGGTTCGTGACTCCTCCTCTGGAAGGAATCATCATCATCCTTAAAAGTGCGCGCGCAACGGAACCACTGAGTCTGACCGGCTGATCATCGTCCGAAATCCTCTTTTGCGGGTGATAAAACCATCAGTATAATTTTGAAAAAGGAAAAAAGAAAAAAAAAAAAAAAAGAAAGAAATTTCATTGCGCAGCTATATGAGACGAAACGTATCACGATGTATTACTCCTTACAAGTTATGGGGGGAAGGGTGGTCGAGATGAAGTGGGACGAGGACGGGGACGTAATAAATAACGTACCACAGAGCGCTCCAACAACTCTCCATCTCCATCTCCCAATCCATCTGACAGCAGCTTCTTGATCTTCTCGTCTTGGACAGGCTGTTGTCTCTCCCGCCGCACCTGCTGCTGTGCAGCCTGTGCCTGCGACTGTTCCGTCAACAGTTGGTCTTCGGCCTCCCGGCCATGGACCTGTGACGTCGTTGCTGCTGCTTGTCCACCCCCTTCGTTCTGTTCTTTCTGCTGCTCCTCCTCCTGTCTCATATGCTGCCGGAGCACGGCACTCGCATCCTCAACACCCTGCAACCAAGCCTCGAATCGTCGCGAGTACACATACACGACCTTTCCGGTCCGCGTGTCGATCCTCGCCTCTCCGTACAGCGGCCGACTGGTAGTATTCTCCTGGGCAGCTCTGAGGAAGGCGAATGGCTTGCTGGCCGAAATGCGGTATAGTTTGTGCCGGGGATCCAGTGTATTGGGTAGCACTCTGCCAGATTTGTCTTCACCGTCAAGCTTGACCAAACGAGGTCGGTCGCTGCCGAAAGGTGAGGGTTGTGGATGTGAATTTAGGGGCCCCGGAGGTGGTTTGAGCAGCTGTGTGTGTTGTTTATCATGATTCATCCGTGATGATGTCGGGCGAGGTGTTGAACCTGGTCTTTCTTCTCCTCCAGTGACAGCAGGGGGAGGAAATCGACGATGATACTTTTCCTGCCCATGCTGTTGTTGTTTACTGTCGGCGGTCCATTGAGAGTTTCTGACGAGTGGCGACTGCTGTTGAGGGGTCTGCCGACCGCGACTCGGACAGATCGGGGTTGGAGTAGAAACGAGATCATGACGACGATTACCCGGAAGCGGATGGCCGCCGCTCATGGGGATCGGGATGTGAGAGCTACGGTGCGATTGTGACATTGTCAAAGGCTAACTGTTGTTTTGGTGGTCTGAGTTTGGTTCAGCGCGCGCGGGTGCAATCAGGTCTGACGGGTCACGGAAGAGAGGGATAGGAATGAAGGGTTGTCGGGATGAGACGCGATCTTGTCTTGGACGGCGAAAGAGTGCGTGCGATCGAGTAAAATGGGATACGTAGGGGCGACGCGTGATTAAAAACAATGTTTATGGGCAGTGATATAAAAGATGAAGATAGGACGACATTGGCGAGGAATTTAGTGAACAAAGGTCATGTGAAGGGGGGGTAAAGCTCAGAGTTGGGATGAAAGAACAGCAACCATGAACACACCGTAGCTTGTGGGTCTTGCGAGAACGTGAATTGTGTTTAGGGGGGGAGTCCGTGACTGGACGCGCTAGGCGGAGCACATATCAACAATCTGGGAGCTAAGTTGAATGAGTGTATAGTGAAGATTTGAGATGAGTGTGCTGCTAATGCTTTGAGGTAACTACAGCATGTCGCTCCCAGTCGAAAGACTCAACCTCCCTCATGGTGCAATAAACACAGGTAGGCAGCTATTACCCGTCAAAGACAGAAGATACCAAGTGCAATCTTGTTCCGAAACGTAGGTAATGAAACCAGCCCAAACTATATAGGTGAGGCAAAACACTCATACTACAATATCACATGAGATCAAGTGAAGCCGCAGAAACCACAGGCATGGAAGCCATTTCCTATGCCAACTCAAATTATGTGAATGCTCTTTCTGCAAAACCGGGGTATCACTCATTAATATACACATGTCCACAAAAACAACCCTCGCCTGTTACTGATCAACTGTCAAAATCCTAACAATCCCAATCGCAAGGCTCAAGATGAATCCCAACCCGATAAACACCTGCCACCTTCGGGAGAACATGTGTTCCTCCCGAAGTAACCAGCCAAACGCGCCCAGGGGGAAGATGAACCCCACAAACATGCCTTTGATCAAGGTATCGATGACAGCGTTGAACCCAAACAGATCCTCGTTCGTGTCTCCCCCTATTGCCCCCCCTTCCCCTCCTCCCCCCGTCACATCTTCCCCACCACCTCCTCCACCTCCCCCACCGTGATTATTATCAATCCAGCCATCCTCCATCCTCCGAAAGCTATCCGGGGAGGGCATGGTATCCCGGGTGTACCTACTCTCATGTATGGACCTAAATTGCAACCTCAGCTGGTTCACTTCCGCAGGGGTGAAGCCAGCCTCCAGTAACCGATCGAACCCCCTCGGCGTTCGTCGTCCCCCACCACCCTCCTGTCTATTCCTGGCTTGGGTTTGTGTATGTGTATTGGTGCTGGCTGTGTAAGTGTTGAGTCTGCTTGTGTTTGTGTCCGTAGAGGCTGGTTGTTGGGCAAGCCTCGCCTCGTCCTCTAGTTCTTTCTCCGACAGCTCGTCACCAATGCTGCAGTTGACGTACACCCTCTGCTGCTGCTGCACCACATCCTTCCCCTTCCCCTTCCCCTTCCCCTGCCAATTTCCATTTCCTCTTGGGTCCACCTTTGCTCCGGCTGACAGAGGGGGTGGTGGCGGAGCCTTCAGAACCGACGACAGAGCAGCAGGGTCCGGGAGGATCTTGCCGCTGTGAATGAACCTCAACCTCCTCCTCCCAAGATCTGCATCTGCGCCCTCCCTACTACTACTACTACTGTCATCATCACCACCATCCTCACTTGCAATATCATCCTTGGGTTTTTTCTTGTGTTTGTCTTGAGAGAGTCGTCCGCGGATCAAATGCTTTAACCGTACAACGGTCGTGTCATTCGGGTTCAAAATCTCGAGGTGCAGATCGGGCAGGCTATTACTAAACCGAATCGTTAGATGTAGCGGGAGCGGTTGTGGATATGCGGACGAAGGTAATTGTAACGGTCCCGCGGACGAGGTGGAGGTGGACGGAAAAAGACGCGCGCGAGGGGAGCGTGCAGCGGGTTTTGTGGGGGAGGATGAGCTGCTACCGCTGCTTGCGCTCATCTTGAACAGAACTTCGGGTGACTGTTGGGTGGTTGTCGTGTGGTTAAGGTTGACTTGACAGTTGACGTCGCGAAATGCACGATAAGAGACGGGACAGGTGAAAGATAAGATCGGGAGCTTTCTCCAATTAACTACCCCACACGCACCACTGTGGGGATGGGGAGCACAGGGAGTTACATCTGTGCGCCGACCGGTTACTTACATGTCTGGTAAGCTTACGGTACCCGACCGAGCCCCATCGGCTCTGAGCTCGACAAATCCACAACATGGGATAATCAGAAGTGAGATAGTTAAGCTCATCAAACAAGAAAGTAATATCAACTACTTGAAACCTGTCGAAGAAGGTATCTAAAAAACCCTGATGATTTTTTCCAGCCGCCCATTAACGTAACGCCCAAAGAATGCACAGAGATGGTGAAAGATGCCAACAGTCACAGCCCGCAGCAAACCGGTCAACCACTTAGATAACGCCTGACTCGAACAGACAACAAGAACAAGTGATCCCTAAAAAAAGCCCCCGGAGAAGCCTAAAGGTACAACGAGTTGAACGAGACAATATCTCTTCTGATCTTGGCCAGGGACTGCTCAAACTTGTCCTTAAGTTCCTCGCTGCCCATGACCTTGGCAGCCTCTGCCATTTGTCTCAGGAGCTCTTCCAGTCTTCGGAAGAGTCGGATCAGAGAGCCTTCGTAGGCATTTGTCATTTTACTATTCACTCGTTAGCCACCAAAGTCTGAAAGTTTCTACTCCAGGTTACTTACCAAATCTCTGCAAACGGCCGTCCATTCGCCCATGCAAGGACAGTCTCCATGAGCTGCCACTTCAGACTTTGGACGTACTCCTCCTCGTTGACTTCCAATTTGCTCTCAGCGCTGACCTTGGCGATGATCCTGCCCTGGGCCTGGATCTCGCGAAACGGCTTGGTCAGCTCCTCTTTCAAGGCTTGCGTCTCGACCTTTTCGTCAAAGATGAAGCAGCTGAGCGCGGCTGCGCAGACCTCCGGTGTGAGCTCGTTGAAAAACCTATTAAACAGGAGCTCCGCCAAAAGTAGTTCGTGGCCCTCAGTCGACGAGATCTCGCAGGCCACACGCGCCTTCATCTGCACCACTTCCGCCTCGTTGATGAAGCCTAATCTTCTGAGGACCCTCTTTCGCGACTTGAGCTCGTCGAGCTGAGCGATGCTATGCGCCTTGGCGATAGCCTTTTTCTTCTCCTTGATCTTCTCTCCGAGCGCAACCTTGGTCTTGTACTGTTCCCAGAGGTCCGGGAGGAGGGGTGACTTGTGCAGAGGGTTCGATAGGAGTCTCGACTCAAGAACCTCAATCTTGCGTAGGAGCTTCTTGAACGACTCGTCTGTGATACCCATGTTCTCCATCGGATCCAGCAGGGGCACACCGTCAGGGAAGCGCTTCTCGACTTCCTCCACACGCTTGCCCAGCATCTCCTTGGCCTTGGCGCTTGTGACTTCATTCGGAAGGAAGACACGAATCTGGCTGAGACCTTTTAGACACGTGAGAAGACACGGGACGGTCTCCCACCTGCTCGCCTCTCCAGACTTCTCCGGTAAGACACCGTCCGGGATGGTTACGCCGTCTATGTGTTTCGGCTCAAAGGGCTTGCTGTTGTTGGAGATCTTGAGCAGGACGTCGAGGAAATAGGACTCCTGCGGCCGAACTTCCGGCTCACCAGGCTTCACGGATCGACGCGCTATAAAGTCCATGACAACGCCCCAGCCAAACTCTGTCCCCTTTGGATCCTTGATCTCTACCAGACGTCCAGGCTGCAAAAAGTCAATGCAGTAGTTGGGGTGCTGGATGACCGAAATCATGTCCTTCTGATATCCTTCGACCTGGTGACGAAGACTCCAATAGTCCTTGACCGTGCTCTCATCGGGAATGATCATGCCGTCGCGCTCTTGCTGCAGCGCAATCAGCTCCTTCTCCAACTGCGGAACGCTGGCAGCGTTCTGAAACTGGAAGAAGCATCTCTCCAACATAAACTCGGGTGAAATGGCCTCAATACGCAACAAGTTCAGGATCATATTGTAACCCAAGTGGAATGCGGAGTTGAGCCTGTCCTGCTGACCAACCACAATGCCCCTGGCCACCTCAGGCTCCAGCTTCCCATCAACCATCATGATGACAATACCCCGGTCGTCGAGACCACGACGACCCGCTCTTCCAGCCATCTGGATATACTCGGACGATGTGAGCGGCCTTGTTGACTTGCCGTCGAACTTCTCAACCTTTGTAAACACAACTGTTCTCGCAGGCATGTTCAACCCAATAGAGAATGTCTCTGTCGCAAAGAGGACCTTGATCAGACCCTCCTGGAAGAGAATCTCGATGGTTTCCTTCAAGATGGGCAGGAGCCCAGAGTGATGGACACCGATACCCTTCCGCAGAAGTGGGAGAATGTGGACAATCTGAGGCAGGCCCTTGTCTTCATCCGATAATTGCTGAAGAGCATTCTCAAACACTTTGTTGACCATGGCCTCCTCGTCCGGAGCGTTGAACTTCATACCCGAAGTCGCCAGCGCCATCTGTTCACAATCCCTCTTGCTGAAGTTGAACACAATAACCGGCTGGAAGCTTTTCTTGATGATCATGCGAATGATCTTGGCAATGTCGGTCTTCCCGTCGGCAGCCTCGCCTCCCTTATTCGTCCTCTTGTTCTTGCCGGTACCCTTTTGCTTCGCGCTCCAATCCGCTGAATCCGCGCCTTTTGCTTCTTCGATCAAAGCCATGGCAGTGTTGAAGTTGTTCTCCTTGAAATTGCCCTTCTCATCCACAACCAGAAAGATGCCCTTTCCACCGGCAGGGAAGAAGTAATTTTGTAACGGAGTCGGCCGGAAATCAGTGTAAACGACGTGGCAAGCCTGGCGATGGATTTTGGCTATCCACTCGGCAAACTGAAACGCGTTGGGAATGGTGGCCGAGAGGAAGACATATCTAACCTTGTCCGGGAGCAAGATGATGGTCTCTTCCCAGACGACACCTCTGATCGCGTCTCGCATGTAGTGGATCTCGTCGAAAATGACCCAGGCAACTTCGCGCATAATCTCCGAACCACGGTACAGCATAGATCGCAGAATCTCTGTCGTCATAACCAGGCAACTAGCAGTTGGGTTAATCGTAACATCACCCGTCATCAGACCAACGTCTCCAAAATCGGCTTGGAAGTCTCGATATTTTTGGTTACTGAGGGCCTTGATCGGACTGGTGTAGATGACTCTCTGGTTCCTCTTGAGACATTGTGCGATGGCGTATTCAGCGACGACGGTCTTTCCGGCAGACGTGTGCGCGGACACGAGCACGCTCTCATCCCGCTCTATCGAAGCGACAGACAAGCTCTGGAAGGGATCAAGCTTGAAAGGGTACGATCGCGCAGGTTCCGCGGGCGCCTTGTGTTCTGATAGCGGGACATATTCGTAGTCGAGGTCGGGCGGTAGCGCCACTTGATGTTGGATGTTGTGAGACAAAACGAGCGACTCGGCCTCTTTTGAAGATGCGAAACCCTGTGCTGCGGTAACCTCTCTCGACTCTGCCGTCTGGAAAGAATCCGTCATGACCGGTTCGGCCTCCCCCTCCTTCTTGCGTCGCTTGGTGTCGCCTTGTAATGCGTTGGGCGCCGGCTGATCCTCCGCTGCGGATGGCATATCCTCATCATTTGAGGTGACTCCCTCGGCGTGGTCGCCGCCATCGGTCATCTCGACATCAGGTGCCGCCTTGCGCTTCTTGGGAGCGCGAGGCTGCTCCTCGAAAACGTCGAAGAGATCGTCGTCCATATTGATCGCCTCAATCGAGGTGGGATCGGAGGGGCATGCGCTAGCTAACGTGCAGGCGACGTACAAAGATAATAATCTGTTGTGACTGCCTGATACAGGTCCAAAGCCTGCGATTCATAAAAGAAAACGCACCGCCAAATTAAGGCTGGTGCAAAACACGGTTGCAAGTAGCAAAGCTACCCGATCGCAATTCTTTGCCAGGCAATGGCGATAAGTCCCAGTTATCAGTTAGAAAAAAATGTCGGCGATCGAGGTGGGATCGGTGGCAGAAAATTGCGGGTCCCAGCAGGCGGTGAGCGTGTGACCTCAGCTGTGGTGCGTGCTGCTTCCACATGCTTGAAAGGAACGTGAATGAGAGTAAAAGGAAGGAAATCCGGATGTCAAGGTCGTGCAAGACATACATACACTATTCCAATAGATTCTACAGCACAATATACTTATAAATAACTGCGAATATTATATGATATCAATCATGAAGTTTCACTCCTCTGGAACATTTTAGTGATTGGACAAGGGTCTTTCTTTCGAGAGATCCGAGCTCCCACCCAAGACAAACTGTCAAGGGCGGGCCCCATATCAGATCCCAATTGGCTGCCGAGGCATGTGGGTGTTTTTGGGCGTGGACCGACATCCAATTGTTGGTTGATACAAAAAAATGTTGCATCATTGCCCCCAACGAACTGTTTCGCACGTTCATAACGTTCTCTCCCCCCTCAACTCACCTCGCCTTTCTTTACCTTGGTGAACCGGAGTAAATATGGCGTCCATCTCGTTAAAGCTCACGAATCGAGCCCCCAAGAAACCCATCCGCAAGCTTCCAGCGTCTGTCGAGATCCCCCAGGATGCTACGGTCGAGGACGCAAAGAAGCTCATTGCCCGCGCCTCCGGGGTCTCCGACTTCAACAGGATCGGCCTGTTCGACCCGACCACCAACAAGACCCTCAAGGACCGCAAGGCTTTGGTGAGGGACCATGCTGGCGTCGTCTCTTCCAAAGAGCTGCTCGTTAAGGACCTTGGTACGCCCTCCCCCCTCCCCCCCTTAAACCCCCCTCATTCAGGTTACTAACGTGTGTACGTCTATGTGTATGTAGGTCTGCAAATCGCCTGGCGAACAGTATTCATAATCGAGTACTTCGGCCCGATTCTCTTCCACGGCGTTATCCCCTTCCTGCGGCCGTACATCTACCGTTTCTCTCCATACCTCTACAAAAACGAGGTTGAGACGCCAATGTCACAGGTCCAATGGATCTTGTTCGCCATGTTCCAGCTACATTTCATCAAGCGCGAGCTAGAGACAATGTTTGTGCACAAATTCGCAGCCAACACTATGCCCGCCCGCAACATCTTCCGAAACTCCTTCTTCTACTGGGCCCTAGCCGGGTTGCTTGCGGGGTTGGACATTTACGCGCCTGGATCTCTGGCAGACCGGAACGAACTCGGCCTGCTAGACTATGCGGGTCTTGCCCTCTTTGCGGTCTGCGAGGTGTGCAACTTTATCGTTCATAAGCACCTTGCTTCGCTCCGAAAGCCCGGGGGGACCGAAAAGGGCATTCCGAATTGCATTGGAAGCAGCCTGGTTACGTGCCCGAATTACATGTTTGAGGTTCTTGCGTGGATGGGCGTCATCCTGATCAGCAGGAGCTGGGCGGTTGTCTTGTTCATCTTCTTCGGCATCGTCTACATGCGCAGCTGGTCGAGAGATAAAGAAAAGGCGCTGCGCGCGGAATTCGGCGACAGGTACAAGAAGAAGCGGTATACCATGATGCCTGGTCTCATTTAGGACAGGGTATGAACCGGAGGGTTGTGTGGGGTTATACGTGGGAAATGTGTGGAAAATGGGGTGGTAGAAGTGCCCCTGTATTACTAGTTATAGAACTATGGATGAAAGGATGATGTATGTAAAGATACAGAAATGCATGTTATCCAAAAACTTGAAATACGTGGTATATCGTTACAGTCATTAGTTCGTGACAAGAAAGTAATACGTGGTTCGAAAATCCAAGAGGTTTGGTTCGTTAGTATCGTGCTGTGGTTGCTGAAGTACCTTGATCGGTTGGAACGTGTTGTTGCTGCTGCTGCGGTTGTTGAGGAAGTGCGTGCTTGTGAGCAGGCTGCACAACGGACTGTTTAGACGGTGGCTCTTCGGCTGCATTAACCGAGATTCACAGTCAGCTTCTCAGGGGCGTCAGCCTCTAACACAGTCTTGTCCTTGTCAACGTGCTGAGAGTGCTTTTCCTGGGATGGGTGAGTCGGCGCCTGTTCAGGGGCGTGTTGTACGTCAGGTTTCGCCGATGGTTCTGAGGCAGTGACAGAATGCCGCATCTCCATTGCCTCATCTGGTCGGTCAGTTTCTTTGGCCTTGCCTTTGTTGATATCCTGAGGATGCTGCTCCTGCGGGGCTTATATAGCCGCCTGCTCGAAAGTGTGCTGTGTCGTTGGGTCTGGGACAGGGGCAGAATGCTGCATCTCCATTATCACGTCTGACGAGTCAACAACCTCCTTGCCCTTGCCTTTGAGGACATGCTGAGGGTGGTGCTGCTGTTCGCCCTGGTTTATAGACGCAGGCTCATTAGGCTGACGGTTCTGGTCTTCCGAGATTGGCTCTGTGGGGAAGGTAGACGCGTCCACGTCCATCGATGTATGGGAAGGATCGACCTCTTTGCCCTTGCCTTTGTCAGCCTTTTGGGCATGCACCTGCGGCTGCCCATCGTCACCCTCAGTCATAATGACATCACCGTCGTCGTCTCTCCTCATTGAATCGGACTGTGCCGCTGCCTCTCGCCCTGGACTTGGACTCCGACTGCGCCCACTCTCACTGCCCGACCAGCTCCCGCTGTAGCTTCCGCTGTCGCTCCCCTCCCTGACTAACCTCAGCGTTTCTTCGATGATAATAAATTCCCGCTCAAGCATCTCAGCCCAGTTCTGCACGTTGCCAATCTCTTTGACCTTTTTCGCATGCTCGGTCGCCAGCTTCTGGAGTTTGTCATTCTCCTTGCGCAAGCCGTCCAGGGCTTTCGTCACGTCCTTCTCCTGCTTCTCTATGGCAGTATTGTTGGAGTGTAGGAGCGCCGCCCTGCCCTGCAGTTCACGATCCATCATGTTACCGATAGAAGCGACCACTGCGTTGCGCGCTTCCTCAATCTGCCTCTGCGTGCTTGGCGTTGGCAAGGTATTGCTAAACTGGCTCTGGCTCTGGCTTGATGCCGTGGCCGAGTGAGGAGCACCACGGCCATGATGGCGGTATAGATGAGGTGCTGCTGGCCCTGCGGGTCCAGCAGAACCGAGGAGGCCTGGTACTTGGTGGCCATGGAGAGGTGGGTGCAGTTGCTGCTGCGGATGTGGATGAGGAGGTGAGGACACAGACGACCCAGCTGTTGATGATGGTGGAGGCGATGCAGCACTGGGCGGCGCCGAGGGGTTGGAGGTCGATACCGAACAGGTCCCGCCTGTCGTGCTGATTGACGCTGAGGATGGCTGCAGCTGCTGTGGGGGAAAAGACGACGACATGTTGGGCTTCAGCGCTAGTTAGGGTGTGGATACAGACTGAGGCGCATAAGTTATATGGTCGGAACGGAATTATGCCATTCACATGTTGAGGTTAACTGACAGCTGCCAACATCAGAGACGTGGAGGCACATGGGATGAAGGGTCAGCTGTTCGCAAGGTGGACGGATGTGCGGGGTAGTTTTGGCTGTTTTTGGCGGGGGTGCTGGACTCTCCTGGGCACACACGACGACCGGACTCGGTCGTCGATCCAAACACAGTTTATGCCAGGGCAGATTGGTTATTACCAAGCCAGGAAGTGCTCAGGTCTTCACTCACCTACCTTGAAACCAGGGCCGGGTACTTTCCACTTGGACATTCCACCTTTCATTCACAACCTGGAGGTTCATGTCCATGAACCCCGTGTGGCACATCACCCCCTTTTACGTCAGAGATGGAAATCAACAATGTCATTGTGCCTGGGTATGAACCAGTCGATATCAAACTTAAAAAGGACGGCATCATCAGTTCTGTTCAACCGGCTTCTAGATCTAGTGCCGATCCACCAAGCCTGCTCCTCCCATCCCTATGCCATCCACATATACATCTCGACAAGGCATATATACTCACATGCAACCATGCATCAGAGTCAGAATTCCCCGGTTTCTTGCTTTCCGATCTTTCCGATGTGCCTGATCATCTACCGGATTACTCAACCTTTGCGCCTGTGAAGGGTACTTTTCAAGAGGCACTCGAAAAAACCGCACAAGCTAAAGAGCTTTTTAACGCTAAAGACCTATATCTACGGGGATCGCAGCTGTTGGTATCGAGCTACCGCTACGGAGTGACGTCTGCACGATGTTTCGTTGAGGTCGACCATACCATAGGGCAGGTAGCTTGGGAGGCCGCCGTAAATCTACAGCATGATTTCCACCAATTAATCGATGTGCAGCTGTGCGTTTTCGCGCAGGACCCCATCTTCTCAGGGGAGCATGGTGATACCAACCGAGATGTCCTCGCTCACACACTCGTCCAGAGCAATGATGATTCTTCGGTATTCAGTGGCTGTATCGCCGCGCTCGGAACGACGCCGTACGTCGAATCAAGCCGCGACGCCTCGCTGCAGAATATCGAATGGGCAGTGCAAAAAGCCCTGCGCTACAAGTTGCACCTCGATTTCCATCTTGACTACAACCTCAGCAACACCAGAGAACAAGTCCCTCTGGCGTTTGCGGTCCTGGAGTCACTCATCAGAAATTGTTGGGTAGAACGTACCTCCAAGACAAAAAGGACAGTGGTGCTAGGCCACTGCACACAACTGACACAATTGTCGGCTGCCGAGTTGACGGAGTTGGCAGCCATCATCAAACGGGATCAGTTACCAGTCCACTTTGTCGGGCTACCTACCAGCGACCTGTACATGATGGGCCGACCGCCTGAAGAGTCAGAATCATTATCCACTTCCTCGGGATCTGGAAGAGGACCATTACAGCCTCACATCGTGCAGAGAGGAACTCTGCAGATTCCTTCCTTGATTAGAGACTACGGCCTGAATGGGTGTCTCGGGGTGAACAACGTGGGCAACGCCTTCACGCCGTTCGGAAACGGGGATCCGTTGCAGCTTGCCTGCTGGGGAGTCGGGCTCTACCACGCCGGCACGCCCTCGGATGCAGAGCTGCTGTATGGCTGCGTCAGCTGGCGCGCGAGGCAGGCTATTGGGCTGCAATATGAAGATGAAGATGGCGAGCAGCAGCAGCAGCAGCAGCAGCAGCAGCACCAACAACGATACGGACCTCTCGCAGTGGGAAGCAAATGCCGACAAATGCTCGTACTCCGGAACTCACGCAGAAATCCATCACCTAAACACAGCGTTCCAACTCCCTTCGCCTCCGCAAACTCCCTTGCGGTCATCCCCACGAGACAGAGACTGAGCTTCAAGGATGTAGTCTGGGACCCTCCAGATGTTGGATTGCGGAGGGTCATGCCAGAGACGCGTCGGTAGCACGTGTCATGTTAGAGATTTATGCTTAGAATGCTGCAACGTGATATGATAACGCTTGACTGACATTTCGCTACTTAACTTTGCTAATAACCTGCTACTAATAATTTCGCTTGTTGACAACGCTGAACTGACTTTATGCCACCTTTTTTACCTGCCCATCCCTACAACCTGTTATGTATGTATTATTTCAATGCAAAACAACGACACCACCACCCAGAGAACCCATTGAGCCGAACGATAATTAACCATGATGCCCTCTAATGCTCCCCCTCTTTTTTGCTTTAACCCACCATGCCAGGAGTAAAGATGACCGATCCCTAGACCAAGTATACAAGTAACAACCATTGTAATAGCATTGGCGATTCTCGACTGGGCCACATCACATCCAAAACAAGTTGTACCTCCCAACAACTCAATGCCCCCTTACAACCCACCGCAGGAACAGCAAAACCAAGCTCACCACCCCCCTGCGAGATCAAAAACAGTCACATCTACCACCCCTGACGCCAACCCTCACCTAAAAGCCACCGCCCCCCATTATCTTCCCCGGCCCATTGTTTGCATACGATGTCTGTTGTTGCCCATTCCCATTCCCATAGAGTCGAAAGGGTACGCCGGGTCCCAGTGGACTCAGGACGTGCGCAGAGGCCGGCGTCATCGGCTCCTGACTACTCAACGTACTGCTTATACTGTTCAGGCTAGCCGTAGACGTCCCGGAATTCATAGTCCCAGACCTGGACATGTTCAGCCCCCCACCCTGGATGAGCGTGTCTGCGCGCTCAAAGACATTGCCGTTAAACATGCCCTGGAAGGATGCGCTCTGCGGGGTGGACGGGACGGTCGCCTGGACAGCTGGACCAAGCGCCGCAGATTGGGGCGTCATGGGCAGGGGTACCACCGTACCCGTACCACTACCGGACCCGGAATGTGAGCTGTATGGGCTGCCCACCCTGCCATCTTCACTCAGCCCGGATTGTCTCGTAAAATACCCCCACGGACTGGTAAGCATCAGATCCCAGGTTTCCTTCATGCTCTGCTGAATCGGCCTCAGCCTCGCTCGGGTGTCAAGTGGGAGTTGGATCTCGTTTATCAGGGACATGATCTTCTTTACCAAAAGATACCAACTGTCGATAAAGGAGTTGCAGAGCGCCCAGAACGAGGCTTGCGTCCGAATACCCGGCTCCTTCAACTTGATAGACGAAAGCTTGCTCTTCAACATCTCGGTCTGCTGGATCGACGTCGCGCACTTAGCGATCAGCGCCCGCCAGCATGCTACCGTGTGCTCGGAACACCGCTGCGCGATGGCGTTGCGCATGGCTATGCCAAACTGCGCGTTGAGATTCGGCAGGACCTTCATGAGCATGTCTGATGACTTTTGCAGACTCAAAAAGATCTTTTCGAATTTGCGGTCCTCCTCGGTAAAGTCTGCCGATGCATTCCGACCCCCCGACGTACTTGACGAGGCGAAGGACTCCCCGGAGCGAGGGGTAGCAGCACTAATCGTTGCCGTCCGGCCGGTACCGTTGATGTATGGGATGAATGGCATGGGGACGTCAGTTGCCACCCGTAAATTGCTGGGGTGGTAGACAAAGGTGCCGTTTCGCGATCTCCCATGCAGAGGTGTTCTGTCTCCGGCAGTCGGGGTAATCGAGTTTTCCCGTGACCGCGCCCGGATCGTTGCTCCAAGGTCTTCAGCCCGGGAAGGTGCCCGTGAAGGCGTTCGGGAAGGAACCCTGCTGACATTGGCATCAGGTGACAGCTGAGTACATGTGACGCGTAGCTCCATAATGCTATTATAGAGCTGCGTCAGCAGGGTGCGGATATATCTCGGGTCGCCGTTGTCGAGGAAGAGGTCGACATTACTCGTGAGAATCGAACACACGTGCGTGTAGGCGTTGACCAGAGTGATGCAGGCTCGCTGGACGTTCTCGTTCTCTCGGTACCCGTAACCGCTATCTTCGGCCATCGGGTCGTGCTTTTGTATCTCCAACTCAAGCTGCTCCACGTGAGAATTCGTGTTGTAGAAGACCACCTCAAGACTCGAGCGCTTAGCTGTGCCGTCGTTGGCAAGACTCATCAACATCTGGATCATCGGGTGGATCTGGAAGATGGAGTACAGAATGCCCTTGGCAGCTTCCAGTACCGGGTCATAGACCTTGGACTCGCGTCTCCGTTCTGGGAGGATGGATAACCTTCGCACGTAGACAGGCCTCTGCAATGACGACGAATCGGCCGGACTTGCTGGGCTGGGGCTTTTGGCCGCCATGTTGCCGCCATTACCCTGCATTGCCGAACCGTGACTGAGCCCCCGGTAGTGACTGAATCGGTTGTTCACCTGCATCTCATCCAGCGTACTCAACTCTGACGGCTTCTTGGAGACAATCCCCATCCGCCGCGACCTGCTCTCTGACCTGCTCTCCGGCCGTTCTCCTCGAGGGACTTGGAATGCCGTTTCCGAATTGCTCCGGACACGCTCGTTTGGATTACCAATGGTGAGCGGCATCACTCCTGGCCTCCGTTGCGCGGAGTTCTGCTGTGACAAGCCGCGATAGTGGGAGCGAGTGGGAATCATCGGTGGCCGCGGCAGCGCAGGGGAACGCATGTCCGGCACGTCAGTGCCGTTTACCTTGATAGGGAACCGTCCACTAAAGACTCGCTTGATCGTTGGCCGTGGTGTCTCGGTGCCTTCGGTGGGTTCGTCGTTCGGGCTATCCATCCTGCCATCCTGACTGGCCGCCTTTTGCTTCAGAAACTTCTTGATTTGCGCGGTGATCGTGACTTCGGTTAGCTCGCTTTCCTTTGTAGCCCCCTCGTTCTGCGAGTTTGTCGTGTAGACCTGCAATACATCCGGCGGAGGAAACACCAATGGATTCCCTTCGAGCTTAACGACAGACAATGACGGCATGTCGGCCAGGCACAGTGGTAGCTCGGCAATCTCGTTCTTCGGCAATGAGAACACTTTGAGTGACGACAACTTCACGATCTCCGGCGGCAGGACCTGAAGCATATTTCTCCCAAGATCCAAAATCTCCAAAGACTTGAGATCACATAGCTGCGTACTGTCTTAGCGTGTGAGCTTACCAAAGCCATCATCGGAAGAGACTTACCGCAAGGGGAAACTCCTTGATCCGGTTCTGCCTGACGTTAAGGTACCGAAGCGAGGTACACTCGACAAACCTGGCCGGAAAGGTCTGTAGGTAGTTATGTGAAAGAGCGAGTCTATCACCCCGTCAGCACGCGACCCACACCCGGGGAGGCCGAACTTGGGTGGGAATTACCTCTCCAACTCGTCCTTGATGATATCGACAATCTCCTCCGGGAGCTTCTGGATCTTCTTCCTACTAAGGTCGATCGTGAGCCCCGGCTTGAGACTGTTGCCAATAACACCGCTCGCCTCGGCTGCCTTGGCCTCGTTCTCGTGTGCGATCCGCATCGCTTCTCTCGCCAGTGCGATCACTTGACTCGAAGAAAGCGGCGGCGAAGTCGTGAGGCTCGAGTTCGAGTTGTTATTCGGAGGCGGCGGAGGCGGCGCAACATCTCGAAAACTGGTCAGTGAAGACGGCGGTTGCGGCGGCGGTAGTAGCGGTAGCACAGCCCGACGGCCCTGTGCCGGGTTATCGGGCAAGCCCCGAGGGCGATCCATCATCGCCATTCCTCCTATTCACTTCCCTTTCCCTTCCTTCGATCTCACAATCTCGTCACGATTTCTTCAAGCCAAAGGACGTGTAGTTAAGTCTGGGTAGCGACCGATCTCGAGACGTTTCGTGAGAACTGCTTTGTTTAAAGACGAAAAGATCCTGAAACGAGGTCGAAGAAAAACCAGGTCGAAATGTCAACAGGACTTCCAATTGGCTCGGCTCGAATGGGATCAGATTCGCTCAAGGATGCGGCGACGCTTGGACGGCAGCGTGACGAGAGAAGCTCATGGCTGGCTTGACCGACAGACTGAAGTTCCAATGCTTCCACTTCGCTTCGCTCGGAGCGGTCGGGGAGGTCGGTAAGGGCACCTAACCTGGGGTAAGGTAGGGGTTGAGAGTGTTCCAGCGGTGTCGTTCTGCCGTCTCTTTCGTCCTGAGTCGGGGGTAGCAAGGCGGTGAAAGAACGAAAGGCTGGGGTTTGGAAAAAGAGATAACGCAGCAGTGCCCCCCTCCGCTAGCACGCACGCGATTGTTTCTCTGGGTTCTAGTGTTGAAACACTTCTTGAGGCTGATGGTAGGGTAAGGTGCGTGTAAAACCAGAGTAAGGCATGTACGGTACGGAGCACGGCACAGTAAAAAAAGGGTAGGTCGGTCGGTCGGGTAGGTCGCAGGGGGGATCGGGATGATTGATTCACGGATCAAAGATTCGGTTCACATCCATCCTTTGCCTTTGCCTTTGTCAGACAGAAGGCAGACCAAAACGACTCCCAAAGGCACAGTAGCAAAGCAGCCCAGCCGAATCATTCATTCGGATGCTCTTGCTTGCAGAACAGCATCAAGCCAGGGTGAGCGCCTCAGTGTCGGGTGTGGAGGGTCCCACACATTCACGCTCACGCCCGGTCGGGTAGCAAAACACAACATAACACAATGGAACACCCCCAGCCCAGATATGCATCTCTCCACACCACCCAAAAGATCAAAAGATAGGGGTTAGCGTAGCAGGAAACAGACAGATGCACAGGGGGGTTACCAATGGGGAGGGAGGCGCGACCGCGCCAAGGCCTGCACAGTGCAAAGCCAAAAGTCTCAAGGGGGTGTTTGTCTGTGTGCAGGTGGTGACGATTGCAGTAACCCCGCTTTTCCATTTGGTAAAGTAGGTCCCGCACACACACCACAGTTGAACGTCAGAACGCTTCCCGCGACTCGTGCCTGCATCTCCGTCCATCCATGATCGATGTTGGAATGTGGAAACGGGTCCGTTGAGCTGAACTGCAACGGCTTAGCGCGTCGCAGACTGCATGTTCAGCTGCAAGGGACAAATAATCGAAACTTTGAGAAGACGTCAAGACGTCACTGTCCCGTCACGTCACTGTCGCCCACGCTAAGGTACACTACGCCGGTACACTACAATGGTGAGGGGACTGGATGGAATGCTGCAATGGATTGGCTACTGTGAACCAGATCTGAAGTAGCACGTGTGACCACAATGGAACTATCAGTTGTGTTCAGATGAAACAAAACGCGCGCTACAGAAGTTAAAAAGGTTGCCAATACTTTTAGCCTGTCACGACAAGAATAGTAACATTGCAGGTGAGACGACAGATGGATCAACATTCACTAGCTAATGAAGAACCGTTGCGATTGCGCTACAAATATGGTAGCGCTTCTGCCGTGTGAGGCGGTTTACAGATAGTATGTGCACACGCTGTGTACCACCGGCTGCAATCTGCAACGGGCAGTCCGATACGTTCCAGCCTTTGTCGATAATCGATATCAATATGCCGTCATACCCTCCAATCTCACCCACCACCCCCCAATCATTGCACCAATCGGCTTATCTGTTCTTCGATCACTTCGCTGGAAGACAATGAAACAAAGAACTGTGACCTACAATAGTAACATCAAATGGAAAATCTGGCGAGCAGAAGCCCTTCTTCGAGCTTCAGCTTCCTAGCTAGCTCTTTCCGGAAGCCAGCACTACAAGTTTTCCACCAGGTCCAACTTCATATTCGACGCCGAGTTTACAACCCCCCTTGAGAAGAATGTAGAGAACCACCCATGTTCAAAAAGCCGATGGGAGAACTTTGATGGAGGTTCTACATCGGCATTTGCCCACAGTACCTAAGCCAACGACTCGCAGTCCCAAGTAAGGCAAAGCCAACGACACGGTAACGGCAACTAAACCTCCCATCTTATAATACCCAACTCCACTCTATATCACTGAGTAGTCCATGACCCAGGGAGACTGAAGCGATCTCGGAAGCTGACTCCCCCTAATCGACCTAACCGACCTAAGAATAAAGTCCCAACACCCTTTTTCCTGCTGCTCTGCGTTTGCTTTCTCTTGTCACATCGTAAGCGACTCCGAGTCACCTCGATGGCAATAGCTTCATTCACAGTGCGAACAGGGTAAAGGTAAACGCTCATCCCTTTATACACTCAGAAAGCGTCTTTATCGTCGGGAAATTCCAGAACTCGCTAAATACAACCCCTAGGTAATTAACAACTCCATCAAGCCAACACCCCAAAGAGATAACACCAAAACCCACCGACCCTAGACGGCTAATCGCCGATAACCCAACCCACACTTCCGCCCAAAATGTGCGTGTGTGCGTAACCAGGTGAGGAGTGCCGAGCGCTGGTGTCGTTTACCCTCTCTGGCGTATCCGATATACGCTGTTCTCTCAAGACCGACAGAGGCTGTAGATGACCAGGACGGTAAGCCGATGATGTCGAATCATGTGTTGTACCCAGTCGAAGCAAACGCTGTTGAAAGTATGAAAACAGCCCAAGTCTCTGGGTATCTGGTTTATTGTCTCTCGCCATCGAAAACGCCAAAAACCCCACCTTGACGAAGCTGGCGAATATTGGCAGTTATCCCCCACCAAAAGGGACCGCGAAACAACCCTTAACAACGTCGTCAGCATTCATGAATGGTTCTCGCCGCAGTAGTTTCTTACCGGCCCTGTGCTAATGTGCTGATGGAAGCCTTAGGGAACGGCGTGTCAGGCCACGCTGGGGACATAGAGAAACCGACGATTTCTTTTTCCCAGGACCGTTGATCGGAGAGCTAGAAAAACCAATTTTTTTTAAACCGTGTGCTTGTGATAAGTCAGAGACATCAGGCGGGGAAATTGTAAGAGCCTGCGTCTCCTGCCCCTGCTGACGGCGCACCACCACCATCACCATCACCATCACCCGGTGCGGCTCCCGGATTTGTTGACGATGAGGCGCCTTCCTGCGCCGGTGCATTCCAATCATGTGAGATCACCGGAGCCCATTGCGCCGTCATGTCATTGCCGAGAGTTCCTGTGGAAGGAGTCTGTGTATCTGGGGTTTGTGCATAGGGAACTGGGTCGTCAAGAGGCTGGGGAATACCGAACTGGGTATCGGACTGGGTCATGAGAATATCGAACGGGGCCTGGAGGATATCGAACTGAGCCTGGAGGATATCGGACTGGGTCTGGGGAATAGCGAATTGGGTCTGGGAAAATGGCGTCTGAGAAGTTTGTATTTCCAACAGCTCGTGCTCGCACAAAGAACCGCCCTGGGAACCCAGGCGCCTATAATCTCGCGGTAGTGCGCTGTAGCGAGCGTTATGAGCGTCCACAAACCTCCCATTTGCGAATCCCGACTGAGTGAGAATATCATACCAACGCTGGAAGATTCTCCTCATCTTGCACACTTCGCCCGGGGTGAGTACCTGTGCCAGCGCCAAACCCCTGACTAGAAAGGTGCCTGGCTCCTGTTGGTCTCTTACGCCTTCTCTCTTCGTGCGGAAACCACGAGGAGTGTAGAAGGAACATGCTAGCAGGACAAATTCGCGAGCGTTGAGTTGACTGATCGGCTTTGCGAGAAGTTGGTGAAGGCTGTTACCAGTTTGGCTGACATCCGCCTGCTGAATTCTGGCGCGGACAATGTCTGGCGGCGGCCACAACATGAGCTTGTAACGCTCCTCTTCGGTCAACGTCTCTGGCTCTACCATCCCCCTGCCCACCAGACCACGACGGGCTATGAGGAGTAGCTTCTCGTTGTTGCTTAGGCTGCTGACACCCAGTATCTCGACCTTTATGTAAAGCGCCCATGGGACGCCATAGACGTCCACCTCAACCTGCTCAGGCCGTGCATCGGTCATTGTGAAGTCGTATGGTCGGCGAGGGTTGCTGGCTTGCTGGCCGGCGGTGGGTGCACCGGCTTGAAGGCTGCCTGTGAGGATGGAGCGATTGTTCGAACCTGGGTGGCGAGAAGATGCGCTAACCAAATTGTTCGCAAAGTGATACTGTACTTGCTAATGCTTCCGTTGAAAGCCTAATATTGAAAGTGTTCGTTGACGAAAACGAAAACCTGCCTTCCCTGCTCTGTTTGCATTCTATTGGTTGCGTTTTGTCTTGGCGATGTTGGAGGCGGGCAGAGGATGAACTAGAAACTATGGGCAAGTGCCATGGAGCATGTATGCAGGGCAAGCATTGAGCTTGTTGCAGGTGCGCGTCTCCGTCCCCCTTTCCGAGTTGAAGGGGTATGTTGTACTCAGCTGAGACTAGATGCGTCTTTGCGACTTTGAGGTCGGATAATCGCTTCCTCAAGAAGGCATTGCTAATGCTGGCAGTAAGTAGCCTCACGCGCGCCATGTTGAACCCACATGACATGGCATGGTGTCTACCAGACGCCTCTTGCCATTCGAGTCAAACTAAAAAGAAAGAAACACCGGTACAAGCCCTAGATACGGGTAAAGGATCCTAGGTACCTGGAAAATGCCCTTTGCTACAACACTGCTGCTCGCGACAAGACACGCGAACCACTATGATGATAAACAGTGAGTTTCAATTCTTCTGAGCTCGCAAAAAATTAACTCATGCTTTGAGTGTGCTCGAACTCAGGATCGAACTGAGGGCCTTCAGTGTGTGAGACTGACGTGATACCACTACACCATCCGAGCTTTGGGTTTGCCATGTTGAAAAACCTCTTATTTCCGGGAGCCTTTGGGGGGATGATGGGTCTGGCGATGTGAGTCGCCGCATCCTATGGATCTTGATGCTGTTTGTGGATAATAGGAAGTTCGAGACTTCCAACCGGCGCATAAAGATCTATCCACTGCACAGCTTTGATGACAGACGGGCCACACTGGAATGTTTGTTCCGGACACCACTCAGTATCAAGGTAAGTGGTGTGAAAAAAAATAGCACCACGCGTTAACAATCAGCAACCCCATTTTCGTGGATGGGTGTTAGTGGCCGGCTCTATTTTTCTTCACACCACTTACAAGGCAAGTAGGCGATAGATGGCACCAATCTCCTATACAACCTCTCACCTACAACGCGTCTCGGGATCGCCTTGCATAATCGGGATGTGCTGGTAGGCGCACATTGCCCCGTTGAAAAGAAACAAGTAGGAAAGTGCTCGGTATGCAGGCAGAGAAGATATCGAGGTCCACCATCGAGATTGATCTCAGGACCTTCGACTCGGAACAAAGTGAGAAAGACAGTGGTGACCTGGGACTGAGTCGAGCGCTGGAAAGGGCGAAGGGCGCAAAGATCAGTGTTGCGCATTTGACGGTGACCGGGAGGAATTGAGGAAAGCCTTGCCGACATCTGCGATGCGAAAAAGCACATTTAGTTTGTAGGAAACGGCTTAGGCAGGTATGGAAGGTTATTTCGGGAAGGAGCGCTTGGCATCACACAGTAACCCAAGGCCTCGCCGCTGCCCGTTTGGTCGAGATGCGGGGATTGCATGGCGTCGGTGTAGCGCACTGGCATGTAGCTCGGACCACTAAGGTATGGACACCAATCTGCAGATGCTCAGCGTGCTGCCCGTACAGGACACCACACTGCGACTTGCCGAATCAAAGCACCATCAACTAACTATCGGGCAGCTTCGGATTGATAACCGATGTGATTTCAGAGTAAAGCGCATTCCATCACGTTGGATGGACCCTGTAATCACTAGGGGAAGACCAAGGCGAGGTCTGTTAATCCAAGCGACGAGTCAGGCGGCAAATCAGGCACCAAAACAGGCGGAGGAGGCGGCGCCTGCCATGCCTTTCCTCATCGATCCGCCGCTGCCCGACATTCAGTTCACACTGCGCCGGCAGTTCAAGAAGCGGAGATTCAGGTAATCGATTTCGATCGATAAGGTGGACATGCACTAAAACACTCTCTAGGCCACATCAGCAAGATATCATCATCGCCGCGCTCGGTCGCAAAGATGTCTTTGTCCAGGCGGCCACCTCCTTCGGGAAGAGCCTGTGCTTTCAACTTCCCGCCGTGATTGACCGCGGAAGTGAGTAGCACCATTAATGCCGTTTGACAGCTCAGTGGCTGACGTTGCCATCAGTTACAATCGTTGTATCTCCGCTGCTGAGTCTCATGGTTGGTACCGCCCTCTTGATCACCCCGTCTTTCAGCCCGCAAACACTAATGCAAGGGATATAGCTCAACCAAGTGCAAGCTTTGAGGAAGGCCAACGTTGATGCCCGCACACTGAACAGCAACACAGCGATGGCCGAGAGGGACTACATCTACCAGGACCTGGCTACCGGCCACCCCCTAACCCGCCTCCTCTACGTGACACCCGAGCTGTGCTCCGGCGACCGCTTCCGCAATAAGCTGAAGTTAGTGCACGAGCAAAAGGAGCTGGCGCGCATCGTGGTCGACGAGGCGCACTGCATCTCGGAATGGGGCCATGACTTTCGCAAGGACTTTAAGCGGCTCTCCTGGTTCCGCGAGACGTTTCCCGACGTGCCCATCATGTGTCTGACAGCTACCGCGAATGCGCAGGTCCGTCAGGACATTCTTTCTACCCTGGGGCTAGACAAGACGGCGTATCAGCTCAAGACGTTTACCATGACGTCTTTCCGGCCAAACCTGCACCTGGAGATTCGCTTCACGAGTGATGAAGCCAATGACCGTTACGGCGATTTCGTGTCGTGGGTGAAGGGTGTTTACGAGAGACGTGCCCAGCAACCGCGCAAGGCGGAGCTGGACAGGCTTAAGCAACGGGTGGACAATGTTCCGGGTATTATATACACCATATCTCGAGCCGAATGTGAAGCAATAGCTTCCGCCCTGCGGAGAGACGGTCTCGGAGCCAGGCCTTTCCATGCCAAACTACCCAACGACGTGAAGGAGGAAACGCTGGCCAAGTTCATCACTAACGAGCCGGGATACGACATTATCGTGGCAACCACCGCGTTTGGGATGGGCATCGACAAGAACAACGTCCGCTTCGTTGTGCACTGGCGGATGCCGAAATCATTTGAAGGGTATTACCAGGAAGTTGGTCGGGCTGGGAGAGATGGCAAGGCGAGCTACTGCTTTCTCTACTACAGCCGCGAAGACAGGGACCGGATAGCCAGCATGGTCGTTCGCAATGCGCCCAAGGACGACGGGGGGAACAACAACAGGCAGGCACGGCTGGAGAGCATGACCAGACTGGTGAACTACTGCGAAGATACAAGGACCTGCAGGCATGCGGCGATAACGAAGTACTTTGGAGAGGCGGAGGTGCCGGACTGTGATTACGCGTGTGACTGGCACAAGGACCCCCAGGAGCTGAGGGAGAGGATGCAAGAGGGACTGGCGAGTGAGGAGTGGGTTAGCACGCAGCGGCAGGAGGGGAGGTTTGATGGATATTGCAGTGACTAGACCAGAGGCACAGTCGGGTAGATACCCGGTTTCGCAGCGTTTTTGTCGGTCGACCTTTTGGCAGCGTTATTACTAAAGTATGTGTTTCCCCGGGTATCATATTGCTATTTAGTTACTAGTATTACACTATCGTACAGTGAAGTTATGCAGGGTATCGTACGTCATTTACAAAATCAAGGTTTATCTTCCGGAAGTAACCCTCTAGATAAAATTTCGACGTTTTGTTGCCATCTCAACCACGCCAGCCCCTGGAGCAGACAGTCTGACAGATCATCCAACTTAACTAGCGTCTCCCCAGGCTCATCCTCACTCCCCTCGTCAGATTTCTTCTTCCGTTTTGTTGTTTTGTCTTGCAGTAGCCCCCTGTGTGTCGTTCTGTTCCATTTTGTCAAGAATGCTTCAGCAGTCCCTTTTACTTCTGCATTCCCCAGTTTCACCACATTTCCGTCTTGCAGCCAGGTGCCGAGGAGGTTGATCTTGGCCTTTTTGATCACCGTAGCCGCTGTTTTTTGTCTAGTCTTGGCCTTTCTCGGGTCTGGTTTTACAACCGAGACAGAAATAGAGTCGCCTGGGTCTTCATCAGACAGAAGAAACGACCCCACCCGTTTGGGAGGTATCGGGATTATGTTGGCGTTTAGCTTGCCGAGGGAGCGTAATGTGCCGAATATGGCGTATAACATTGCCTCCAAAGTGTTGACGCGAACAGTCCATTCGAACACGGCAGGGTTCCCTCCGGAACGGAAGCGTTGGCGCTCGATTAGAATATGTGTCGGTTCTAGGGGCAACATGTGGTTCTGGACGAGGGCGACGGCCATGCGGCACATGGAACTGGGGGTGAAATCTTCAACACCACCTAACCCAGAATCGGAAAGAGAGTTGGAGGTGGGGGAGGAGGTTGAGGAAAGGGAGAGCCGTTTCCATGCATGCACCACTGGCACCTGAGGGGTAATAGTGTGAGAAGGTGAGGTTCGTGATGGTGCCTCTGGGGTGAGCAAACTGAACGCTAAGTTGCGGATTCCCATGTCGATACTGAGTATGCGTGCTGTTGAGGGTAGGGGTTTGCAGTGAGTGACTGCATCCTGGAGGCCCTGGGAGAGGAGGACGCGGGTGCCTGTCTTGTTCAGGCCACATTTTACTGCCAGGTCCCTGAGTTGCGTCAGGGATGCTTTTGTTGGTATTGATAGTTTCATTGTGTGAGAGATTATCGTATGCCCCAGTGGTCTTTCGGCCAGGCACCCAATTAGGTCATCGTGATTCCATCATGCTACCCGCGACGGTGACCTCTCACAAACGAACGGCGAACTCATTGTAAGGTTGTCGCCGAGCTTGGACCCATATACCACAACCCCTGTCGCCACCTTGACGGGACGCCGATTGATAATTCTACCCCTGCAATGACGTGGTGGGGTTCATCTGTCTGGAGGTGCCCGTTGGTCGCCGCCGGCTCCGCGTGGGGCAAAGCTGCAGTGCAGCAGCACCTCTGCGGCCGAAAAAGTTGCGCATTGAATCGCGACCGCTAACCAGAAAGTCTGCGCGAGCTACGGTGCTCCCGACCCTCCCAAAGCTGCTGTGTTGCTTACAAACCTAATTCTGTTTCGTCGCATGTCGTTCTTTCAAACTAACTGGTTCGACACTGATTCGGGACGACCGGGCGAACAGGTACATTTTTCCCCTTTATGCAGCTGATAGGACGATCCCAAGTCCATTGGTTCTGAATCAGAGGAATCGATCCGTCAGCAACACGCATACATCGTGTGCATATAGCTAGCTGCCCCTCCCCTCCTACCTACCCCGCGGGCCCCTTCCCTCAGTAATAATACCCTCCATGCAAGCCTTTTCTGTGCTTCTTCCTAGACACACTGTCACAGCTGCAGGTCGTCATCGCGTTATAAACCTATCCAGACACTTCTCTAGCAGTAATACATTCAGGATGGCCCCGATTTCAAAAGATATCGACTTCCTAGTCATTGGCGGCGGGTCCGGAGGGCTGGCGTCCGCCCGCGCAGCGTCAGGGAAGTTCGGGGCCAAGACTATGGTTATCGAGTACAAGCGGTTGGGCGGTACATGTGTCAACGTTGGGTAATCCTCCCCCTTCCCCTTACCCCTTGCGCAACCAAAACTAACCAATGTTTGTATAGCTGTGTCCCCAAAAAAGTGACGTTCAACGCAGCACTCATCGCAGAGACAATCCACCATGCCAAGGACTACGGCTTCTCGGTGCAAGAGACGAAGCCGTTCGACTGGACGACATTTAAGCACAAGCGCGACGCCTACGTGAGACGGTTGAACAGCATTTACGAGCGCAACCTGGCCAACGACAAAGTCGAGTTCGTACACGGGTGGGCAAAACTCCTGAACAAGAACCAGGTGGAAGTTACACTAGACGACGGACAAAAGACAGTCGTCAACGCCAAGAAGATTCTCGTCGCTGTCGGCGGTGTTCCTACCATCCCTCCGCAGATCCCAGGTGCTGAGCTGGGTACCAACAGTGATGGCTTCTTTGACATCGAGACGCTCCCCAAGAAGGTCGCTCTCGTGGGCGCTGGGTATATCGCGGTGGAATTTGCCGGCATGTTCAACGCTTTAGGGGTTGAGACACATCTCTTCATCAGATACGACACCTTCCTACGAACCTTTGACCCCATGATTCAGGAGACTATTACCAAGGAGTACGAGCGCCTAGGGGTACACCTTCATAAGCAGAGCTCCCAGGATCTGGTCGAAAAGGATGACAAGACTGGCAAGCTAAGGATGCACTACAAGGACAAGAACGGCAAGGGCGTTCTGGAAGAGATCGACCATCTTATCTGGGCTATTGGCCGCACCCCAGCTACTAAAGACATTGGACTCGAAGACGCGGGGGTCGAGATGACGGAGAAGGGACACATTGTTGTCGACAAGTACCAAAACACCTCCGTCGAAAACATCTATGCGCTCGGAGACGTCACTGGCCAAGTCGAACTTACCCCTGTGGCCATTGCCGCTGGACGGAAGTTGGCGGCAAGGTTATTCGGACCCGAGGAGTTCAGGACTGCACACCTTGACTACGACAACATCCCGTCCGTCGTATTCGCCCATCCGGAGGTTGGATCTATCGGATTGACGGAACCCCAGGCGGTGGAAAAGTACGGCAGGGAGAACCTCAAGATCTACAAGACGTCATTCACGGCAATGTACTACGCCATAATGGACCCCGAGAACAAGGGGCCTACGAGCTACAAGCTCATCTGTGCGGGACCGGAGGAGAAGGTTGTTGGCCTACACATTCTGGGTCTGGGCAGCGGCGAGATGCTGCAAGGGTTTGGAGTGGCTGTCAAGATGGGTGCTACCAAGGCAGACTTTGACGCCTGCGTTGCTATCCACCCTACTAGCGCTGAGGAGTTGGTTACTCTCAAGTAATCTACCAATTGGTTTCCTTCGCTTCCTGTTAATGTTGAGCACCTTGGTTGAAGATAGAGAGACATGTACTGTATAGAATCGAAATCTATTCCCCTTGTAAATAGACTACAATTGGTGCGCTTGTATGTCTGAAATCCCATTGCGCTTGAAGGAGTATGCAGTATACATGTGATAATTCCAAATCCCTTTGTTTGTTTGATGCGTGTCCAGATTTTGCAGTCCCTGGCAGGGTTGGAGTTGGAGTTGGAGTTGGAGTTGGTGTCGGTGTTTAGAGGAGCGCAGCAGCAGCAGCCAGGAACCCAGAGATACCGAGCGCAAAGAGAATCGAAGGGGAGGTACCGGCGGCGGCGCTCTTGGCGGACGAGGTTGATGAGGCTGAGGAGCCACTACACACATACACGTGTCAGCACGATACCAACAAGGAGGGAGGAGGGGGAGGGGGAGGGCGAGGGGTGCATACGTAGCAGAGCCAGTGCTTGATCCCGAACCCGATCCAGAGGAACCGGTCGCAGTTGAACCCGATCCAGTCGTGACGGCAGCGGTACCAGTGGCAGTGGCAGATGCGCTGGAGACAGTGGGAAGGGCGGCGACAGTGACGCTAGCCATCTCCTTGCAGGTGGCCGAGTAGACGCTGTAGGCAGAGCTCAGCTGCGCGCCGGTGCAGACTTCGGTCAGGTTGTTGTTCATGTTGTTGCCTCCACACACGGACTTCCAGTCGCGGGGGTTCGGCTGCTCGGCCAGCGCGGCCAGCAGGCAGGACGGCGGGATGGCGAGCGCCAGCTGCAGCATCGCCAGGAGGGAAGCGAAGATGAATGACACCTGCATTTTGCCCAACTTCAATCGATGGATCGGTTTATATAGATCGAACGTTCCGAGGGTAGAACGTTGCCGGGAGGAAGGAATGAAAGAGAGAGACCGAAGGTGTTGTCAAAGTAATGAGTGACGAGGAGCAGCGTAAAGAGTGACTGCTAAGTGAAACCGATGAACGAACGGATCGAAAGGAACGGTGGACGTTTGAGCGTTGAACGAACGGGAATTGGTGTTGTGCAACGAAGTCGTAGAACGCGGTTCACGACTCTCCTGAGGACCCTTGCATGTGCATGTGCCTGCTAGGATCTAGGTATTAGGTAAGCAAATATGCATGAAACAATACTAGGAGGTTAGTTAAGTGTAAACGGTTGTACGGGCGGGTGTGCATACAATGTACGGCGGGCGGGTGGAAACAAAAGCCGCAAAAAGTCACACCACTGGACAACACTAGGGACCCAAGCTAGCCGAGCCAGCTTCTCTCAATCAATTCCCGAACGTCGTCACATTAAAAAGTTGTTCTCCTCCGTCCAGACACATTAACATCGACGACCACACCACTCCACTCCAATCAAGGTACATACATACAACCACCAGCACCAGGAAAAAGATCAATTAGGAAGGAAGGGGACAAGGCTGATCAATTGAGGAAAAAAGATGCTCTCCCGTGCCGCCCTCCGCGCGATGCCGCGCCAGACCGTCCAGACCGTCGCCCGCCGCGGATTCCAGACCACCCGCGCGCAGCTGTCCTCGCCCTACCACTACCCCGAGGGCCCCTACTCCAACCTGCCCTTCAACGTCAAGACTCGCTTCTTCTGGCTTCGGTACTGGGGTTACGCCGTTGTTGGATTCGGTGCGCCGTTTGGCATTGCTCGTGCGTTATTTCCACCCAGAAAGATCCGTAGGGGTGTATGGAAGGGGAGAGATAACTAATGTGGCTTACAGTCTGGCAAACTTACAAGCCTAGCCCATAAACAACTCGACAGGATGGTTGGGTGTGTGTGATATAGAAGAAGGGGGAAGGGGTGTGGAGAGAGGAAGTCCGGAGAGGACTGTGTATATGACAAACGTATAACACCGATAGATCATCGAGCACTTCCCTTTCAGCAAATTTTGATATATTGGATCGAAGGGATTGGCTTCTACCGAACGATGGAATCATTCAGCCCCCAGAACCGGATGTGTCATTTTTTTGGGGGGGAAGCCTAGGGTACTACAGAGTCATCCATATTGCGCCTGCCGGTTGGGTTGGGCAATTCAACAAGGCCCATCCTCCAGAACCTTTCTACTAAGTCCACCGAAGATTTCCCCCATTTCGGGATAGTAATTGGGTCACAGACAAGTTGGCCGGCCCTCTTTGGAATCATGCTTCTTGCCTTTTCTGAATCCTCCATGTTCCATACCACATGCACTCAGAATGATATGGTCCACAGCCAAGAACTATGGTATTGGTCGGCACATTTCGTTAACACCAGATTTTGAAATGTAGCTTGGCCATCATCATGTTGTTGTAAAGAACATCGTCTTTTCATGACCTTACACTACTGGCTGAGCCACAGGTTCCAGCATGATGTGGCCCGTGCTCTCTAACCGCAGCCCGAACACCTCAACGGTACGGCGGTGCACTTGAAACAACAGCCTGCTCGAACAACGCCCTTTGTTACGAACACTTTCGAACTTACCTGGGTCGGCGCAACACGAAATGGTCTGAGAGCACAAACCACCCTTTGCTGAGCTGCCATCGCGGCAATACATCATCATCATCACGACGACCATGGACGTACCGCCGGTCAACCTGTCGGAGCTGCTCCGGCACCCGGACGATCTGGACAAGATCTCGGGGCTGAAGGCCGAGTTCTCGCGCAAGAAGGCGGCGGTCGACAGCCAGCTCCGGGGCGGGCTCCGGGAGCAGCTGGAGACGACGCAGTCCGGCATGACCGGTCTCGCGGACGGGCAGAAGACGGTCCAGCAGATCAAGGAAGAGATGCAGAAGATCGACAAGATATGCAGCGAGTCGCAGAACATGATCAGGGACTTTGCGACCATCAACCTGGTCTCGCAGGCGCACCGGAACTTCGGCGCGGTCGAGACCATGCGCCGGAACCTCGAGACCTTCAGCGACAGGCTGAACGGCATCGAGGCGATGCTGCGGGCGGACGACGACGACCGCGAGAACCAGCCCAACCTGCTGCCCATCCACTACGAGCTCACGCAGCTGCGCAACATACGGGACGACGCGATCGAGCAGATCCGGCGGGGGGACGAGCCGTCCCTGCAGCGGACGCTGGAGGACTACTTCGAGAGGCTGGACGGCGCGATCAAGTGGTTCGACGACCACGTCGACCTGATCGCCGAGTCCCTGATCAACCTGGTGATCGCGGAGAACCACAGCCTGGTGGTGCGGTTCGCGCTGATCATCGAGGCCGAGGAGAAGTCGGACCAGCGCGTGCTCGCGCTCCAGGAGGCGCTCAAGGACCACAAGGAGATCGCGACGAGGTTCCAGTCCATCACGGACGGGGCCAAGACGGTGCGCGGGTACAAGGACCGCTTCCTGCGGGCCATACGGAAGGCCGGCGAGGAGCAGTTCGCCGAGGCGCGGCAGGCGTTCATGGACGACCCGCAGATGCTGGACCAGTCGCTGAGGTGGTACTTCAACGACCTGAACGCGGTCCGGCTGGGCATGGCGCCGCTGATGCCCAAGAAGTGGAAGATCTTCCGCACCTGGACGGACATCTACCACCGGCTCATGCACGACTACCTGATCGGGCTGATCGAGGATCCGGAGACGAGCTCGGCAAACACCCTGGAGATTGTCGGCTGGCCGGAGAAGTACTACAAGAAGATGAGCAAGCTAGGGGTCAGGCAGGACGAGCTGGCGCCGCACGTGATCGACAACCGCGAGACGGAGCTGGTGAGGGACTTTAGGCAGCTCATCATCAAGTTTCTGGACGAGTGGTTGGACCGCATCTTCAACACGGAGAAGAGAGACTTCGCGGAGAGGAACGTCGAGGGCGGGAACCTGGACCAGGACGAGTACGGATACTTCCGCACGAAGAACGTGGTGGACATGTGGCGCATGCTGCGCGAGCAGATCGACGCCGCTGCCAACTCTCAGAGGATCGACGTGGTAGAAGGGGTCATCGATGCCATGTTCCAGAGGTTGCGGCTGCGGCAGCAGGCCTGGCAGAGGATGCTGGAGGAGGAAGCCAGCAAGTACGAGAGTGCCAAGGCGGTCGTCGACGGCCAACAGCTCGAAGGGTTCCAGTCTCTGCAGGATTGGCTGGTGGCCACGGCGAACGACCAGATCGCCTGCATCGACGACAACGAGGACGAGGGGCGGAAGTCGTACCTCGGCGACTTCAGGTCCAAGTTCGAGCCGGTCGTGGGGCAGGGGTACATGGAGCGGGCCGAAGCCGACGTCGCCGCGCTGCGAGACGGATACGTCGACCTCAGCACATGGTGCATGACGAAATTCGCCCAGCTGGTGTTTGTCGTGGACTTTAGAGCGGTCATGCCGGACTTCTTCACGCCCCGGTGGTATACCTCCACGGCCATGTCTCGCATGATGGCGACGCTGGACGAGTACGTGACGGATTACAGACAGGTCCTGCACCACTCGCTGGTGGACATCTTCACCGAGATATTCGCCGATGAGCTCCTCGTGCGGTACCTGGGTTCCGTCAGGAACAAGGGCGCAAAGTTCAGGAGGACGGACCAGTTCCAGGAGAAGATCTTTGACGACCTCAGCACCGCGTTTGACTTCTTTAATAGCCTGCCAAACCCGGACGTCGGGAACGCGATCAAGGAGACCTGGCGGGTTACCGAGCCTTTCTTGCAGTTACTGACTGCCGACAAAGAAGAGGTGGCCGGCGTGTTTGAGCAGTTCAAGACGAACTACTGGGATTTACACATTTCCTGGGTAGAGGCGGTACTTAGGTCTAGAGACGATTTTGAGAGGAGCATGTTGAACGCAGTGAAAGCAAAAGCGGCCCAGATGGATGTCGTCAGAGGGGCCGAGACTATTATGAGCAAGGTCAAATAAGCAAGCCTCCATGTATACCACTTTGTTTACTGTTTACAGATGGCCGGGGAGGGGGCATGACGGTTGAGATAGGAGGGAAGCAGAGTGTGGTATGTAGGCATGGGTCGTTCATCATATTATGTACGATAAACCGACACAAAACTGTCGAGTGCCGGCTCGATGTACGTATGCACTTATCTACAGTGCAGTACAGTGCAGTACAGTAAAAAACAAGCTGTCGAAAACGCCCTTCCTACCATGCAATCCACCCATCCGTCCCGACCCCATAACACATTATATATCTATCTGCCTCAGTCGTCATATGACCCTTATCCAAACCGTACGCCCGGGAACATGATATAATAAAGCTAGATAGAATACAGTCCTTTCTATTTGGCGCTGCTCTTCGAAGAGCCAAAAAGACCGCCAAACCATCCTCCTGCTGCTGCTGCTGCTGCTGCTGCCTGTGCAGCGGCTCGATCCCGCCGCTCCCGCCGCTCCTGTTGTTCCTTGAGACTAAAACTAGATCCAAACATGTCTGAGAGTGGATCCCGCGGATCGTTTTGCGGTGAGGGAGGGAAGAACCGCGGTTGGGCAAACGTTACTTGGGAGTACTGCCTGTCATCCGTATCTTGCTGCTGTCGATGCAGTTGAAGTTCACGGCCATCACCCCCGGTCCCACCCAATCCGCTCCCACGAAACCGAATTTGCTGCTGCTGCTGAGTAGTCGGACTCTGCCGTAGTCTTGGCTGATTAGGTGGGTTGAATAACCTCTGAGCAGGACTCGTTGGGGCAGGAGGCACGCGATACCAAAACGGCCCCCTTTTAGGTTCTGTTGGCGCCTCGTTAAACCCCTGCCCCTCGCGCTGCCCCTGTGTGCTGAAGGCTCTGTGTTTAGACTGCGTTGGTGTCCAGTCCATTTCGTCCACACCTCCGTCGTCTTCGTTGTCGTCGTAGGGTACAACTGCGCTTGAAAAAGAGGTTGCTGATCCTGGTGGGGAGGTGAATTTCGGTGCAAATGGCGATGATAGCTGGGATGCTTGTTGCGGCCTTGAGGGTGAAGAGAGGGTCGGCGAGTTTAGTTCCAACCCTTCCGAGCGCTGTCCCCATAGTCCGTTCCTGCTGCTGCAGTTTTGGTGCATTATTGCTTGCGTGGTCTTGTATATATTGTTTCTCTTCTTCTCCTCCATCTCGTCCAGCCAAGAATCGTCTTGGGAAGCAGGCCGTGACGGGGAGTGGGCTATCTCGTCTAGCAGCTCCGCCATGCTCTTGTTTTCGTCATTCTCTCGCGAAGCTGGTCGCTCGTCGTCCGGTTGTGTCGCTACTAACCGGGACGAGATCGGTCCGAACAAAGGCGCCATGTCGATTCGGATCGAGCGGGGGCCGAGAACAAAGAGCTATTCACATATTAGCATCACAGACCATAGAGTAGGTAGCTTCTGACTTACGAGAATTGTAAAACCGGCAACGAAGACGTGGCCGGCAATCTGCTTGTCGAGCAGAGAGTGCTGAGGGCTCGCGAGAAGGCCCGCGAGTCGCGGGAGCAGAGCCCGTAAAACCACGGCCATGGCCTGGTATGCGTACCACCTCCGCACGCCGCTGATGTGCTTGGTGAAGCCCCGGCTTATCTGTACGTAGCGCGGGTTCCACCACGCGCTCAGCACGCTCGCGATGACGCTCCATCTGATCAGCCGGTCGGCCGATGGCAGAAATCGGACGAGAGGGCCAAGCACCCCCAGCAATAGTGACACGAACGTCTGAAGGTGTGCATCCTCGTTCACGTCCGCAGTCGCATCCGTGTCGGCACCAATACCCACATCCGAAGCCTGTGCTTGTGCTGCGCCTTGCAGCAGAGCGTGGATAATGGAGATGTGCCAGGTCAGTTGCAGGACTAAACCGGCAATCCACAGCCACCTCCCGAAAACGTCGAACACGCCGGACCAGCTATTCACATTGTTACTCCGCTCGCAGGCGCTCCGGTCGACCATGCGCCGCAGCAAATCTGTCTTGGCGGTGTATGCCGCCTGTTCCAGGCGGTCGCGCACTCGTGGCTCGCAGTCGGCGCATATTTGTGGATATAGCTTCTCCTGGTTTCTGCGGAACTTGTATAAATTCTTCTCCCGCTCGGCGTAGTCCGGTTCATCGGGGTCCGGGAGATACTGCGCTAGGGTGGCGCGCAGAAGGCTCTGGTTCTTGAGGCATGTTGCGCAAAAGACACTGGTGGATGATGACGATGGGCTTGAGGGCGGGGATATTTGGGATCGCGACACGGCATATTTCGCGGCGGGGCTGGCCTCTTTATCTGTCGCAACGGGAGGGTCGGTGATGTCTCCATTCTGGAAAGGTTAGAGTCAGCAACTGCTTTCCTCACTACTTGTGACTGGAAAAGACCGGGGGTTGGACAGAGCGGGCACACTCGCCTCATCCAAGTAATTCGTCGCTTCGCAATAGACACAATCGAACTGTCGGATCTCTCTGTTGTAGGGCGTCGAGCTCTTGCGCCCGCAGTAGAAGCATGTCAAGTACCTAGTACGCCTGATTCCGGGCATTTTGCCGTGCTACAATGATCATTGCAGGTGCACAGGGACGCAGAGGGAGCTTCGCGACTTATGCGACGCCTTGGACAAAATCCTGCCGGGCGGTCGATTTATTTGAAGTCGGAGCACGCTACCTAATGCGCACCCCACCGATGTCATGTTGTTCTTCAGGTACCGGGGAACCGGCATTTGCCGCGTGGTAACGGTGGCCGGCCAATCAGCTGCATCTAAATCCGTAGTAAGACAGGTTGTGCATCTGAACAAAACTTACTTTTCGTGCGTTACAAAAAATGGAAACGTAGAAAGCATTCACTATCCAGCCCTCTTTCTTTGAGGGTACCGCAAGCTCTAGGATGTCTTTTTATGTCTTCACCACTTGGGGTCATCAAGCTGCTCTGCTGTCTGTGAGAACTTGGCTCGATACAGTTTACGGATACGAATTCAAGCCATGTGAGCCAATTGGCCGCATGTCTCTCTATTGGCTCAGACGGAACGCCCTGGCCAAGAATGCCGCTTCTTGCAACCCACGGTCCAACGTGGAATTGTAGTTATGCACGACCAATCAGGTCTGGATTTACGAAGTGAACCGCTTTGCAGTCCGGTCAAAAGCGAACGGTTGAGAATGCATAAAGCCTACAACGCCCACCGTCTATCCCATAACTAAGTTGACTGTTGGACTGTGAAGTGCAGTAAGAGTCGCAAAACATGGATCCCACCCCCTTCGGTGACGACGGCTCAATCAATTCAGACCGCTTCGGTCTTGATTTTACACACATTAGCCAATATGATTTTTCTCTTCCGCAGTCTTCTGAGACTGTTGCTCCCTTGGGAATCAATCACCATGAATCTGAAATGTCTCCAATCACATTTCCCCCACCCTTCTCGCCTATTGGACTGGACCACTTTGATTTTGATGCGCCTCCAGATCAACCTTCTTTCCTCCAGCAGCCTGCCGAACCTGTCACGCCTGGCGGTCTAGATCTTTTCGATTTCAGCCTCATGTATTCAGATGAAACCTCTTCTCCTCACGCACCTCAGCAAGACATCACGATGAATCAGAGCCTTCCCTTGGGCCATCATCATGTGCAGCACTCTGGAGTCAGCGGTGCATCGGACTCGCCCATGCCGCCGCCGCCACGGCCTCAACCGTCCCAGACAACCAAACCCCGGAAGCCAAAATCAAGGACTCTACGGGAGAAAGACTGGGAGCCGGTCAAAGCTCGTATTATTGAGCTTCACATCTCCCAGGACCAGACACTGCCGTCAGTCATGGACCAGATCAAACAAGAGTTTGACTTTGAAGCGACGTATGATTCCCCTTTAACGCTGGTGGTTGTTTTGGGTCAGACTGACATATTGTAGCCAGAGACAATATATCAACATTCTCAAGAAGTGGAATCTGGGCAAGAACATCAGAAACGAGGAGATGAAGGCGATCGTTCGCAAGCGGCAGCAGCGGAGGCTTGCTGAGAAAAACAAGCCAGATCTCCTCTTTAGAGTCAGAGACCAAGTGGTGCCGCCCCAGAAGATCGACCGCTGGATGGCAGCAAATAGCGTCGCAGCAGATGACATGTACGACGCAGGTGCAGGTGAATGGTCCCACCCAATCTACAACAATCTCAAACAGCCAGATACTAACTTACCATAGAAACTCCAGAAGGCCTAACTTGTTGGACTCCTCACGGAGAAGCTCCGTCGCCTGGTGTTCGCAGTTCCAGAGGGACTCCCGGTCTGGCAGCAAACGCATCAGTTTCGACTCCGAGGTATATGGCTGTGTCTCCAGCGCCACCATTCACGGGCGGAGACTTATCCAGCAATAGAAGATTTGGGAGCCAGAGCCCCGGGCCTGGTCGATCGGCCCCGAATGAGAAGATTCACTCTGCGTATGGAGCACACGAGGAATTGCGGCTCAAACGTGGACCCGCTGCTCTAGAGGAACAACATGGTAGAGACCACCGTAAAACCCTTGACGCGCTACAGCAGCTGGGTGTATTTTTATTGAACCAAGGTCGATATCAATCTGCTGAACAGATACCTCGACGGCTGGTATCAGCGCAACGCAAGTTTCATGGCGATAATGCTGCACAAACGGCCTGGCAGATTATGCGACTCGGACGGACACTAAGAGATCAGGGGCGCTTCCAAGTGGCCGAGGAACTCTTCAGAAGAGCTTTTGGGATATTCGAACAGGCCCTGGGAATGGAGCATGCTCAGACACTTACTAGCATGATATATCTTGCAAATATATTGGCGGATCAAGGAAGGCTCAAAGAAGCGGAGCAAATGCATCGGCAGGCATTGGCTGGCTGCAGGAAATTGCTAGGCGATGATGACCCATTAACACGTTGGAGTATTGTTCGTCTTGGACATGGCCTAAACGACCAGGGCAGACACGAGGAGGCAGAGGAATTGCTTCGGCAGGCACGGGAGTCTCACGAGACAACGCCAGGCGAAGAGAATAGCTATACACTGGGCGTCATGGAGGGCTTAGCAAGAGCCCTCGGAAGCCAGGGAAGATACGATGAAGCGAAAGCGATGTATCAACGGGTTCTTACCGGGTGGATAAAGATCCGTGGAAAAGAGCATCCTCTCACCCTCTTTAACATGGACAGACTTGCACACATTCACGCTCACCAGGGACTGTTTGACCAAGCCGAGTGCATGTTTCGGACAACGCTCGATTTGATGAGGAAGGTGTTTGACCAAGCAGATATCAGAACGCTCACCTGCATGGACGGTCTAGTACGAGCACTTGCGGGTCAGGATAAGGACGAGGAGGCGGCGGAGCTGCGCAGACAGCTGTCTCAGCTGAGAGAAATGAAGTCGAGAGAAGAGAGCAGAGTCAGCGAATTGTACTGGCCATCAGCGGGAATTTTGCTTAAGCCGTAGCCTGTGGGTTTATCAATTCACCATGGCACTTGGAGCAAATTCGTAACCTAAAGTTAAAAACGTCTAAACGAACCAATCTCACTGTACTTAGCTTAAATACATTGCATATCGAACTACGTACTCTTCAAATGCAAATCATGAACCAAGACCTAAAGGCTATGATGTATTAGCACACGGATTATTACAGCGATTATTACATTTACATACCTTACATTAGGTAGTATCTAGCAGAGGAAGATGAAGAGGATGATTAATCTTGTACGATAGCTTCGCTTTCATATACATGCACTAGTTATCTAGATTATTACATGCATTATTACGGTGACGAAGCAACCCGTAGGTGCCCTATTATTACCGATGGGTAAAAAACCCGCCAACCCCAAACATGTGGGCACCCACCCATGTTACCCATGGGCCGATTGGGTAGTAATTACCCATTAGGCACACCTGGGTATTTCCTGCCCCTACAAATAGGTACCTACTTACATCAACCTATCTGTTATAATTATATGAGACAACGTAAACTGCGTTCTTCTCGTCCTAGGTTCAAGTATATTAACGCTTCACCATCCCCGTTAGAATAGCCCCTAAATCCTCGTGTGTTAGACAATATCTTCGTTTGTTACATTCGCTGGAAAAAAACTAAGATAAGGACCAGCATAATAAGTTGCAGTAACAACATGAATAATAAGAACGTGAAGAAACTTGGCGCCACTACGTGAAAAAAAAAAAATGTCACCAGAAAGAAAATACTTGATGCACCACAAGATAAACAATTATACCACCGCAACGCAGAACCCAGACGGTGGTCGATGAATGTCTCCCACGCCGCTGCTGAGAAATGTACGTAGCTGCCTTGGAAACGATCACACCTAGACAAAACATGCACCAGAGAATTCACCCAAGGCCGAAAACTCTCTACAACTTGAGCTCACATTGCATAGATTTTTTACTAGTTGGTCAACCAAGTTACGCACAACTGTCTGGTCCCTGTATGAAAAAATTGCGTCTGTCGACGTGCGATAACGACGACGTTACAAATTACAATAATTAACAAAAGTACCCGACTCTGCCCGCACGTACATATTAACACTTACCTGTCGGTAAGCAATGACACAGCAGCAGGACAGGGTATTATGTACAGGATGGGCCTTAAGTTGTCTGCGCCTCTTATCTTATCATATCCTATTTAGTCTTAAACCTGAAGGGTCAGGCACAGCGTGATATTATTTATCTCGGTACCTCCGAGTCAGACCACAACTCGCCGATGGAGTGTGCGCTTCTTCTTAATGACAGGTGCAGAGCCGGCTTACACGATGTATCCTTTTGCGCACGGGGCCTTTACAGGGGTGTGTGTTCCAGCCATTCAGGGGACTGGACGAGAAGAACAATCGGCGAATTGTGTGGTCTGAGGTACATACGTACTGCTGAGACAAGCTTAATTCGTCTCCGTGGACCGTATGAAACTTGATATAAAAAGGAAATATCCATCATGTCTCATGTATCTATATATATATGACATAAGAAATTTAGCGTCGTGCTAGAAACTACGGTTAAGTACGTACGTAAAGCTCTTTTTTTCCTTCTTTCTTTTTCCTTCCTTTTTTTCATTTTTTTTTATTATTTTTTTTTTAGCTCTAATCACTGGATGATGGCAGGCGGTTTTAAGGCAGCTCTTATTCAGTCCCTCCTTCTCCTCAGCAGACTGCTCCCCCCCCCCCCCCCTTTAGTATTCACTATCGCTGTCGAACCCATTGTGAGTGACCGGACTGAACCCCCGCCCCCGCGGCGAGCCCAGATCGCTACCTCGATAGGCCTCAAACAGGCACATCCTGGCGCGTATCTGGGCTGCACTTAGCCGTTCCGTGGTGCTTCTTTTCGTCTTGGGGTCGAAGACCTGCACGCAGAACAAGCTGTCGAAGAGCCGATGATTCAGACCTCGAAAGACGGCCCACGCAAAGCGGGCAAAGAGCATCTCTACCGCCACGCCCCGGAGGTCGTGCAGCATGCGATTGTGGTAGAGATTCGCGAGCTCGCGCCTCGGGCCGTCCTCGCACAGGATGTGGGTGACTACCTGAGAGCATCGGGCGTTGTCGGGCTTCTTAGCCACAAAGGTTAATTCTCCGTGATTGAAGAGGTGGCGAATGTCCCTTCGGAGGGTGATCAGGTTGTTCTCATTGTCGATCGACTTGCGCTGACAATACCTGGGAATAGTCAGTCCCCAACAACCCCTCTCTGTCTGACCTTGCCCTGGCACGCGTGCAAGGGTGGGGAAAGCATGTTCGAAACTGACCTCTTCATATCGTTCGAGTTAAACCAGTGACCGGCATCGACTGGCACGACATGCACCACCTCGATCCCCTTGGCGCAGCCCGTCACCTTGCAGCATGATCCATCTCGAGACATGGCCGCCATTCTGGGTCCTAGGAGCTGCCGGCGCGCACCGGTGGGGATGCTTATTTCTGACCAGGGCAGGGGAATGTCCCCATGAGGAAAGCGCCAGTGGTCAAAGGAAGGGACGACGGGGTATTTTTCTAGCACTGACGTTAGATTGCAGCTCATGAAGAAACACTTGTGCGCGAAAAACCGGAACGCACCGCTGAGCTCCATCTTCTCTAGGCAAAAGTAGTAGACTGGTGCCCTCAGGATGCCGTCATACGGACGGTTCACGCGTCGGAATGCTCCCTGGTCGTCCTTCCGTGCTATGAATCCTTCCCTCCATTTGTTACCGGTGATAATGCAGCATGATAGCAGCGCAGTATCGTAGTCGACGCCATCTCTGTCCTCGCCTTCGACAGCATTCAGCCCGAGCAGCTCTGGGATGTCATCTGGATATGCTGGGTGGCGAAACTGAATGATCTTGGAGATGTGACGGGTTGTGTTGGGCGGTGGAAGTGGCGGGCGAATTTGGACCATTGTGTGTGTAGTCAGCCAAATCTACCCGTACTCAGATCGTCCAAGACGAAGTGCAATCTATCACCGGGTTGGTGTTTTGGACATGATCTCATTGCTAAAAACTCGCCATAGGGCACATGGCGCTCAGAGGCTTGTGCATAGCAACATCCCAACCCCTCTCACCGACTTCTCCAAATCAAAGCCACTTTGAACTCGATGAACGTTAGACTAGGTGGGTCGTAGACACTGGGCCATAATATGATTGGGAACACGTGGAGAAGAATGGAGTTGTCTAAACTGAAATCGCTCGGCGGATATTGGACTAGGGCACGAACCGTGAGCGGAGCAAGTTGATCAAGTCTCATCTGAAAGAGATATTCAGCAAAGCCAGTTAAGGTCGGATACGTCTTTGCTTAGAAAAAAGGCTAAAATGTGTGAAGAAGTTGGTTGGTGCCAGGTGTGGTGGGGGGATGAAGTGTGGGAATCGTGAGGCGGTGAGATGAACTGGGAAGCCACGCCGGTCTCTAGGTGGATGGCGCAAATGACGTACCACCTCACTGGTTGTCCGGTTGACATGGCCTTTGCGGATGTGGAAAGAGAAATAAACTCCGTGTTAATTAATACCGTTAAAAAAAAGGCAACTGAGGAGCCGCTTGATACTCTCATGAGACTTGAATATGCGCGCTAGATTGACAAGGTAAGAGAATACATTCAATGGCTGTTCGCGCTGCCACAACCAACGCCAGGGATGCGGCGGGAAATATGCCACTCCACCTAGCAGCCAGAGCCGACCGCGTGGCCCCAGTACATTGTCTCCTTAACCACGGGGCTGACGCGATAATCAGGGATGCTGAAGGCCATACTCCGTTACACTCTATAAGCGTCCGTGCCCAGAATGCTGCGCACCGTCTTCCTGTATGGGCATTATTACGGACTAAAATAACTGTTGGAAGTCACGGCTTTCCTTGCACACTACTTAAACTGTAGTTAATCTGTGTATTGCTTGATCAACTGTCTGGCAGGCCGTTTCTGGCCGTTTAATGAACTATATGGGCAGGTCTTTAATAAAGAAGCAAACAGCGGATCATCCTTTTCCCCCGTTATAATTAAAGCACTCTTTTTGACTGGGCTAATTTTATCTCAGCGAGCTTAGACTTCTATCTTATCTTAGTACCTCGGAGCACGGACTCGGCATTTAAGTGTGTGCTTCTTAAGAGGTGCAGCTAGGTGCCAGCCAATCAGATCTCGATAAAAATAAACGGCGAATTGTGTTGGAGCACGTGTTTGACCCACAAATATACACGCACGGACCATTTGGCAGTACGGGCCAGTGCGGGCCAGCCGGCACGCCGTAGGCGTCCCACACTCTAAGTTCTAACCCGATAGAAGTCTAAGCGCGCTGAGATAAGATAAGAGTAAGGTAACGTTACTGAGATAAGGGATTATTATGCATAATAATACTTACTATAATGCATAACAATACTCATTATCATAACAATACTCATCATCATAACAATACTCATCATCATAACAATACTCATCATCATAACAATACTCATCATAACAATACTCATCATCATAACAATACTCATCATCATAACAATACTTATTATAATGCATAACAATCCTCATTATAATGCATAAGAATTATAATGTATGCCGTAATAACTAACTAATGTGCACGTAAGCATTTAAGCTTACATACCCGCACTTCCATTCCTTCCACTTCTTTCTTCATTATTTAACTTAACATTATTACTTCAATAAACCTACGTCAGGAATCACGGTGTCTTAGCCCTGTGCCTCACCTGTGTGCCGTCAGACGATCTAACATCTCTTCACCTCCTGACTCTCACAGTCTTCAAAATGCTACAGACTTTCCATCAGTTTGGGCAGCTCCCATGGGAGCTGAGAGAAATGATCTGGACGCTCGTGATCCGCCCTGCCCGACCAGGAGTCCACATTTTCGAAATGTACAGCTACCGGGATGGAGAGGTTAGCAAGAAATATGATGTCGCGCCGTTCGTAAGGAACCGGCCCCCTGACTCTCAACTGACAGCCACCATGTCAGGGACAAACCGCAACCCGTCAACGTACCTCATTGACGGGGGCCTTTGGACCGCTTGCAGGGAGTCGCGACTCGTTATCGAGCGCGCATTTGAGAGCCGCAAATGGGACGCGGTGCGGGACTGGCAGATTAAGAGAAGGCATCGCCCCAGCTTCGTTTGGGACGAACTCACGACACCGGCACGTCCGACCAATTATGACATCTATGAGGAAAATATGCCGGCAACGGGATATTTCACAGCCGACAACTCAACTAAACGGTTCTTCACCGTATTTCCACACCGAGATCTCATTTACCTCCAGCCGCACAACGCCGAAACCATTGATTGGTGTCAAATTAGTTGGAGCATTCCATTCACTGATTATGGTTCGAGGGGTGCGAGACACATCGCCTTGGATTTCGACTCATTGGGTTCTGTACGTAAAAATTCAACACTATTCGAAAATTTTATGGAAGCAGCTTTCGATAATCAGGTGCTAAGTGATCTCTTTTTCATTGACTCCGAGTATAAAATAACAGCGGCGGAGTCGAAGAAGGCGGACAAGGGAGAGAGAGACGTTTTCTATGCGAGCGATCGTCGATTTGTCGAAGTGTGGGAAAATGAAGGGCCGGGCGAGACCAGATGCCAGAGGTTTGTTAAAGAACTTGGTGAGGCTATTGAGGAGGTAAACTTGTGGAAATACGAACGCGACTGGGTGCATCCAGACTTCAACTTTGGGATCCTTGCTTGCGAATACCTCTGAGCCGAGCAAAATTCATCTCGACAGGAGGCGGAGGAGGCCGGAGGGAGAACAGATGTTAGGTTACCATGTTGCAAATGTTGTCTAGCACAGGATAGCAATGGACGGAGCCTTCCAGGATGCCTAGCAGGCAAGGCGTAGTCCTGGACGCGGTTAAGTGAAGTGTAAAACAACCAACAAGAAGAATGAGTATATACACTGGCTGGCCGATAGGGCCCAGCCCGGAGGCTGATGACGTCTGGTCAGCCTGAAGAAGAAAAAGAGAGGAACAAAAACCACCCCGCACCACCAAATATATCGTCATAAAACCCTGGTCCGTGTGCCTGCCTCCAACAAGTGTATGGCGCTCGCCACGACTGGGGATAAGAGGAAATTGGCCATGTAGTATAGACTTGCGAGAAAAATCAACCTTTTGCCGTCAAGAACTCCCGAGCATCTTTCAACGCCCTGAGATACGCCTCCACAACATTGCTTGGCACGTCTGCTAAGCGCATTGACAGACCAAGGAGGTTCATGCCGTATGATACAGGTGGCCGTCTGTTTGAGTCTTGACGAGTTGTATGTATTTCTTGACGCCGTCTCGTTTCTCGAACTTCCTTTGGTTTGAGATGCTACTGATAATGGTGCCTTAGATCGTGTCGTCGTTCTTGAAAAGCAGCACGGAGAGATGGGGAGGATGAGTTTGAGAGTGGAAAAGTCAGGAATATAGAAATGTACGTTTCCGGACCCCCGAGCAGACCATCCCGTTAAGCGCCGAAGATTGTCATGGAGCATCCAACTGACGAGCGACACGCAGAGCAGGCCAACACCAGTTGGCCTGTGTTATGGCACAGCTGCCTTGTGATCTGTCGAAGCGCCGGTCTTTGCCGCTGGCCTGAAACATGGGCACCCAAAATAACAACAAACCACCTAGCCGATCTATTTGGGGACTCGAGTTTTGATAGAGACTGGATGTGAGGTGGTGCAAGACAATCAGCTCTGGACAGGGATAGCCCCAGCCAAAGGCTGGGCCGGTCTCCCTCTGTCCACTGAAACCTCATCCGCACTGATACTTTGGTATTTTGCCTCTCTAACGGACTTGCTAGCCCTCCACCTGAGGAGGACGTAGGCGTCTTCCGTGGCCACATCTTTATCTGTATCCAACAATCGGGATTGTCGGATGACTAAAGAGATGCCGTCCCAATGTGCTACGTGATACGTGTGGTCCTGGAGTGGTGAAAGCTATAGACCATAGCCTATATAGCAGTCAGTAGTCTGGGGTGCAGTAGAGGAGGGGCAGATGGAAATCATTACCGGGATGGTGTGACGATTCACGAATTCCCCATGGCGGAGGCGATAAAACATCATGGATATAGCTCCCACGCCCTCGCTCGCAAGATCCTAAATTCGCCTCTAGTGGAGTTGAAGACGAACATCGACGTGTGTGGTTTAACACCTCCGTGGACATGGCAGACATGGGTGGTGTTAAACATGTTATCTTCACCACCTTGAACATGCTTGTGCCGCGAATTTTCTTCCTTACTTTTCTTCACTAAAACAAGTTCAATTCCAATTCTGATTTATGTTCTAGATTAGTCTCTAGAAGACAGACCAAGGTTCTGCGCAAATGCAATATTTTGATCCCCTGATTGATCCATCCCTTTGGGCGTTATTAAATCCAATTTCTTGGCACGATTAGCAGTACCAATATCTGGCTGATCAGATTCATGGTGCTCGAGGTACTCAGAAACCGTGTTTTTTGGTGGCACCCAATCGCATTTCTCCCATACCCCTGTTGCCAAGAAATTGGATTTAATAACGCCCAAAGGGATTATTCCACCCCCTCCCCCCCCCAACCCCAAAACATGCTTTAACCAATGGCATTTCCCCATTGCACTATGTGCACCCACAATTCCTTTCAGCAGCCACAAGCAGCCACGTCCAATTCCAGCCACAACCAGGTCAATTTTGAAGCTTCAAAGCAGCGCAGTGTAACTTGCGAAAAGTGAAGCACTTCGCATTCCAAAAAGAAAAGATGTTTTTTTTGCGTCGCGAAAAGAGGGCTATTTGCTTCACAACTCGTGGTCAAAGAGGGCGTGTTTGTGGATCGCAACGGATCAATCAGGGGATCAATATGTTAGCGTTTACGAATCACGATGAGAAACCAAGACTAGGTAACCAGTCCTCTGCATCCTTTAAGTAACAGTCCTAACTAACCCTGTTAAAAGTTACATGCTAAGATTTACCCCCCCCCCCCCCCCCCAAAACAACCTCCCTCTGACCCTCAAATGACTAATGTGTTTACTGTACAGGTTCACTTACGAACAGCTTCAAATTTGAGCTCGAAATTAATAGCCTCTGCTTTTGTTCACAAATGGCCATATATCCATGTGGTGACTGTGTGTTGACAAATCAATGCGGCTGTTTGGTAGGCCGGCCGTCAAATTCTTACATTTTGGCTCCCTGAGCGAGTTGCGTGAATAGAGAGCCCACCCAGCTGCTCGGTCCGGTGGCAGATACGATGGCCTTTTCCGAAGTATCATCTCTCCTCTTTCTCCATGTAATATTTGCAAATCTTGCAGCCAGCTTAACACTATCCAGTGTGATAGCCTTGTTCCTCTCGGTGGCCACGCCCTGTGAGATGCTCACGATGTTTTTAATCTGTCGACCATATCTTGGCTAATTCGTCGACATCCTTCTCGCCAAGATCCACTTTTATCTCGGATTCTTTCTCTACCTTGGCCAGGAAGGTCTTCCAGATCGACTTGCGCGCTTCGTCACCGAGCTCTCCGTACTCGAATCAGAAGTGGATGCGGCTCTGGAAGGCTTCGTCAAAGCTGTCAAGCCGATTTGTCGTGAGCAGCAGGATGCCCTGGTAGTACTCTAAGTGGCGGAGGAAGATCGACGTGATGGCGTTTCTCGACAGACTGTCGTCGTCGCGCTCGGCGAGAAACACATCCGCCTCGTCGAGAAGCACCACCGCCTTCCAGGTCTCTGCGAGCTCCATCGCCCTCATCAGCCGCGCCTGTACTGATGACGAGGTCTCACCCAGCTCCCCGGAGCTGATCACGTAGAGAGGTCGGTGTGCGATCTCTGCCACCACTTCTGCCGTGAGGGTCTTTCCGACCCCTGGAGGCACAAAGTCGTCGAAAGCGCTCGTGTTATCCCTCTGTGCGTGATGCCGAACCAGATCACGGATGAAATCCTTCCGCTCTTGGTACAGAACCAGGGAGTCGATTATCGCGTCGTTCCAGGTCACCGGCTCAAGTCTAGAAATGGCAAAAGCACCTACAAACGAACTGACGTCAGCAAGCGAGATGACGACGCCAGGATGCGTCTTGTTCAAGAGAGGCATGCATACCCCATATCTTGTCCCCTAAGCTGAAGCCGTACGCGAGAGGGTTTAGGAGCATCTTCTCATCGTCACTCAGCTTAGATTCGATAAGTGGTGTGGGTATCTGCGGAACGATGCTGTTGTTCGGAACGATTTCGTTGAAGGTGACGGGATCAATCATGACGCGCCCGTGAGACTACCAGGCTGTCTGTCAGTTCTGTACCACCATCGTCCGGAACATGACAGGGAATGCCTCGAACGTATGGATGTGTGAACTGTGACTCACGTTGAACTTCTTCAACTTCACGCTGCCGTATTTGTCTTTGTCTTCGGCAAGGGCATGGCCTTTGTATCCCTGCAAATGTTGTCCTTTGAGGCTCAGGACTTTACTCCCACGGGCAATGAGCTGCTTTTGAACGCCGTCCTGGTCTCTGTGCAGAGACAAGGGGCAAAATGGGAGGTCATGGATTGACTTGGATCCCGAAAACTGGGGAACATTAGCCAGGGTTCGGCTTTCAACATACCCAACCCACTTTCCGTCCGAGTCCAGGTAGTCAACCTCCAGACTGTAGAACCGCGAGCGATCCGGGTTTTCGCCATATTATGTTGAACCTCGAACACGATATGCTCTTCCCTGACCAAGCTGATCTGAGCTGTAGACAAGGATATGATGAGGAAAGCGTGTCCAGAGAGTCCCGAAGTCTATGTGGTTATCAGGGAATTCTTCCAGTGTGGTGAAAACCGTGTCGTAGTGCTCTCGGGTGAATTGCACCGCCGCCTCGAGCTCGAAAATCTTATTCTGATCGCGATTCTCTTTGCCTTGCTCTATCTCCAACTCCTTCCGCAGGGTCGGGAGGGCATAGAAAAGCAATTTCAGTTCGTCCGTATCCTTTGTGCCATGTGAGCAACTTGTGGTGCAGAAAGGCCTCGTGAGCAGGTGGAACTTACCAGGGAGATGACTTGGGGAAATGATACATCTTCCACGTCACTGTTGCTTTAGATAGAGCCTCTTAAATGTGTGCTCCTCGAATATCCACCACGTAATGGCCTTCAAAGGTCCCTCCTGTGCTGATGCGGCGAGTCACGGTGATCACATATCTACCGAACTTCTCTTTTTGGGTCTTACGCTTTGCCGTTTTTACGAAGCGGAACTTTCTCGCCTTCCTACAGAAAAATGTGAGAATGGGTTCACAGTGCCAAACATTGTACTCTGTCAACAAGCCTACTTGTCCCAGCTACCAAACGTTAGTTATAGTTCTAACCAGCGTGACGAGCAGTGAATGGATATTTATTCTCACATCTAGTCAACGCGTATGATTTTCTGTCGCTCTTTCTCTAGAGCATCCGCTTCCGACTCAGTCTCACGGTGTCCATCGTCGGCAGTCTTCTCCAAAGGAACCGCCTCTGTGTCGGCGTTGTCTCGACCAGGCCCAAAAGATGCCGCGCTGAGAACTACGTTCGGAGCCATTGTATAGGTGATGTGGCGATTTGACTCTTGTTATGCGATATATTCGTTGGTTGACTGGGCCCCGTGAGAGGGAAGGAACAAGGGCCACCAAGAATGACGACAAAAAGGAAATCTGGTGCGGAGGTAGATTTTGGTCCGTCAAGCTCTCGTCAAGCCATCAGCTTCTCAGCTGGGTCCTTTTGGCCAGTTGGTTCTAGGGTGTCACTCCCCGGCGCAGCTGCTAATTATCCGTAAGGGTACCGTGTACGGACATCATTTTTGTACTGGTACATCGTGGCGTTTTATTCTCCGGGTCAGCACTGGATGGAATTGCATGGCGGTTCCCAAAATGGAGTTGTGATATTGCCCATGTCACAACTCCATCATATATCATATTGGCAGCTCCCAGTGTCGAACTGCCAGTGGCAGTCAGTCTCAGTCAGTCTCCTGCACGTTGGCGCTTCGCCGTCCAACAATAGGCAATAATAGGTTCTGAGAAGTTTGGGGCTGAGAAGATGCATGCAGCGGGGATGTCGCTTGAACTCAGTGATTGTTGGCTGCCGTACTCCAACCTCAGCCGAGGAAAGAGGTTGGGAGCACAGAGGGATCAAGCGCTCAAGTTACACTTTCAAAATGGCTTAGCGCGCCAACACAGAGCCTTGTGGCTTTAATGAGACGACAAAGTGACCTGAGCCGGAGGTGCGGGCACCTATCAACGTCAATCCGAAGACAACGCATTGCATTGTGGCCGGTCTAGACTGCCACGTCAGCTGTTTATGATCATGCATGATGCAGGGTATTTCTGAGTCGTTCCCACTCGTCTGGAGCGCCAGCCTTGCCAGCGTCCATTCTTACAAGCCACGAAGCCAGAGCTCCTGGCAGCTTTATCCAGGCTGGGCGAGGAAGTCGACCTAGTGTAAAGTACCTGTACCTGGCTTTCAGGGTTTGCAGTAATGCCACTTGAGCCTCGACAAAGCTAAGAGCGCTTTTCGAGATCGCAGCTCTCGCACAGGAGTCACGATGGCGGATACGTCGACTCTGAGATCGAAGTCCCCCGCTACCGCACCTACTACGAAATCTCACCTGCCAAGCCTTAGCAATGAGAATGATCGACCTCTGGGCCCCGTCAACCAGACACAACCGACCAGTACCCGCAGCCCGGCTCCTGTCGAAAAGAGCAATGCACAAGCCGCTGGACCGGAGTTGTGTATAGAATCGTACACCATTGCTTGGATTTGCGCTTTGCAGGAAGAGTTTCAAGCGGCGCGCCAAATGCTGGACCAGAAAGACTTCAAGCCCCCCAAAGGCATGGAGTTCTGTTCGAACGACAGGAACTCGTACATCTTTGGCAAGCTCGGAGAACACTACGTCGTGGTTGGCTGTCTGCCCAGGGGACGGAAAGGTACCGTCAGCGCTGCGAACGTCGTCAAGGACATGATTCGATCCTTTCCCAGTGTGAAGTTCGCCTTGATGGTGGGCATTGGGGGTGGGGCTCCTCTGAAAAAGAGAGACACACGCCTTGGAGACGTCGTGGTCAGCATGCCTAGTGGGGACAATGGGGGCGTTGTGCAGTTGAACTGTGGAGCCAAATTGTCGAATGGCCTGTTCCAGCGAAGAGGCCACCTGAACGCCCCGCCTGATGCACTGCTCTCGGCGACCCAAGATGTACAGGTGCGTTTAGACGACCTCAACGAGCCAGACAGAATCGCCGAGCACATTGCGCGCGTGAAGAATATGCCTACGTACAAACGTCCGACTCGCGACCGTCTGTATCGCAGCAACTACCTCCATCAGGATACCAGTGCAGAAGACGGAGACGAAGATGATGGTAACTGGGCGGATGACGAAGATGAGGACGGTTGCCGATACTGCACGGAGGACGGGCTGGTTAGACGGCCAAATCGCAACACCTCCCGCGAAGTCACGGTGCACTATGGAACTATCGCATCAGACGATTACGTCATGAGGGATGCGGCAGCAAGAGACAAGCATGCGAGGGATGGGAAACTCAAGATTCATTGCTTCGAGATGGAAGCTGCGGGTTTGGTGAACAATCTACCGTGTCTAGTGATTAGGGGTATTTGCCACTACTCGGACAGTCATAAGAACGATGAGTGGTATAATTACGCCGCGTTAGCGGCCGCTGCGTACGCGCGGGAGCTTCTCTTGGTTTTGAGGCCACAAATGGTGGCGGTCATGCCTGCATGGGCGACTCAGGTTGAGCACAGTAAGTAAGGCACCTACGTAAAGGGAGTTAGTTAGTGGGCCACCTCTGCAGTCTGAAATCTAACAAGCCGTGCGCGTCCATTCAAGTGAACAAACAACTTGAAGAAATTAAGAGAACCCAGGAAGGTAGGTGCCCCTTCACTGTTGTGGTTTGCCAGGCTGCACACTTTCACCAAAGGCTAATCACGCGTTAGCCCAGCACCAATCTGCCATGGTTGAGGCCCAACAGGCTCAAAACTTCAGACTGAGTAGGTTTCATCCTAAATGAATGCCTATGACTTGAGACCCGGCTAAGAGATTCGGAGACCAGAGACTCGCAGCGCTGAGAGACGGAATCAAGGCCTCCGACTCAAGCAGCAAGGACAGCTTCGAGAAGGCCGCCCACGATCATCTTCCAGGCACGTGCGAATGGTTGTTTCACCGCGCCGAATTCAACGCCTGGGTGAGAAAAGACTCCGAGAAGCCTGTTCTCTGGTTGAACGGGAAGCATGGTGCAGGGAAGACAGTCCTGTGTGCGGCAGCCACCAGACGCCTTCCGCAACTTGGACAGGGCACATCATCTCCGGCCGGTAATTCAGACATCAAGCACTCTTCGCCAAACCCACCATCTCCGGTCATCATCCGTCAGTTCTTCTCCAAAGATGAGTACATACCACAAGACAGTTGCTTGGGGCGATAGCCACTCAACTCGTCGATGCCCTCATCAAGATGGCTTACAACGCTGTTCCTGAGTCGATCGAACCCTTCTTGCATGTCAACAACAATAGCGCGGAGAACTTGCAGAGACTAATCCACGTCGCGCTGGTGGAATTGCCACTCACATTTTTGTCGATGGTCTGGACGAGGCTGAGTATGCTGAGAACCCGAAACGGGAGGGTGCGAACTCGACAGCTCGCCCGCCCGATGACGTCAGAGATTTTGTGCAATTCCTCATCCAAGAAGCCTGGAAGACCCCCGCTAAGGTCAGGGTCTGGCTCAGTAGCCAGCCCCTTCGCGACATAAGAACATACGTGTACGATGCCAAGTGGTCCGTTGCAAGATCCAGGTGACCAAGGACGACACGCAAAAGGATATAACGAACTATTTCAGTCATCACATGCCGAGTCCGGCGAGAAACAAGAATCCTTTTGCCGAGTTTTTCTTTAGGTTCTACTTGGAGGCAGAAGTCGAAGAGAGCTTCCTTTGGGCAAGCACTATGGTGGATGCGTTCAAAGAGGAGGTAGAAAACGACGATGACCTCGTCAAGCTCGCGAAAAAGTGTCTTCCTACTCATATGAGTGGGGTATATGAACTGATCATTGACAAGATCACCAAAAAGAACAGGACCGCGCGGGAACCACCGCTTTGGAAGTGAGCGAGCACTTCCCTCATCATCCATCCGTGAGCAAAGGCCGCAAAGCTAATCTGGATGGTAGGGTTATTCTTTCGCTTCTCACCTTTGCGAAACGCCCGCTCAAGATGAGCGAGGTAATTGAGGCGGTAGCGATTCTGACAAGTGGAAGTGGCAACAACCTGAGGATCGGCAATGTGGACGAGGAGAAGATCCTCGGATCTTGCCTCTCTCTGGTGCGGCACACCCGCAAAATGTCGGATAATCGTAATATCGGCCTACTGCGTCTTTCGCATTCAGCTGTCCGGACATTTTTGCTCGAAGAATCCGCACCAAAGAATGGTGACTTGGCAAACACAAACCGTTTGTCGACAGCTCCATCATCCGCGACAGTTGTCTTCAATACCTCAGCCAGCCGCGATATGGGACACTCCTCAAGAAGCGCTGTCCGAATGACTATGCTGTGTTTGATTGTGATACGGGCCATTTCGTCAATGTACTCTCTCACCGATTTCTCTTGTACGCCGCCAAGTACTGGTTCCAGCATTTCGACACACCGCCTGAAAGTACCGACTCAGTTCCTGCAGAGAAGGATAGAGCTGCAGTTACCAAAGCTCCTGAAGAGAAGGATAGAGCTGCAGTCACCAGATTCCTACAATCACCAAACTTCCTCACGTGCATTCAAGTCCAGAGCCTCTTTATCACTGGCCACTTTTTACAGAGTTTCGACTCCATCACCGATCGCGGGGGTAGAATCAGGCGGACCCTGCCTAATTGGATGTTGCAATATGAACCTGACCTTCATCGGCAGTATCAGACCTTCCAGGGCGAATGGTGTCGATTGTTACAGGGTCGGCGATCCGACTCCTTCTGCGGCGAGGTGCGGTGTTTGTGGGGGGCTCTTGGTTCCGGCAATTTTCTCTCTTCCTGTGCCGACAGGAAGAGCATGAGTCGGTACTCCAGCTTCGAGTTCAGCAAAGGCAAAGGGTCCAGACAGGATGGCGATAGTTGCCAGATCCACCTAGTTTCACACGATGGACGACATCTGTTGACTGCTTGGATTCAGACTCGGGAGTAAGTTCTCTGTGACACTGCTTCGTCCGAGCCATCCGTGAAATTCGACCCACTGATTCGTGATTCACAGCAACCAGAAGCAGATATTCATCGAACAGTGGACGTTGGACGGCAAAAGCCAGCCTCGGCTCAAATCAACTGCAATCATGCCGTTTTCTGCCACCGATACCTGTATAGCCCGCTATACTCTACCCTGTTCGCAGTCTTTTCACTCCATCCCACTTGTTCCCAGACTTGACTCCGTTGTGCCTCCCGATGCAATCGCTCTCAGGCTTGACGGGTCCATAATCAGACTGGGATCCAAAATGTTCCGCAGGGTGCCTGCTGCTGAGTGCCTGAATCAGGAACCCGGATTCCGCGAAATCACAGGCAAGTCTCTCGGTGAGTCATGGGAGGAGGTCTGCATCAGAGAACCCTTTCTGGTCGTATGCCGCCGCCGCGTTTACAGAGAGCAACCGGAATCTGTCGATGAGGAAAGAGAGGCTCGAAGGGTTGAAAAAATGAAGTGCCGAATGTCAGCATCCAAGTCGAGAAGCGTGAGTCCTCTCCCTTCGTTCTTGGATGGTTCGTTACCTCACCGCGAGCTACGGCGTCTCTTGGAAGAACATGATTCGTTACCTCATCGCAAGCTACGCCGTCTCTTGAAAAGAATTGGAGTCGACTCCGACGATGATTAGTCCGGATACCTCAGCAACACTGAAACAGATTCCTCTCGCTCCCTGGGACTACCTAGCATATCATCGGCCGAGGAATCATGGAGTGAAGGACTTTCCAGTCCAGAAGATCCTTCGAGTGACGAAATATCCAGCGAAGAGCCGGATGAGTCTGATAGCGACGACATTGGCGATGACCAAGAAGGGGAATCTCAGGCTTCGGTGGATGATGACTCCGATATCAAGTCTTTTCTCAGTGCGCGATCTGACGACAGTGACGCAACTCGCGGTTCAGGGTCCTCGACTGGCCTGATTACCTCCCAGCTACTCGGCACCTCTTCGTCCTCGTCCTCATCTGAAGAATACGATATCGAAAGCGACGTATCAGAAGATGATATACTTCGTGCAGACTCCGCCCCAGTCAATCTGGAGCCAGGGGGCCCGGTAGCAATCTCGCGACTAAAGGGCCGTATTAACTGCGATCCCTGCGGCAAATACTGCCCTCGGTGGTGCTATCACTGCGTCGAATGCAGCGACAATAATTTTGACCTCTGTGAGCGGTGTAAGCGGAGGGGGATGTGGTGCTTCAATCTGAGTCACCAACTCTACAAGGTTATTACTAGTAGCCGACAACCAATTGCAGTCGTGTCACGGTGGAACCTCGGCGTTAAGCAGGAGTTGGCTGTGTATCGAACTGAATCCTCGGACGACAACCGTATTGTCTTTCGCTATCGGAAGAAATACCCCATCTTTCTTTACGATTCACCTCCCGTTGTCCATCCGGAGCACCTCCTGGTGGTCTGGGCTCTGAGCGACTCGCGACTCCTCTTTGGCGACTTGATACAGAACAAATGTTTCGAGCAGAAGATCCAAACAGCTGGGCCCAAAAAAGGTGAGCCAGAACAAAGCCTCGGGTTTAATTCATTGGACGTTGTCCACAGGAGAAACTGACCACCCCTCTCAGCTCACCCAATCTGCGTAAGCCTCTCGTTCTCTGCTTGCGGGAACCTCCTCTGGATGGCATTATCGACGCTGTCGCAGAGAAGCCGAGATCAACAAACAAGACCACGACGACCGCCGCGGCTCCTAACAAGGCTCCAAGAGCCCGCTTGTGTCTCAACCTTCACCTTCTTGTTCTTCAGATCTCGTCGACGCAGCCGGCCCGAACCCCGCCGAAGCTCTTGGCCGCAACGAGCTGCCGCCTCGGATGCTCGTGCGCCCGGACTTTTGTACCGACACTGCCATTCGCCTTTACCTGGACCGCATCAGATCTGTACCTGACAATGAGCGACTCATACCTCGATGTCTACCGCGTCATTCTTCCGAGGGTAGATTTGCAAAAGTCCAAGGAGGCCGGTGCGACGGATAATCAGGCGCAGGAAGCCGACCAGACGGCAGCAGACTCGGACCAGGTAAAGAAGGCAGCGCCGCCACTGTTCAGGGTCGTAGTGCCACGGGAGAAGATCCTACTTCCGCGCTCATCACGGAATCGCTCGGTGCAGTTCTTCCCCGCTAGGACGTGTGGCACGAAGGCTACGGTGATCATTGGACCGCGGTACTCCAATCCTTCCCCTCCCATCGGAGTGTACTTGAGCGAGGAGGGGGATCTTGGGGGTTGGGTGGACCTTGAGGAGAAGGCAGACAAGGAGGGCATTGTCTATCCGTCGCAGAAGACCTTGGAAGGGCAGCTTGAGGAACCCTGGGATGATGATCAGGACTGTGTACTCATTCCTTTTGATGGTTACTAAAAGGCTATGTAGCGCGATGTAAAGTCAGGACACACGGTGCACAATTTTCAAGAAAACAACACTAATATTATTATTATTACTACTGCTACCTGCCTACCTAGATGTAGACGACTGGCGCCGGGAGAAGATGAATTTCCCTACAAGTACTTTGGTAATACCTTAGTACGATGACTGGATAAGTTGCGAGATGACCGTTGGAGCGGCAGAAAGAGGAAGGCGCGGCCCAGACCTGTTACCTGCCTGAAAATAGGCACTTAATCAACCTGACCTTGGTGGGGTCTGAACCTTCTCATCCAAGGAAAATTCTGCCTTGGCTGTAATTATGTCCGTCGTGGCCGAAAGCAGCAGCAGCGGGCTGCAGCCTGCATTCCGTGGCTGACATGCGACGAGTCAGCAATGTGATTATGTGCCAAACAAACCCCGCAATTCAACTCTGCGATATGGTGTTCTCAACACCAAAGCGCGCTATTTTGATATGGGGTGCACAGTGTCCAGGGGTTGTAAGTCGACCGTGTCGCCGCCAACACTGCAGGAGTGCGTCTCGACACGCAAGGACTTGATGACAGTGGAGGAGCGCTGTCCCGAGCGGGCATATGTTCAGCTGACGGTGCCGCCCGATGCGGGCAGAGCCGGAGTCGCTGCGGTTTCATTTCGGACTGTATCTCGCGATCAAGGTAAGAATGCATAATCTTCCGTCTTTTGTCTGATCAATGCATCGAAGAGATGCTGACATCTGGAATCAGGCTGGGCGGACAATAAGGAAGCAGCATACACTTGGTTCGAAGTCAGCTTGACACGTCCCGGCGGTAGAAGCGACACTGGAACCGTCAGGATACAGCACAACCGGGTCGCCGATCCCGAGTTCTTCGAAGTCACCACGCGCTGGGATGTTCACGACACTCAGTCACGTACCAAGGCGTGGTTACAGACGCTCCGGCCGGGCGACATCATCCAAATCATTCCAAGGGCGTGCTACGGCGGATGGGTGAATATCATCCAAGAAGCGAGCATCAAGATTGAATATCAGCCAGACAGTACAGACCAAAGTACACAGGCAGCGGCGACACTGTCCAAACCGGTTACGAACAGCTTCTATCACCAACTCCGACAAGATGACCAGCAGATACGCCTGTTGGTGGTCAAACCTGGTGTATCTGATGACGCTATTCAAGCTTCCTTTGAACATGCCAGCTTAGCTTTATCACCACAAAAACGGACGAACTTCCATGCCCTTTCATATTGCTGGGGAGATTCGTCGGAGTTTACAGATATCCTACTGGAGGCCGCGGGCGCTGATGGAGAATCTTTCAGAATCTCCCGAACAGTTGGAAAGGTGATCCAGCGTCTTCGAAGCAAAGACACGCCGATGCGAATCTGGATCGATGCCATCTGCATCAACCAGAATGATCTAGAGGAAAGAGCGCAGCAGGTCAGCATGATGGGAAGCATCTACTCGCAAGCCGAAACGGTACATGTTTGGCTGGACTCGAGCCAGGGCATTCCCGGCATCGAAGCTGCGCTGGGTGTGGTCCGCGACATATACAACTGCAACCATCGCCGATGCCCTGCGGGTGACGAATGCCGCTGTCTCGGGACGAACCACGCAGTTCGTGTCGAGGATCTGCAGACAGAGGTCCGCAAACAGGGCTACCCATCTTTCAATTCCATGTGGGAGATCTTCAATCACCATTACCAGTCGGCCTTCGACTCTGACGCGAAAGAGGCCGCAGGTGGGGTTGGAAACGGCCATCTGTCGTATCTGATGCAGAGTCTCTTCAAACACCCATGGTTCCAACGCGTGTGGGTAATCCAGGAAGTTATTCTGTCCCAGCGGACTCTGATCCATTGCGGAAAGGAAATGGTCGAATGGCAGGAGTTGCTCATGGTTAACGAGCTGCTCGATATGCCCGGTTACAAGGACCAAGTGCCATCTCTTCGAGGACAGCTAACAATGCCTGCCATCTGGGGCACACTTGCAAATATCAACGATGCAAGGAAGCAGGGACAGGACCGAGCGGCCGACGATGACAACGGGGCGGCGGCTACACGTGAAGAGAACGACGAGAGAAAGCAGGCATTGACGATTCTCGACGTGTTCCTTACTGCGCTGGATCTGAAGGCCACAGACCCAAGGGACAAGCTCTTTGCCCTGCTCGCCTTTGGCCAAGAGACATGCGTGGCTACCAGGATCCCGGACCCCCTGCGGCCAGACTACAGGAAGCCCTTGGCGTGGCTGACTTTACGCGGTGGTGGATTCGAGAGTACCGGTCGCTCGACATTTTGTCTGCCATTCACTGCCAACCGGCCAGGGCATGGCAGCGAGTTCTTTGTGACGACGATCCTGGGTCGCGAGCTGACAACACTTTGCAGCGACCAACCTGGGCTATCGGTACCGAAGGTTATGCCAAATGGTCTCGCATGGCACTGTTGGCGCAGTTTCCCTCTTACCAGGTGGCCTCGTGCCCAATGATCATCCCCGATGAAGACTCAAAAGAAGATCCCCTGGTGCTCCGTCTCCGCGGGTACAAGATCGGCGAAATTGCAGCCCTGGGCCACCCTCCCAAGTCCATGGTCTATCCGTACCCTGGACTCGCCCAAGAGGACGCAAACGATATGCGGACGTTTTTCCACCGGATGTTCGACCCCTGCGGCTACATTGGTGTTTGGGCGCATCCTGGCACCAGTAGAGATGAGGAGTGTACGGATGCGGCTGGGTGGCGCGTGGTGTATGCCCAGCATGTGGAAGCACACGTCGGGTATTGCCAGGAGCTTACCGGACAACCTGCAACGCTTCCGACCACTGTGAGACCTTCTGGAGATGGGTACGAGCGCCACCAGACTCCGAAAGGCGAAGAGCTGCCTACTTGCATCGATAACTGCTTCTTTGTGGCCTCGAAGAAAGGATTGTATGGGCTCTGTCCCTGGACCGCGAGGAAGGGCGACGTCATTAGTGTCCTGAATGGTGGCAGGGTGCCGTACCTTCTTCGACCGGCGGCAAAAGGGGATAGCGGTGACAGGGACGCAGGAGGCCATGCGAAGCAATACGAACTGATTGAAGAGTGCTACGTCCATGGCATCATGGCCGGGGAGACCATTGAGGGTGTGGATACGGATGAAATAGAGGTGTTTGCGCTGGTCTAGGACTTTAGGATAATGACACCTGACATTGCTTGGACTGAAGCAAGATTGCCTAAGCATGAATCTCATTTGTTTTATTGCTTAATTACGTTCATTGTTTCCAAGTGAGATTTGGCAAGATTGCGTTTCTGCGTTGTCACTTGTGAATGTTGCAGAAGGACACAATATCGCTTTATGAAAAATCAGTCATCTTCAAAGTAGTATGATAGTAATGAGTGGGGGCCGTATTATTGGGCTGCGAAATGTACATTACAATAATGTCTAGTCTGTACGTTAATTAATATTAGGCATTTAGACTTGGGTTCCTTATTACGGTGTCTCGTTACTTCGATGGGAGTTGGCCCTAGCAAAATCCAAGTGGGGCACTGGAGTGAAATGAGCCAATTAGAAACCATTTTTCTGGACAGAACAGCAGAGCTCGGATACTCTCAATCAGCAAGTCTGCGTGCGAAACTTCAACAACGAAGACAAACAGATGTGCGCACATACAAACCACGCTTATAAGACAGCTGCTCAGTTTGACAACTGGATTTAATGGCCGCTGGCCGCGGTCGCCGAACTTGGTAAAGTAGTTGCCTCAAGACTCCTCATTCAAATCAAAAAGCGGTCACTAACTTTTTTGCACAGGTAGCTGCTGAACTTTCGAGGGGGCAGGCTTTGAATTAGGGGTATTATATTTCACAACGTGATAGAGAGATCCCTCCCACCTTGTTGGTACCCTCGCGGATCATTCTCTGGAGCATTTGTTTGCGGTCTCTGTGTGTTGGGTTCGATTGCTTGGTTCTGGGCTCTGAGTTTAATCCTCCGGCAGGCTTGTCCCAACGTTCTCTACTGAGACTAGTGTCAGTACTGTACCGCGTCTCGGTCGACATACTCATAAATACAGTTGCTGGCTTCTCAGTTGCTGATTGGTTAATCAACCATCCACCATTTGACGACCTACGCTCGACACGATCATGGCCCCGAATCTACTACCAGGTGGTAAAAAGGGCACCACCGATATACCGGAACCGGCGTCTGTTTCCGGGGACGGGGCACTGCCATCACCACCACCAACGGGGCCAGAGTCCGCTCAAAATGCCACTACTTCGGACGGCCTATCTCACCCTGCCGGTGTTGAAATCTCCAGCAACATAAACTCCTTCATCCTTCCCCTTCTATGGCTTTCAGTTTTCACTGCTGCCGGTCTATACCTCCTCTTTTCCCGGGTATCTTTTGTCCTCGCGATCTCGGGCATCACCTCCGCAGTCGCTGTTCTTGGTAGTTCTGTCGTCGTAGGTGCCCAACCTCCTGCCCTATTCACACCCCCCTCCGCCCGCTGGCGCCCCCTTGTGCCACCGCCCCCACCATCCCTCCTCTTTCCCTCCTTCAATTTCCCATCTTCCCCTCCTCCTTCCTCCTCGGCCCAACCCACCCTTGATGATGTTTTGTGTAGGTACTGACCGATGGGGTTCGTAGTACCGACACATCACCCTAATCCGCTCCCAACCCCCAACCAGCATCTTCAGTCTCCCCCCCACCACCACCACCACCAACAACAACAACAACAACCGTTCTCCCGGCGTGTCTCGCGTACCAGATACGTCAACCCTCCCAGCCGTTTATCTTCTGTACGTCCTCGGTTCTGGCGGCCACACGACGGAGATGCTGGCCACCATACGGCAGAGCTTCCGCCCACAGGCGAATGTCCATCGCAGATACATTGTTACCTCCGGTGATACCTACTCACGAACCGCTGTTCAGCAGCTCGAAGCCCAGATAGCAGAGGCCTGCCCCGGGGGGGAAGGAGGGACGTACGACATTTTCAGGGCGACACGGGCTCGCAGGGTGCATCAGTCGCTATACACGGCCCCCTTCACGGCCCTTGTCAGCGCGCTGTGCGTGATCGATGCTCTACGAAGTGGCCCCATCGGAAGGGGGGAAGGGTTCGGGTATCCGCACGTCATCACGACGAACGGTCCCGGGTCAGGGTTTGTCGTGTGTCTGGTGGCGCATGTGATGAAGATGCTGGGTATGATGACGCCCGGGGATCGAGGGCGGGTGGTGTTTATCGAGACCTGGGCGCATACCAACACGCTGAGCCTCACGGGGAAGCTGTTCTGGTGGAGTGGTATAGCCGACCTTTTCTGTGTTCAGCATGAGCAGCTGGCAAGAAAGACGGGGAAGAAGTTGGTTGATCTTGGCTTGACTAAGAACGCGCGTGTATATTAATACAATGGTATATTTCTACAGGCCATACAGACATATGTATATATACATGTTTTTATGGCATAGCACCAGCACCAACAGCCTCCGCCTCCTCCCCATCCTCGGCGACCACCTCATCCGGCATGTCCCCGATGGAGGTGTATGCAGCGCTCCGTTGGGCCTCGATCCGGGCGATCTCCTGGCCCGCCCACGCCTTCCAGGCCTCGAACGTCTGGTCCTCCAACTCCATGCCGATCTGGATCTGCGACTTGCCAAAGTACGCACCCACCATGCGCGCCTCCTCCTGTGCGATCCGTCTCTCCATCTCTTCTTGTTGGCGCAGCTTGTAGAATTCCCGTCGCGCAATGTCGTAGGCCATTTGTTTGGACATTCCGGGCGTGTTCTCCATCAGCCATAGCTGTCGTTGCACCACACTACATATAGGTTAGCCGACGGACGAGCAACAGGGGACCGGAAGAGGAGAGGGGAAGGGAAAAGGAGTGTGAGGGGGACGTACGATTCACCACTGAGTGGCATCCCGGGCTGCCGTAGCCCCTTGCTCCAGTCTCTGTATCTTGCGTCCTTGCCGTCCAGTTCCAGAACCATCTTTGGTCTGGCCAACTCCCACGGGTGATCCCTATAAAAGTCCCTGCGGAGCTCGTCCTCGGGGTACGTGATGCGGGTCGGGCGGAAGATGTTGTGTGGTTTCTTCGCTCGCGGGTTCGGGGCGGTATGTTGGATGGGGTATGGTCGGGTGAGGAGCTCCGCGGGAGGGATAGACTCGACGGCCTTGAGCCATGCCGGCGCCGCCTCGCCTGCCTTTCCGGGGATGAGGTTGGTGGCCAGGAAGGACGAGGCTGTCTGATAGACGCGCTGGGGTCTGAAGTGTCTGCCCATCTTGCTCACTGGTACCGTCGACGGTACGATGGGACTATGGGGTATTCAGCGGACAAAAGAAAGGTCAATTGACCAAACGGACACCCCAGATCAGGAATAATGGCGTCGGTGAGGTTGTCGCTCCAAGCATGTGCAGGTGGAGCTTGCCGGCCGTTGAAGCTGCTCTTGCGCCTAGGTGGGCGCTCTCCCAAATTTCGTCGGTAAATTTTTGTTCCCCCCCACCGAAGCAGCCGCAAAAGCGCGACGGGCCACGGGCCACGGGCCACAGTGCACCTGTGGAGTGGGTCACAGCGCCGCGGCGATAAGCTCTATCACTTTCATAGAGAGCTTTTTTTCTTGTTCCTTCGTAACAGGACACAATCATCCGCCAAAGACCCGCGCGCCCCCCCCTAACAAACCAAAACCGAGTGCACACAGCATTGGGGCTCGCGGCTACGGTGACGGCCAGGCCACCATGTTGGACGACAGTTAGCTCATGAGAGTCTCCAGCCGAATTGACGGGTCGATATGCGGCGCGATCTTCCATTTGCACCGACCGTCGTTGTTGCACTCGTCTGCCGCCGCTGCCGTCAGCGGCCGCCGAGGAACCTCACCCTGTCGTTATAACATAGTCAGCAGCCATGGAGGAGGATGTTTCACGAGAGATTTCCATGGGAGCTGCACAGTGTCTGGGGCCAGACCTCAGGGACATATTAGGAGGTCTCGCGGCGCGCGCCGTTCGCTGCTGACAACCCTGCCGGCCCTGCCACCTACAAACATCCACGACGGCGCCTTTTTCCGACCTACCATACCTACTACCTGCGAAAATCACACTGCGGCCGCGGTGGTCCCGGATATAACACCAGAGCCCCCCCCTTCGAGCCAAGCCGATGCACCTGCCGCACACGACGCCTTCGAGATCTTGACCCGGCCACCACCTCCCCGAAAACCTCGAGGGAACCTCTGGTCAAAGGACGAGCTGTTAGCGCTGGTCGAACCCTACGATGCTGGTCCAGTGGAGGAACATTTACAATTCTTCCGCGATCCGTACATGCGCGGCTATGCCCCCGCCGATGGTCCCAACCTTACCGTCTCCGTCAAGCGCGACGACGTGGAGTTCCCCTCCTATGAAGAGGTGATGCAGGCAGATGAAGAGCAGCGCAAGATTCTCTGGGAGCTGCGCTTCGCTGTCCTTTCTCGCCTGCGAAACCCCCTCCGGACAGACCTCGATACTGTCTACGAGATTTACCAGCGTCTCCCCGAGCCACGCATGCCCTACATCTACGCCCGCCTCCGTCATCAGCTGCTCAAGGTTCTCGGACAGCCAGAGAAGAAGGACAGCAAATCAATGCTGCGATATTTCGCGGTTATTGCAGACGTCAAGAACAGCGGGATGCCTCTTACCGCGGCAGAATGGAACAGCGCTATTTCCTTTGCGAGCCGCTACGTCGGTGTGTCTACAGAAGTGGAAACGGAGTCAGCCCTCAAGCTATGGAGAGAGATGGAGCAGGACGCGGGCATCAAGGGCACCGACGTGACGTTTAACATCCTCTTCGATGTCGCCTCCAAGGCTGGCAACTTTACCCTCGCGGAAATGATATACAAGGAGATGGAGGCTCGAGGGCATCGGTTCAACAGGTACCACTACGTCAGTCTGATCCATTTCTTTGGGTTGAAGCTGGACACTGCGGGGCTGAGAGCTGCGTATCGGGAGATGGTCAACGCTGGGGAGATTATTGATACGGTGGCGCTCAACTGCGTCATCGCGGGACTGTTGCGGTCAGGGGAAGAGGAGGCGGCTGACAGGGTCTATGAAAGGATGAAGCTGCTGTCCCAGGAACAACAGACAGGAGGCGGGAAAAGGGAAATGCCAGCTAGGACGTACGTCACCAACAAGGCCATCACGCAGGTGTTCTTGATGTTTGCGAAGCTCGGGAGGCGCCATCCGAGCTTGCAGCCAGGCTTGCAAAGGATGGCGCTTATACACCCGGACCTCCACACCTACCGAGTCCTGGTGAATCATTACGGTGTCAAGATGGGAGATTTAGCAAGGGTGGCCAAGTATCTGGACGAGATGAAGTTTTTCCAGATACCGCTGCATGGTGCGATATTCCTGGCGCTGTTTAAGGGGTTTTATGCACATGGAGGCTACCGTGGATCGGCGTGGAGTGAGCAGCGGCTCAACAGTATATGGCAGGCACTGCTAGACACCCTGGATGAAGGGGGCTCGGGCATCGAGATCAAGACCTGGCTGGCGATATGGGTGCTCAGGGCGTTTAAAAAGTGCGCGGCGGACCCAAACTCGAGGGTGCTGGATGCGTACGAAGCCCTGAAAATGAGGTGGAGCCTGGATCATGCCGACGAGCAGTTCATGATTGAGTTCCTTGCCAGTCTGGTCAACAAATGAGGTGCGTGTATATGTATATAATAAATATCTCTGCATTTACAGGGGATCGGCGTCAGGGTCATACACAGTTGGTATGTAAAAAGGATTTTGTATATAAAAGGCAGTGTAACATAGATGGTAATGATACCAGTTTAACACAAGTTGCTCCTATCGTTTACATCACTCCGGTTTTCAGGAATGTGCTGTACCATCCAACGTATGCTGTTCGAGCGTTGTGGTGTTAGGAAAGGGAAGGAACGATGGGCCTATGCAAACTGTCCAAAACTCAGATCCTTTAGCGGGAACCCTTTCATCCAGACAACCCCTCAAACATCGCTAGGTTTCTTCTCGACCTCATACCCACTCGTTGTCAGAGCCTACAAATTTCCCCGCAATGGCAATCGGATACACGCAGCCTCGCCCATTATCGACCTGTCCCGCCGCCACTGAGCGATGCTCTGCTTGCAGAAGCAGGGTCATAACCCTCACAATCTTCTAGAATACTTCTTCCAGTGTGTGCTGTTTCCCCTCCGCACAGGAAATCTACCTCGCGAATCTGACCAGCACGTATTCCGCAAAGACCAGCTTTTGGCTGAATGTTGATCATGCGGCTCTTCAAGCTTGCAGTTCCGGAAACATGGCTTGCCCGTCCGCTGCTACCTCACACTGCACAGTACAGCTCTGAAAAGAACGGAACGTCTGCAGAGCAGCAGAGCAGCACTCGCTCCAGGTCCAAGGCTGAAGATTCCTAAAAACCGGCGCAAGGTTTCCTTGTTGGAAGACTTTCACCCCCGGCTTGGCGGACGGGACCCTTCTTCAGGCCCGTGCCCCTGTCGGAAGTTGTTCCATGAAGCTTCGATTTCTCGGCGATCATACACGTCTGCCATCCAAAAAGCAACAAAGCATAATCATGCAAACTTCCGCGCAATATCCATCCTATATCGCTCTCGGAGGGTCATGACAGCAACATTCCGGTCTTTAGCACGGGCGATATGAGAACTTCGAGGCCAAGTGGCGCGTCTCGTGTCGTTTCACGCGTTGGCTGTCATTCGGAGCTTCCTGACGACAACTCTCAGCCAACGAACAACCAACCTCATTGGCCATAGCAGAGGTCCTTGTAATTCCAGCTCACGGCCTCTCGCATCCAGTGGAACGCAGTGAAGGCCGGTGAACGCTTTACACTTGGGGGCGATCAGTTTGTGACTGGCCGTTTCACAGGCCCGACCAGACCTGTCAATCACTTTTCCAATGACAACGCTTCGTTTCGCCCGGTTGAGCAGCGACCGGGGCGCATGAAGTTCGCCCGCCCGCATTCACACGGGTTGATGCCGGAACCAAATCTTGGTCCCTTGGTTCGTCGAACCACTTGTGCCACCCATCGATATGAAGAAGAACATTCGCCTATGCCAGCTCATTCCATGATCGTCCACTCTTCTTATTCTCATTCTTGTGGCTCATGTTTTAGCCTATTTCTCCGTCACACAGGCATGTTTGTTGATCGTGGAGGTAGGTGTCCAGGGCACGCGAGCGAGCGAGCGAGCGAGGAATGGGCGTTCTCATGTCCCTCGTCTCCGCTAAACTGCTTGGGGAATAGCAACAACTTGACATTTGTACATACTTCCTGTGGCTTGTTTGAAGGTGTTTTAACTTGCCCGAGTTGAGTGGGTGGCAAGGCATGAGCGATTCAAGCTTCTCCTTACCCCCCACACATTTCACTTGTATCAATTTTCGGAAGTCTGTCAGTATACAATCGGCCCCCCCCTTCTCTCCTCGCCCCCAAAGCTGTTCAACCACCGACGGAACCAGATCCGTGTCTGGTCTGGTAAGAACGCCCTCCGCAGGTTTCGGACCTCTTCTGATCATCACTATTGTACACATCTTTTAGCCGTGGTGTCATGACCTCAGCCCCCCCAATATCCTCGTCGTCTATACCATCTCCTCCATCTTAAAGTAGTGGATGGTCCCACTTGGTGTATTCCTTCGTTCCTGCTCCTACCCTTATACGTTCTTGTCATTCGTCCTTATCAGACTTGACCGGGTACTACGTACCATGAGCGCTAGTCGATAGCATCCAATCCTTCTCCCATCACGATGGTGACCACCCAAACAACACCAGATCTGTCAGGAAGGCCGGTCCTCCTCTCCTTCTCCCTCGGCACAGCCTGCTTCGCCTTGTCAACCACCTTTGTCCGCTTCTGCGTCCGGACGGGCATCAACAATCGTATCGGCCCCGATGACTGGACATCGGTGCTGGCCACGGTCGTGGCGCTGATAGGGACGGTGTTTAGCATCCTCGAGAGCACGACCGCCGATGCCTCGAAAAGTCTGCAGTTCGATGTGCTGGGCCAGCCATGGTACATGATGAGCGCGACGCTCAGCAAGATTGCGATATGCCTCTTGTTTATTCGTCTTTTGGGCCGGCCGTTTCGACAGTGGAGGATATTGCTGAGCATTCTCATATTTCTGATGGCGGCTGTGAATCTGACGTTCTCGATGACGGTCAATCTGCAATGCCGCCCACTCGAGAAGCTCTGGAATCCTGCGGTGGCAGGTAGCTGTTGGGACCCCGGCGTGCAGCTTAATTTTGGATACTTTCAGGGTGGTGAGCACTTCCCCCGTTCCCCCCCCCTCCTTGTTTGTTTCTCCCTTTGGGGGGGGTATATGACTGATGGGTAGTTTAGCATTCTCCGTCTTTTCCTGGTTCTTCCTCGCCCTCTTTCCCATCATGATTGTTCGAAACCTGGAGGTGGATGGCAACGGGCGGTGGCCGTTTTACGTGACTTGCACGCTCAGCTTCACATGCGGGGTGATGGCCATCGTCAGGACGGCCGAGACCTCGCAGGTTGGGGGGATGATAAGCGTGTACACGTTTCATACGTTCTGCGCCAGCCTCATGGCGATATTGGAACAAAACTTTGGCCTGATCGCCGCGAACGTCCTCACGCTTGGTCCGCTCTTCTCTCCGGCATCGAGCAGAGCGTCGCGGACAAAGGGAAAGACGCCAAGCCGGACAGGAAGCACACGAACCATCACGCGCGTGTCATCCTCCGGCTCGAACAGGTCGTCGAGCTTTATCGATCTGAAGAGGACGACAAACCTGATCATCGAGGGGCCGAGACGGCAGAGTCTGGAGGGGGATGAGATAGAGGAGGCATACGATCACTACGATCTCGAAGCATGGCCCAGGGGAATCATCAAGACGGTCAGCGTTGAAGTGATCGAGGAGGTTAATCCGGATCACGTCCCTACCGATAACAAAAACAGAGGGGTCACCCCGATACCACCACCACCACCAGCAGTACGGCTGGGATCTAAAAGGGGAAGACCGGCGGTGGTTGTGGTGGATGAGGCGGCGAGAGAGAGTGGTGCGAGTGGGGTCGAGCAGGATTGGGAGGCTATGCTGAGGGCTGGTCCGCCTGCTCACTAACCCTTTTTTTTTTTGTTTTTTTTTTTTTTTTTTGTTTCGTGATCGTACTAATCTTGGTTGTGTTGGATTTCATGCATGCATGCATATATATATATATATATATACACTCGTTTAGACTTGATGGATTGGGTTTTGGTAGCGAGGCGTTTTACGAAGAAAAGGCGACATGAGAGGACGGCATCATGCAATTCACGGGATGTAGAAACACTCTTTTTTTTTGGAATTAGAAGATACCCGTGTACGATTAGAGTTTTTTTTTCTTTTGCTTCCCCCCCCCCCCCCACACACACATTCTCATATTACTACACGTCTTGTATAGAAAATACATCATGACATCATGACACACATGGACAAAGGTCAAAACCGAGACTGAACCTTCTCAAGCGTGTCCTGCAGCGCCCACTCGCTGGATTTCTCCTTGGACCTGACCCTGTTGACCTGCTCCATGGTGAACCCCTTGGCCTCGGTCGCGGGGTTGTAGCCCAGCGTGTTGAGCGTCCCGACCTCGGCCGAGTCCAGCGTGGGGGCCTCCCCGCCGTCCGCCCGTCGGTACACGGTGACGACGACGGCGCCTCCCAGCCCGAGGTTGTGCTGGAGCGCCCATCGCGTGTGCGGGACGGCCCTGTTGTTGGCCCACCCGCGGAGGTGCCAGACGAGCTCGGCGCACTGCGCGATGCCCGTCGCGCCCAGGGGGTGTCCCTTGCTGATCAGGCCGCCGCTGGGGTTGATCAGGATCTTGCCGCCGTAGGTGATGCCGCCCGCCCTGACCAGCTCGTGGGCCTTGCCCGGGGCGGAGGAGAGGCCCAGGGAGTCGATCACGATCATCTCGTTCGCCGAGAAGCAGTCGTGCAGCTCGCAGACCTGGAAGTCCTGCGGGGTGACGCCCGCCTCCTGCATGGCGGACCGGGCGGCCCGCTGCGTCATCTCGAAGCCCATGAGGTCGATTGCCGATCTGGAGAACAGGGAGGGCTGGTCCGTCTGCAGGGACTGCCCGGCGATGAGGACCGCCTGGGATTTGAGGTGCGGACGGGCATCCAAGAAGGACTGGGACACGAGCACGGCGGCGGCGCCGCCGTCGCTCGTGGGGCAGCACTGGAGCTTGGTGAGCGGCGAGAAGATCATCGGGGCGGACCGGATCTGGTCCAGCGTGTAGACGTCCCGGAACTGCGAGTAGGGGTTGTTGACGGAGTGCTGGTGGTTGATGCGCGCGATCTCGGCGAAGTCTGACAACGTGGCGCCGTACCTAAAGCAACTGTTAGAAAGGAAGAAAGGAAGAGAGAGAGAGAGAGAGAGAGGTAAGGACGGCTTTACATACTTCTCCATGTATTCCCGCCCAGCGTTGCCAAACATCTGCGCGGCCCCGGGCGCTTTCGCATCGTACCCCCGCGTGCTCGCCATCATCATCCCCGACGTGCCGGTCGGGTTCTCGCGGTCGTTGAAGAAGGTCTGCAGGCTGCCGCGCATCATCTTCTCGAAGCCGACGACCAGCATGCAGTCGGCGCCGCCGTGCGAGATGATGGTCCGCGCCATGGCCAGACCGGTGCTACCGGTTGAGCAGTTGTTGTTCACGTTGTAGATTGGGATACCGGTCATTCCTACACACTTGTACATGAGTAAACATGATTATGGAAGGGGGTGAGGAAAGGGGGGGAGCTTACCGAACTGGTAGAATACGCGCTGGCCACACGTAGAGTCGCCGTAGCAGTAGCATGCCACTCCTTGGTCGACGTCGTCATACGAGATCTGAGCGTCGAGCATGGCTTTCACACCAGCTTCGAACCCCAGCTCGGTGTAATCGACCTTGCCCCGAGGCTTGATGAACTTGGTCATCCCCACGCCGAGGACGTAGCATGGTTCTTTTTGCTTCACCATTTTGACGGTTTGTCAATTGCAACCGATGATAAAACAATAAGATGAGGTGTGTAATTAAGTTGTAACTTGAGAGAAACTGTCTATAACTACTAGCGCCAGATATATAAAAAGAAAAGATGTCAAAACTTATAAGTGAAGGTGTGAGCTTCCCCACGTTTTAAGTACGGTAGCTCCATCTGGGGGTGAAGTGGGCAGGTGGACGGGAATTGCGGGGATGGGGCGAAGAAGATACCGAGGCACCCACCGGCTAGCCGTTCATCAGCGTTGTCACAGCGGTCAAACGGTCACACCAACAACAACAAACGGAAGCGCAATTGCCACGGCAGTGCACGGCTTTTGCACGGCACGGCACTCCAACCCCGCCATTTCCCATCCCGTCTGAGCTAAGGTACCCCGGTCCATCACGTGTATTAACCCCCGAACTCTTTTCCCTTTTCCAACATCAACCTCCACACTATTAATTATCATCACCATTTCCACCACTCCCATCAACACCATTGCCGTTCCTGTTAGACCTGTTGAGCAACCCAGTTGTCAATCTGCTCCTTGATGTTCGGCTCATATAGCCAAGCCATCTGCCTCGGATTCTCCGCACTCTGATCAACCCAGACTTCCCCCGCTGCCAGCTCCGTCTGCTGGTGCAGCGGCAGTCTCTTGTTATTGAGCTGCTTGGTCAACACCAACAACTCCTCGATCCGCCTCTGGCGCATGTCCTGCCAGAACTGCAGTGCCTTTGCCCATTCCACCTTTCCTCCCTCGGTTCCTCCCTGCCCATCCACCCCAGCATCCCCCTTCATCTTGGCAAGGAGCAGACCGAGACTGAAAACATCCTCAAAAGCCTGGCTCGCCCCCTGGCCGGTAGTAGGCGGCACCGCGTGCGCAGCATCTCCCAGCACAACCACCCTCTTCTTCTCGCTGGCCCAGTTTGCAAGCTTGGGAAGGACGTAGAACGGCCACACGTGCAACGTCTCCTCGCTCACCTGCTCAAGCGCGGAGCGGATGACGTCCGGGTATCCGTGCATGTCGCCCTGCACGATTCTCCTCAGCCCTTTCTTATCTCCCACAAAACTCTGCCCATTCTGATCTGGACTTGTCCTCCTCCGGGACAGGATACTGAGTACCACAGAGTAGTAGCGAGCCATCTGGTGTCTGCGGAGCAAGTACGAACGCCCCCCTTGCCGGTCGTCACCTGCACCGGAAACACATAGTTCTTGTCGGCCGGGATCCGGAGCTGGGCGAGAGGGACTTCGTAGGTGATGGCCATGAGGTGCGCAGCAAACTTGGGCTTGTTGACCCCCCCCCGGGGTTGACGTAGTCGCGGACCTTTGAGTGGATGCCGTCTGCGCCAACCAACAGAGCTGCCGTCTTTTGGATGGTTTGGTCGGCGGCGGCGGTAGTGAGTTCGGACGTAACGGATGTGGCGGTTTCCTGAGTGATGCGGGTGTACTTTGTGTTGAAGTTGAACGGAATGCCGCGTTCAGCGCACGTCTCGTACAAGACGTTGATCAACTCCTGGCGGTAGATGCGTAGCCCGTCGTATCCGAAGTTCTGGCGTCCGCCAAAGGGGTAGCGGTCTGCGGTGGTTTCGCTGTCGTCCTTGTAGTGGACGTACTGAAACTCGTGACCCCGGGGCACCATCTTGGGGTATACGCCCCAGGAATCAAGCATTCGGAGGGCGTTAGCGGCAATCATCATGCTCCCGCCCTCTGTACGACTGCCGGACAGAGAAGGGCGGCGCTCGTAGATCACGCAGGGGATGGACATGCATGCTATGGAGACAGAGGGCCAAGGCCATTCCCTATACAATATCAGTAAACAGCAGAGAAGGAAAAGAAGTGGGGAAAGGGGAGGGCTTACGGAAATGCCGCCGCCGATGATGGCTACCGAGTCGTTTTTGGTGAACATTTTGCTGTTTTTGTAATTATCTCGCTGTAACTACTGAGCTTGAAGTTCTGTGTTGTCTTGCTTGTGCTGTTTCTCTGAGTTGAGTCTGAGTGTGAATACGAGTGTTTGTCGTTGCTAGTGAGTGAGCTGATGCTTTATGAGAGAGTGCGAGAGCAGGTCATCATTTATACACCAGCCAGCCAAGTAATTAATGAGAGATCGGCTCGCGTTTTGTACGACATTGCTAAGTCCTGCGCCCCCCCGAACTTAACTCCAGAAGAAACTTCTACTGTTTACGGCCCTCATTCTGCCAAATGATCCGAACGGTTCTGCTGTGCTGTGCTGTGCTGTGCTGCGCTGTGCTGCGCTGACACTGCGTCAAGTGTCTGTGTGTAAGAAGGATTTTCGGCCGAGAGTAAGACACAAGCCCGGCCGAGTGTGAGGCGTTTCCGACGTTTGCAGCAACACCGAGATGCAGATCGATCCTCGCGCTTTGCCAAGGCATTATCTCCGCTTGGCATTTTGACAGGCAGAGCTGGCTTTTTTCCAGTCCGAAACGGCGTCTCGGATCCGACTGTCACTGAACAGCGTTAGGATGAGTGAACGCCATGTCCAACCTCCTCACTGGTGATAAAAGTTAGGTCAGGCGGCGATCCACTGTTTGACTCTCTCAGCGATTTCTCCCTAGCAACTACGGTGTATCAGCTTTTGTTATCTCGAGTGGTTCTGAGGTAGATTGGCCACAGGAGAAATGCGTACTGCGTATACTGAGCGTCTACAAATAATACATCAGGATGAAGTATGCAACAAAATATTCCACATGTGAACGTTACGTGAAGTGGTAAATGAGTGAACTTGTCCGCTGAGTGATCTCATTCTTCACATCTAAATAGGGTAGACGGTGCGGCGGTGTGTTGCGTAAAAATGACCATATCGGTCGAGAACGGGGGCAGCGGACATCACCGGACATAACCACCCCAAACGGGTGTCACCTTGCTGCCGTTTTTCAGCTCAACGGTGTGTCTTACGGACCGACTGTCATGATTTGTTAATGGGCCCGAAAGCGAAAGGTCCATCCCGAAGGATTCGGACGACCCTTCAGATCCTGGCACAGACACACTCGGCCGAATCCGGATCCGAAACCCGTCAGAGCACTTACACCTCATAACACTTTCCACTTCTGAGCGCATACTTTGTGCTATATAATTCCCATTCGGTCTCTCAAGCCATCATTCTATTTACATCGCCAAGCTTCAAGCAACCAGCTTAGCAAGCAGAAACCCACAATTTTCTCTATCCCATCCAACACCCCCTATTAACTCCCACACACACTCTTACATATCCTTCTCTTATTTCGTTTGTTGAAACGTGTTGAGCACCCGCCCTACCTCGTCCTCTTTTTCTACTCTACTGGGTATCGTGTTGAACAGTGTCAAAAAAATGGCCAAACAAATCCTCATCATCGGCGGTAGCGGACGGACTGGCCAGCTCGTCATCCGTCAGGCCTTATCCCGCGGCCACTCTGTCACCGCTTTGGTCCGCCCAGGGCCAACTGCCCTCGGCTCCCTCGCCACTCTTTCTCCTCCCTCTCAACCCGGTCAACCCTCCCAACCCTCCCAGCCCACCCACCCCCCCAACCCAGCCTCGGCAAACTCGCCATCATCCACGGCGACCTCCTTACCCCCCCCGACATCGACTCCGCATTCACCACCTGCCAACCAGACACAGTCGTAATGGCCCTCAACGCCAGACGCACGTCCGACAACCCCTTCTCCGCACCAAACCCGGACACCCCTCCCCGGTTGATGACCGATTCCTGCAGGAACGTCATGACAGCCACATCACGAGATTTAACCCCTCCTGCAAAGCTGGTCGTCATGTCCCATGTTTGGCTCAGGCGACAGCTTCCAGTCTCTCTCAACTTCGCCTTCAGATGGGGTCTTTACACACACTCCAAACATGCACTTACAAAATGAAGACCACAACGCCATGGACGACGCTCTCGTTAGACAGATCCAACGCCACCACCGGGCCGTCAAATTCGTTCCTGGTTTTCGACCAGCCATGCTCAGTCACGACGACGGCCCTCCCCGCAACGCCGCCACTAATTACCCGTCATCAAAGTGTGTACCCAGACACGGGGCGAGGGAGTTGGCTGGATATGCCGAAAATCAGCAGGCAGAGCGTCGCAAAGTTCCATCATCGTTCGATGCGGTCGAGGGGCAGCGATTATGATGGACGCTCGCCGGTCATCACGAACTAATACCACACACACACATCAATACACAAGGACGTCAACGCAATAATAATAACAGCAAAGGAACGACTACCGTTGTCAAGCAGGGCAGTCTCGGGGAAGGAACAGCTGGCACCCTCTACTTTTTTTTTTTCACAAACATAGACACACATGGAACAGCATGTAACCAAGACAGAATGTACATGTTACACAGAACAGAACGGAGAAGAAGCAATGCATTGCGGGGTATATAATAATCCAAAACATGGTCCAAAAGCAGCACACAGGCCTTGTCCAGTCGTCTCCTGCACCTGAACAGTCCCGTTTTCCAAAGAATATGTATCGTACCGTATATTGAAGAAAACAATTCAAAAAAAAAAAAAACGCCATAGACAAAAACATGCTTCTATCGCTCGCTTCGCTGTCTGATAACGCAGCACAGAACCGGAACCGGTGTTCGACTGTCAGAAAAGGTTTTCAGAATGAGCTAGCGGGAGACTCATTCCAGAAATCCAGGAAATTGTCCAAATATGGAATCTCGTCGTGCTGCATCTGTAGATCCGGGGGGAGATCATCCATGGCCACGAACGCGTGTGTTGCCACGGGATAGGCATAAATGTCGGGTGTCGGGCGATGGTTAAGTGGTGTGTGGTGGGTAACTGGAGTTACCTATAATCCAACAGTTAGCGGTGATCGAGCGAAACCAGCTGCCCCCCGGGAGAGCCACCGGAGGCAAAAAGAAAGAAGCACTTACTGGTAGTGATGATGATATTCCGTCAGGTTTGACACTAAGGGCCTGAAGACATGCATCCACGATTCGTTGTAACCCGTTCCTGATACGCTCAAGTTTCTGCTCGGGTGTGCCGGCTTGGACAGTGCTGAGGACTACTGAGAGGCCGACTATATCCCTTAGATCGCTACTGGAGTCTCTAAGGAGACGTATCAGTCTGACTAATGACCTTTCCACGGTTCTGATCATGCTCGCTGCTGACCAGGGGAATCGGCCGTCATTGAACCCGGATGCCCCTCCTCCATTTGATGAGGGCGTCGTCGTTTCATCTGCGGCAACAAGACCCGGATGCCAGGGTTCACCGGTTTTCGATGGCGCGGTTGGGATGAGGGCGTTATCATGCGCGTTCAAAATATAATAGCAGACACTGAAGCATGCTTCAATGATGTCGTGCTTAAGGATGAACTGGTACATAGCTTCGAGATCGTCATAGCCGGGAGAGTTGGGGTCAACCTCGTCGATGTAGGTCAGCATTGTCATGGAGGATTTCAGGTGGGTCTGCGTAATGTGCGGCGGGCAGTTGATGGAGCTTAGTGCAAAGGGGCGGTATAATGCTAACAGCGGCCTGCGCACGTGGATGTCCACAAGCGCCCGAGTCCTCCACTCCTTGTGCTTCTCATCCTGGCTGAGAGCGGCGTGGCGAGGAAAGAGAGAATTGATGTCGTCCAGCATCTTCTCCAACGTGGCTCCCGCTTCCAGGACTTCTTGGTAATCGTGTACCGTGTCGAGACGACTGACGATGCTTGTAGCTTTCATCCGTGCGGGCAACGTGTTGGCGGCATAAGCTTGCAGCTGGCCAATGGTGTGCTGGTCAAGAGGTTTGGAGGGTGGCAACTCCGAGATGCGCGGAGTCAGATCTTCGTCATCGAGGTTCCTCGGCGGCCTGCATGAATATTCTCCTTCTCGGACACCGCACGGAAGGCCGCATGCTAGAGCAACATGAAGGTCCATGTCCATGACCGTGTACCACAGCTTGCGGCGATACTCTCCCTGGAAAGCCCTGAGCTCACGAAACTCGGACGGGTCTCGGTGAAGGCCTATGGTCATGGCCATACGGACAATGTATCCGAGTTGGGTCCATGACTCCTGCTGCCGCGGCGTTATGTTTCTCTGCGCGTGGAGGAGCAGGATCTCGGTCTGCAACGTGGTGATGTCGACCAGGTGTTTACCCCTCAGACCGTCCAGCCAGCCACGGACAAGGGCACAGGCCGTAGGAATATGGACGCTCGTCGAGCGGTCATGGCCAAGTCCCCTGGATTCTGTCACAAATCTCGAACCAATTGAGAGCATGCAGAGCAGTCGCGGCAGAAAGCCGTCGTGGCTTCCTTGGCCCTTGGTCTCCCAGTACTGGGCGTATTCCTGTCTGAACGTGGGCACATGAATCACCCGATAAAGACCCTCCGACACACTGATGTACGCTGCGACAAGCACGTCACAGACCTTCTGCGGGGGCAAGATGTCGGCCATGCGCTTCTGTATCGGCACTATGGAATCGACATAAACCGAGATGGGCTCTAGCGCTCTCCTATGTTCCCTCTGCAATGCGCGGTGGGCGCTTCGCAGAGTCATGAAGAACTCCCGAAGAGGGGACTCGATTGTGGGCATGTTTTTTATGATACTGCTGGCCTCGTCGAACTGCGTGACATGTTAATTATGCATGTATCATCAGTAGTTCAAGGGCAAGAAGGTTTACCAGGTTGATCAGGACCTTGGCACTATTCTGTCCAAAGAAGCGTGTTCGCAAGGCGCCCTTCACCGAGAGCCCACGAAGGGTGATGGGTGAAGCCGCCACCCGGTAGTTCGGAGAATAGCCGTGCTGATGCTGTGATAGGGGAGACGGCGATACCGACATGTGCTCTGTCACAAGCCTCTCGAGCCGTTCCAAGCGGGCCAGCGTGGTCTCATCCATCCCTTCTGCACATGCACGCAGTGCAGGAAACTCGGCAGTTCCATTAACGACCGGCGTCATACGCTGTGCTGCTGGCACTGCTCCAGGGTACGGGTGGATCTGGGGACGCTGGGGACGCTTCATGGGCGGTTGTCCCTCTACATCAACCTCGCCACCAGACCCGTCCGAGGCGTTGCCCGCCTCGCTCTCTGCTGCATACTTGCAAAACCTCCGTGACTTCTGACATTGCGAACAGGGTAGGAGCCGATCACACTTCAGCTTCCGCTTGCTACTTCAACGTCAGTCTTATCATCAAGTTATGTCACTTTAGTTGTGAACCCTACCGGCATTCGATACACGACTTCACTGGCCGCGGTCGTTTGACGGATTTCGGCTGCGAGTAGTCATCAATGAAAACGCCCGATCCTCCGCCGACCGGCGCTACGCCCATGTCAGTAACGGGGCGCGGTGGTGCCATGTTTGCCGCCTCTCCATGAGCTACTGCATTGGGAGTCTGGGGTCGTGTTGTCACCATCGGATGGCATTGAGTTTTCCCTTCGCTAGCACCAAGGTTTCTCAGGCAGGTCCACCGTGTGGGTTGCGCCCGGCCGGAGCTACCCAGCCCAGATCCACGATCGGGCGAGCTTCTTCAGTGGGTAAAGAAAGAGAACTGCTGAGAAAAAAAATGCTTGGGTCACATGAGCGCGATGGAAGCGATGCTTCAATGCTTCGTGGGAAAGAAAAGAAAAAGTGGCACAAACTGCACTTTCAGATCTATGCAGATGTCAGGAAGCGGGCTGACGCAACAGCACACACATGGCGATGAATTGAAGGGTGCAGATCTGGATAATGAGGTAAGGAAGCTACCGCCCGTTGCTACTGTGCGCTGTTCTGTTGGCGTGCTGCAGGGAGCCCGGATCTGAGGTGCGCTTGAAATTGGCGGACCACTCCCGGGCCCGTGGGCTCTGCGCTGTGCAGCCTGTGCTCTGTGGGGAGACGGGACTTACCTCGGTGGCTTAACTCGATCGGGTAAGTGCGGGTCGCTCCATGTCTCGACTGGCTTTTTTTGTTGGCTCGACTGCCGCTCGAGGTTGGCAGCAAACACAGCAAACAGGCCCACATGGATCTGCACGGTACTGCTGAAACGTCGGTCGATCTTTTGAGACCGACGACAAAACTCACGAAGAACAACTGCAAAGCCTGCGAGCTTTTCGGGCAAACATCGCGAAGTATTGGCATTCTTAAGTAGTGGTGGTGTCGAAGCGTAGTGCGTCATTGACCTTTGACCGTTCGAGACAGTCTTAAAGATACCTTAAGGTACCTAGCTATTGAGAAGGGCGATCTGAGACTATGACTGAGCGCGCAGGAAAGGTACCTGTAACGGAGCGCGATCAAGTGAAAGCAATGGACACAATGGCTGAGAGGCTAGAGTAGTGGATTTTCTAACTTTAACTATTTACTCTCACTGCAAGAAGCATCGTTAAAAGCTAAGGTACTAAACTTCGGCCAGTGCATTCAGACTTAGTCGTCCCTAGGTGCATTAACAGCCTGGCGGATAGAGCGGGGTTGCCATTCTTTAAACTCTCACATACCCATAAAAAAATCCCACCTTGCTACACTGATTGGAGCCACGCCTTAATTCACTGTTCTCCGAAGGCTGATGTCTCATGGGGCACGCCGCTTCATATCATCAAGTGACCGCTACGTAGTTGAATGGCCATCACAACAACCGGAAGAGGGCGTTTTAGATCATAACATCAAAACTGGTCTTGATAGTCGAGTCACAGGCAACGATCGAGATAATTACTCGTTCAGGCACGATATTGCTAAAAGCAAGCTTCGATCACTCAAACTACCCTCCCTCCACATGCCCCCAGCCCTGACATTCCTCAGCACCAGAGCACAGTCACTTAAAACATACTGCCACCCTCCCGTCTCCCCCAATCCACATCTCTCAGCTTTGTGGTTATTTGGGCCTCGGAACCTTGACCAACGTCGGCGCCGGCCCGCTAGCCACATAGCTCTTTATACCAACGGCAGTAGCCTTGGGCGCGGCCGCCTTGCTCTGCACCACGCTTAACGCACCTGTATACAACGCCGGCTGTTTATCTCCTATTAGCCCCTTATACCCCCCTTCTCTTAGATGGGAGTTACTTACCCCAGGGATGTCATAACTCGTATGCTTGGTAAACAGATCGAATTTAATCCCCGGATCCGTGTTCTTATAGAGCTGCGTCCCCAGCACGCCGTCCGGGTTGCTTGTCCCAGGACTTGCGATCGCCAGACTGAAACAGAATGGGTAATTCTGCGCGCCGTTCAGCTGTCCCGCCGCATGCAGCGCAATGATCTCGTGCCGAAGGACGTAATTCCCCGGGGCGATATCTGTCGGGATCCGGACGAGCCAGGAGTTGTTGTTGTTTGTCAGCTGCGTCGCGCCCCAGACGTCGGACGCAGCATCGACAAGCCCGACCTGCGAGATCTTGAAGAATTTTAACCTTGTCTTGTCTGCACTTTCCTACACGCACCCACACATACATTAATATCAGTTGGGGTGGGCGGGGGAAAAGGGGGGAAGAAAAGGGGGAGGCGTACACAAGGCCCGTTGCAATTCGCCAGATAGTCAATAACCGGCCCTTTATGACTAGCAGGCCATGGGGTCCATCGTATCTCGATGGTATCCCCCGCGTCCACGGGCGCTTCGGCGCCGGCCGGAGTGGCAGACAGATGGCAGATTATATCTGGGTCGGCGTACGAACTCGGGGAGACAAATCCGTTTCTTCACCCAACATGTTAACATGGTGGGAAAGGGGGTGGAAAAGGGGGTGGGGACATACTGAAGGTCTTTAGGGGTCGGCCACCCGACCACCGTCGGCGGGGGGTTGGCGTATTGATAGCTTGGGTTATAACCTTGATAACTACTTCCTGTTAACACAGGGGGTAAGAGTAAGGTAGGGAGAGGGGCCGCGTACAACGTGCCGGTTGGAGAAGCGCTAGGAAAGACGACCAGGGCGCTGGCGATGCCGTGGGCGCGGACTTGGACTGTCGCGAGGACTGCTCCTAGCAAGACTCTTGGTAACGACGTTATTAGTGCCATGTTTGATTGGTTAGTTCGCTGTTGGACACACGGCACTGACAAGACAAGTGACGGCGTCCGAGTTCCTGGTGTATGAACTGAGTCTCTTATGATCTTATATAGTCATTCCTCGGACCCGGTAGAACAAACTATGCCAAGCGCAACACGGCAGCAAGATCCCACTTATCGTCAGGCAGTTCATATTGGGAAAACACCGAGAACTTGCGCACATGGTAATAGCGGTAAAAAAAAATAAAGTGTTCTCATCTATCCTTCTTATCGCTAGTATCTTGCACCCAGAAACCCAGTCCTTGAACCACTCCCATAACAGCAGGAGGTCATATATAAGTAGTTACGAATGCGCCAATCATGTCGCGCAGCTGATAGTATGGGGTCCTGTGACTGCTCGCCGGAAGGAACGAATGTGTCTTCATGAGGTTCCATGTCAGATGGGCTCGGGGATCCTTCCGCCCTCTTCGGCGCGGGTTTTCCAGGAATGTTTCGAGACCTTGTATTACCTCTCCCACAATCTAGCCGTATTGCCCATGGGGAAGCTTGCTTGTGTGGGGAGGATATTGCGACCACTTATGACGTGTTGGCAATGGTTGGGTGGAAAGACGGCACAGGATAAAGTGACGCCCACCACCCATGTGTGCCGTTTCCCGTCCAGCCGACGGCAATAACGGCCGTGACATTGGGGTGTCAGACTTTTACAACTTTCTGTTGTCAGGTTTGGTGAGCCTCCATCCGTCAAGCGGGCCGTGTTCATTGTCTTTCTCCCCCCCTCTCTTCAGTCAGTATAAAGACAAGCGGCAAAAAGAAAGAGTGTGGCATTTCTCAGGAGGAGCGCAGAGTGACGATTCTCGTCGTGATATGGCTTTACTAAAGTGCCTTGAGTAGGTGGATCGTTGTAAGCGCATCGAGGACCCCTTGTTCGCTGCGTCCCTCACTCCATCGTCCAAGCGCCCGTCGTTCAGGGGCAGGAGATGCCAAGACAACCTGGAACCTACCCAGGTCTTGGTCAACCCCGGGATCTCGGCACTACCCTTGACTCTACCTTAACAACCCGAATTCTGAATTTTGCGGGTAGGATCTTTGTATGTAGACCTGTCCGATGATGGAACACTCCCCTTGATCTCTCGCCCGAACATGCTGGAATGCCTGAGATGCTGTTCGAATGAGACAGTTCGTATCTCCCAGTGTAGTGTCTTTGACTGGCAATCCGGAGCTTCAGCTCAGGTAAGGCCTAGGTTAGCAGTTAATAAGCCCGCGCAGACACGTTTCGCAGAAGTTCAAGACCCAATCCCGTATGAAGCACCGGCGACAGGCAAGACCCTCAGGCAGAAGCGCACACTGATAGTAATGCCCTCCTTGTTACTCAGATATCATAGCATAGTCCCTATAAACAATCCCAAAACACCGGCCATGTATACCCTGCAAAAGTTCGCATATTGTAAGAAATCGTTCCTTCATATCCCAGCCTCTCCCTGCTTCCCCAGTGCCTTTGTATGTGTGTTACTCAGTGAGCTCAACACTCTGCTGAACCCCATCCGCCTCGCCCGAGTTGACCTTCTTGCCCGTCTTGGCGATCGTCTTCAGGACCTTCTCGTAGGGAAGGGTGGGTTCCGCGACGACCGTGGCCGTCTGGTTCTCGAGGGAGACTTCGTAGCTCTTGACACCTACCCCACATACTGTCAGCATTTCCATCATTTAATTCCGTTATGTAGTGTGTGTTGCGCGTGTATGTTGGGGGGGGAGGTTTGCACGCTGCTTTGGCACGCTGCGCTGGACCTCGGTGTTACGTACCCTCAAGCTTCTTCAACACACGATCCACTGCCCCCGAGCACCCGCCGCAGCTCATGGCGACGTTGAACTTGTACGTGTGTGTCGCAGTCGCATCTTGTACTGCTGGCGCTTCTGTTTGCTGAACGTCTGCCATTTTGTCTTTTTTTGTGTCTTTCTGTCTGTTTGGTTGTTCCTGGGTAGGGTGTGTGCGGGTTTGGCGGTGATTGATAAGAGAAGGATGCGGGGTGTTGGTTGGTGTTTGGTGGGGTTGGATGTTGATCTGATTACACTACCGGCAGCGAAGGGAAGGGAAGCCCAGTCAGTTCTTCTTCGGAGGGACCTGTACTGGCTTTATAACGCCCGACGTTTGCTCGGAACGTGGATGACCGGATTATTAATAACTTGCTCTCCCTTTTTCTAGCTATGTCTCTCTCCGAAACAGTGTATCCACGGAGTATCCGTATCCCTTTGGAACGGGTTTGCAGATCTGTCCTCCAGTGCTTGCGACAAATCCAGTCAAAGCGGATTGCGCCGCACTGTGTGTTCTCACATGCCAGCATGCCCGGGCGTGTGGCAGCCACGCAATTCTCCATGATTTCACAGTGTGTAAGTCGTAAAGATCCTACCGTCCTGCAGGTACGCGCACGCCATTTTAGTTGTGTCAGAGGCAATAAGAAATCCCGCCCACCTAAGGTACTGTATGTACTTACTCCGTAAGCTCAGGTAGAGTTTGTCTTATCTTCAGCCACGCAGCCAGCCAATGCAAGGGTAGCTGGGTGAGGGAAGGTGAAACTTGCTCAAGACAAGACGCAAAACTCGCACCCCCGCACCACCACCCCAAATCCAAATCCACTCTCAGCGTAGAACTAGTGCAAAGCTTCTTCACAAAACCCAAAAAACGGGAAATGCCCTGGCGAACATCGTCCTGTTTGATGACCCCAGTTCAATGCCAAGCCATTTTGCATATGCGATGCCCATCAACCGCCCATCTACCGCATACTTTCAGTGAGACGAGAAAAAGCTAATGGCAGATCATCTGCAGCCAAATCGCTTAGATACCTAAAACAAGTAGAATTGCGGGCTCACTAAGCCAAATCAGTTCCAAGAAATCTTGGCAGCGTCGATTGACTGGTCTCAGAAAAAGCAAACTACCGATGCGAGAACAGAATAGGAGTGAAAATGTGGGGTGAGCGGTCAGCTTCACTAGCGCGAGATTTAGCTTTTTCTCGTCTCACTGAAAGTATGCGTAACAAGTTCGGTACAGCTGCAAGTAATTGTGCAGCTCAGCGCTTCTGCAATGCATGCAGCTCGGGCGCCCCCCGTCCTTCGCACGAACTGCCTTGGGTCATAATTAATACACGTAGCATCTCCCCCCCAACCCCAAAAACATCAGACGATACCTAGAAGTTAGCAAAGGTGTGTCCACTTTTGTCGTAGTGATGTTCCTCAGTGATTTTTATCAAATATGTTTTGATATATTTAGTCGATATCAGAGTTGAGCCCTATCATACATACACTTCAATGGTGCTGCCCACGATCACCAAAGTCATCCTCGCCCTCGAAATCATCAGCGCCATGCATATCATCCGTCTCGGCATCATGCCATTCTGCTGCTTCTTCTTCATCTGACCCCCACGCTCCAGGCATCTCCGCAAATTCATCCTCTTCATCACCTAACTGCTCGAGCAGGGGATTGCGCGGAGAATTCAGGTTAAAGATGTGAGGCAGCAGTGTATCCAGTAGCCGGCCCATAAAGCCTTCCCTCCCGTTGCCCTCTTGCAGAGCCACTTCGTTACCGTCTTGCTCTTCATCTTCAACTTGTACTCCCCTTCCTCTGGCTCCTCCTTCGTCATCGTCGGCATGATCATCAGGCCAGGCTCCAACACCACCACCCGCTGCTCTTTGTGTTCGTTCTTGTGCTCGCACAAACCCCTCCAGCTCAGCATGCAACTCTTCGTTATGAGGCATGTGCTCTCTCGCTCTCTCCAGCAGTTCCATCGCTTCTAGACGATCGTCCTCCTGCAACGCCTCCACAAGCAACTCCATGGCTTCATCTCTCACGGGGTCACGTGCCCTCATTCTCGCCCGGAATTGGTCTCCTGTCGTCACAGCCCAGGGCATTTTCTGCGGACGCGTAGAAAAGATGTTCTTTTCCCGTGGCGGCGGCAGCGGATCGAAATCGAAATTGGGTGCAGCCTGCAACATCTTCCTCGGCACCAGTGCCATCAAGGCTGGGGTGTTGTCCAGATACACAAACCTCGCGTCAGCCAGCGACGCTTCTTTTGCCCCTGGGGACTGGGTCGGGGCATTCTTGATGGCAATGTTGCCTGCCTCCATGAGCAAGGCGATGGCCTCTGGGTTGTTCCACAGGTCCTTCGTCATGTGGATATATAACTGCGTGTGGAACTCCTCCTCAGGGTCCCGGGGCTGTGCGCCCCAGATCGACGTGGGCGTGTCAAGACCCAAGGCGCTAAAGAGGGCGGCGTAGAGCCAGGGCGTCCGCTCCATGTGGTCAACCAGGCAGGCCCTGGCACCATCCCTGTCCTTTAGCTGGAGCTTCGCCAGGGTGAGGGTGTGGAATGCGTAGGGAGCAGTGTTGCTGGCGTCTGAGGAGTCCTCCCTGTTATGCATTAGACCCGTCGTCTCGCACAAGTCATGGAACCAGCGAGCCTCGTGCGCGCGGATGGCGAGGACGTGGACCCAGTTCTTCATGCCATACGGATCGTTCTCGAAGTCGAGGCTCAGCAGGAGCTTGGTCCACTCTAGCGCTGTCTTGTAGGTGCCCTTCATGATCAGGTTCTTGATGAGGTTGTATCCTGCGAGATAAAGCTGTCGGTTCTCGGGCCTGGCAAAGTCTAACCTTGCCCTCCCCTGCTCCAGCTTCTTGCGGAACTCGCTGAGACTGACCCTTCCCAAGGTGAAGAGTGCCCTCTCACACAGGTCCTGGGCGAGAGCAGAATTTTGGTCTTGCTTGGCGATCTTGCTCACCTGGATGAGCGACGAGATGTGATAGGGGTGCCGAAACAAAAAGTGTATGAGCAGCATTGGGTCGTGCATCTGGACTAGAGCAAAGAACTGGCCTTCCAGTTCTTCGTAAGTCCTGTCGTGAGCAAAGGTGAACTCAACGATGGGCTCGTCCCCTTTGGTCAGACGCGTCATCTTAAGGCCGTGAGCTGAGTCTTTGGGCCATGTCTTCTTGCCCTCGACGAACGGGTTGTTTCGTATGACGGCGTCAAACATGCTCCTTTGGCCTTGCTTGCTTGGGTGCTCAGGCGCGCCACGAAGAAACGTCTCGAGGTCGACCTGTTGCTGTCCGGCCCGCAACCGCTGCGGCCGCTGCGTGTTTTCCTCGGCTGCAGCCGTCTCCATTACTTTGCCGAACATCCTGCGCATCTCATTTCCGGGCTTTAGATGCTGGAAGTCAATACTCAGGAGCTCGCAGGTTCGAGCCAGCCGATCCTTCTCCTCCGAAGTTCCAGAGGATGTGGCGGTTACTTTTGAGGATGCGAGATTTAGCTGCTCGATCGCCCGGTCAATCTCATCGAGAGAATCGTGCTCCTCGGGTGTTGGTGCATCGTGGGCGGCAGACCCCGTCTTCTTGCCCTTCTTTTTCTTCTTCTTGGGCTTTTTGGACTTCTTTGCGGGAGCTGGCGCATCTCCTTTACTAGCTGAAGCTTCTTGTTGGGCCTGTCCGGCTTCTTCATCCTCATCTGCCTCGCTATTGTTGTCATCATCTCCATCGTCTCCGAGAGCAGCGAACCCAGCAAAGAGGTTTGCTCGCGGCTTCGCCAAAACAGGCTCATCATCTGACTCTTCTTCCTTACGTGCTGCCTCGTCTTGCAGGTTGAGCAGCTCTTGCTGCTTGCGCAGCTTTCGTAATTGCCGGGTTGCCATTTTACTTTGATAACAACCGAAATGTCGGGGAAGGCAAGTTTATAGCCTTTATACCCGTATGCGCCAACCCCGAACAAAGCGGACGACGGTAATGTACAGTAAGCGTTGAGATTGTGCTAAAATTCCCAGTTGTGCGATGCTGTTCGCGCTGAGAAAATCCGGTATGTTTATTGATCAACGGTTAAATGAAGCCTAGCAGCGGATGAAAGAGCGATGCAAGCGGGATCAGGTGTTGAAGGGGGCTTGGACGTTGAATGACGCTGGCGGGCTGTCTTAGGCAGGGCTGTGTCGCGAGGATGATGCAAATGCGATTCAAGGTGGGGTGAAATATTTTGGTGGGTCCACAATTCGAGGCCTGGGGACACTAAACGTTGCTGCGCAATTGTCTCCCGCTGCCTCAGGTCGTGCTAATGTGTCCAGCCTTCAAGCCATTGGGGGCTCAGAGCTTCCAAATTTGCAAATTACATCCTCGTGGGTATCTTCACGTCTCTGAATTATGTCTTCTTTCTACTACTATACTGCTTGGCGTGCGCGCGACATCCCAAGCCTCCTCTCAACATGAGTCGAGCGAAATTGAGCCATGGGTGAAGGCACCCCGCACGTCAATACATGTCGCGGGCTTCCAAGAATGCGGGCCGGGTCGTTTCCTTTTCAGGTCCGAAGCCTCGATGCCAAGCCAAAAATAAGGTCAACCTCAGCGGTGGGTTCCTCGTCCGATGGGTGGAAGGTTTTCGCTGAAGGTGTTCAGGCGTGGGGTCTAAGTCCCAGATGCCTTCAGGTCCGCTCCAGGTTTGTGGGCTTTAATCTCCACAGGCCTGTGTCTGCTTGACATTTGCCCAATGGGTGTCTCGCAACGTCAAGCCTAGCTGATGCACGATGCTGTTAGACGAAAGCTCAGGACTCGCAGGACTCGGTCGCGCATGGCTGTTGGAGGTCTTTTTACAGATCAAAAGGAAACATGGCTGCCACTAGTTCGCTGCTAGACCGCGGGCAGACTGGGCTGCTGCGGCTAGAACAACCCCCGGTCAGGCTTTCCCAAGAGGGCCATGAGGCTGAAAATGCACCCCTGGAAGGGTCTGGCCGCGGAGGGGGAGTTCCTGTCCAAACCGATAAGGCTCTGACCCTCACGACACGGTTTCCTCCCTGGTTTTTTCCAACGGCGGCCTTCTTTTCCTTCTTCCCTTTTCCTATTTGTACGCTCAGTCGGCCAACGATCCTCTCTTGGCCTCTACACATGGAAAAGAAGAGGAGGAAAGCGCGCAATCACGATGAGTGCCCATCCCCACCACCGTCCCGACTACGATGACAGCGTCTTCACGAGGAACTGGTGTGTGGCTGGGCTCGTGACCAGCTGGTTTGTTGCCATCGGCTCACTCCTAGGCGGAGGCATATGCCTCTACCTACAACTCCGAGATGGCAACGCCGTCTACATCAACCTCTCGCATATGTGGAGAGAAATACTTCCCTTGGTTCTCAATATCTTCGGTAAGACAGACCGGTTCGCGTACTTGCTCTGTTCTCGGTGGGCTGACCGGCTTCGTGCAGTGACTCTCCTCAACGACAGCATGGGCTACATTCACACCTGCTCACTCCGATGGGCTCTTCAAAGAGAAGGCAAGCTCGATTTCAGTTCCAATCTGCGACTTCTCACGGCGTCGAGACTCAGCCGACCTAACGGGATGATCGCGAACACACTCTACTTGATTGGCATCATCTTTGCGTATGGGTCGACCTCCCTCATATTCCTAAGCATGAACCCTGACTTGGCACGTCTGCTGGGACACGGGAACCCGGACGCAGTCGACACGAACCAGATCCACATCAACGCCGTCGCCCTACTCATGTTTGGTCTTGGCCTCTTCCTCCAGGCCGTCATAACAAACTGGGCACTCGTGGTCACGTACATCCCGACGTGGAGTTCCAATCCGCTCGACGTCGCCCGCGCTTGTCTCGACAAGCACAGTGGCCATCGCATCGCCCGCTGCGAAGGGCGGTGCATGATGAGTGTCCACCAAAGAAAGGATCCGCCTGGAAAGTACCGACCCGTCCGCAAGCAAAAGCCAATGCTCTGGGCCCATCCCCGGGTTATACGGATTCTTCTTCTTCTGTGGGCTCTCCCTATATTGAGCGGGATATGGGGAGGCGGAATCCAGGCATACATCATGCAAGGGCACGGGAAGGGCGTCTTGGGGCGATCGTGGATGCCGCTCCCGGTATTTACCGGCATCACCGACACCAATTGCCCCCTCTCCCAGTGCACAGACGGCACATCGGTGCTGAACGTTGGATGGAGCGTCACAAACGGCACCGCCGGCACTCTCGGGGCGGTCCTGCTGATCAACCTTTTCCAGTCGGTCGTTTCGCTAGCGCTACACTGCGCCGAGCTGATTGTCAATCTGTCCCGAGACGAAGTAATCTATCGCGAACTCATCGCACACAAGGGCACAAATGGCCATTACAATTCCATATGGGCCGCCTTCACGTCGTGGCAGACTATCACCCTGTTCGCCTTCAAAGCTGGTGTTCACTGGATGTTTGGTCTAGCCATCAATCTGCAGTTTCAGCTCGGCGTCAACATGTATCCGCCCCAGATCTTTTACTTCGCCGGCTTCTCGCTCTTCGCCGCCTTGTTTGGGTTGTACCTCTCGCTGCGACGACCCGACGGCTACCTGCCTGCCTCGTACGGGCATCTCCAGACGATGGTGGATATCATTGACGAGTGGGCAGACTCTGGGTGTATGTTTTGGGGCCACAAGGGGGACGGAAACCCTGCTTATGCCGGCACAAGCACCGGTTGGTTGAAAATACCGATGGAACACCAGGAGTATGGCGGAGATCCTCCAGCTCGCCACTCGCGGCAGTCGGGATACTCTGGCACGTCAACGGAACTGAACACGATGAATCCGGCAGTTCAGGTTTCACCTCCGCCACAGTATCCCTTTCCACCACACATGCAGCAACAGCAGTTTCATACACATCCTCAGAACCGCCCAAGTCGCCAGAGCATGAACAGTAATTACAGTAGATACAGTGGCTACTCGGGACAGAGCGATGAGAGCACCCAGCCGTTTCTCCGACTTGGAGGTTGTTGAATTTCGGGTTTTGCAAGGTAGCATTGTAAGGTATTTGTCATGTTAAATCAGATTGTCCTCTTTAGATGGCGTTTTCGGAGTTTAGGTCTGGTTAGGCAGCGGGATTCGGGGTTGATAATGGGTTTGGGTACGGGCAGAGTTCCAGTTACGGAACTGGGGATGGGTTAGCAAAGATTTCTTACACTACGGCAGCATGGCGTAAACTTGACTTTTCCAATAAAACATGGGCTATTACATTCATTGTATCTGTATAATTACATTGTTATTCTGGGGTGAATCTGGCAACTTCCCCGAAAGGTCCACAATCGTAGGCCAACACAGACGAGTCAATGCTGTGATGTTTGACAGCTGCCAAGTGTGCATAGTAAATCCTTAGCTTCTTCCCCAGTGTCTTAGTACTAGACTGTTGTTCCGCAACAAACGGTGATGTCACGTGTATTGTCCCTTCGCTTGCGCTGTGCTGTGGCACGTGCACGCCCGCACACCAAAAGAAGGAGGTTGAGGTAGCCGATTTTTCATAGGCCGTGAGCTTTTCTCAATTCTTACCTCTCGATCCAACCTCCATTTTCCGCTTCGCCATTCCCAGCTTCCACCCACTTACGACACCATTGCGCACCTTTTTCCATATGTCTCGCACTCGATGATGCACGCGCTTCTCTTTTCTTTTTCTCGTTGACCAAAACACTGCTCTTCATTGCCATAATCTTTTGAGAACGTCCGTATCTCCTCCGCACTGCCGCGCGCATTTGTCGCATCACATTACGACAAGCTCTCTCCACAATGTCTGAATTCATAGGGTTCGTCAACCCGTAACGGCTCCCAATGGGCTCTCTCCCAAGTTATAGCTCTCACCTTAGCTTCGGATGCTAACTTGGATGCTATTCATCTAGAGCTCGTATATCGTTGATTTCACGAAGCAATATCCGGTACGCATCACTTCGTCGAATGACAGACACATCAGACGGCTCTGTCTGCCCCATCACCGCCATAGCATTCCAGCTCCAGCAGCTAATACTCGACCAACAGATACGTCGGAGTCCTACGCGAGATCAACTCGGACGAGTCTACCGTCTCCCTAGAAAATGTCAAGTCGTTCGGGACAGAGAACCGGGCGGTTGAGGGTGAGGCCGAGTACGCTCCGTCAGAGCAGATCTATGACTATGTGGTCTTCCGCGGCTCCGATGTCAAAGACTTGAGGATCGAAGAAGGACCGGGGCAGGTCAAGGAGAACACCCCTCCCGCGATGCCCAACGATCCTGCTATAGTCGGCGTAAGTTACTCCAACGCCAACTGCTCCACACATGCTCAATGACGAAATATTTTCGGATGTAAAAACACTATGTTGTCTGAATTGCGCAAACAAATCATGTTGAGGTTTTCCGTTGCCTTCCTTCTGATACCGCGAGCAATTTACCCCTCCCTGATCTTCACTACACCTTGACCGTTCGCAGCTGCTTACAATGGGTTCGGATATAGTCTGGACCAGCACGCCCGCCGAGAAATATGCCGCCTGGTCCTTCGGGACCTCCTGGACCTCAAGGCCCTCCCGGCCCTTTCAACCAACAAGGTCCACCTGCGGGCGCCCCTGGATTCGGTTACTTTCCTCCTCCTCCCAACATGGGAGCTCCTAACATGGGAGCCATGGGAGGTTGGGGCCGAGCTAACGGTCCGGGCCCGAACGCTTTCAACAACATGTATCCCCCGCCTCCGGGATGGTTCCCTCCGGGCCAGGAATTCCCGCCTTTCTCCCCTGCCGGTCCATGGGGTAACTACGGCGGCTATCCTAACCCTGCGGGTCTGAAGACTGGTCCTGCTGGCGTTCCAGGACAACAACAAGGCAATCAGGGAGGCCCAGCTAACCAAACTCCGAACATGCCGCAAGCTCAAGCAGCAAGGCCCGCTCCGATCGGATCATCAGTGGCTGAGCAAAAGCCTGCGGTGCCTGCCCAGCCAGCTGAGATGGGCCCTTCGGAACCGAAATCTCTCGGTCAGCCACCCAAGCAAGCCGCTCCATCAGCTGCTCCGACAGTTCTTCCGCCTCCAGTGGAAGCGACGAAGCCCCCAGTGGAGGAGGTCAAGGCAACAGCTGTATCGCTCAACAACAATGCACCGCAAGCCGCCGCGCAACAGGCGGCCAAGAACATCCCGACAGGACCCAAGAGCAACCGCCCAACTCAGATACTGCCTGCAGTTCCGCTGCCGGCAGCCCTGACATCGAAACCTAGCCAGCCGACACAAGCGATCAAGTCCATCGGCGAGCAGAGCAATGCGGCATCAGCTGCGGCCGCGTTGCGCGACGCCACGCAAGCCGCGAAGGCGGCTGTCGCGGTGGCCATGGCTAAAGCGCTGGAAGAAGTGCAGCCTCCCAACCAACAACCGTCCACCAACGCCAATGGCATGGACAACCTAACGAAGAAGGTGAACGAAATGAGAGTAAGCGCGACGCGCTCAGGACCGAGCAACCGGGGCGATCGATCCGCACGTGGCGGTCGCGGCCCTCGTCCTGTGAACAAGGTCGAGGTTCCCGATTCGGACTTTGACTTTGCCTCATCCAACGCCAAGTTTAACAAGCAGGACGTGGTGAAGGAGGCCATCGCTGGATCGCCGCTCAGCGAGACGCCCAACGGAACCACCGGATCTACCGCAGCAGAAGCTATAGCCGCCGACCTCGCCCCTGACTCCGTCCCGGTGGCGTACAACAAGTCCAGATCCTTCTTCGACAACATCTCTAGCGAAGCGAAGGACCGAGCCGAGAACAATGGCCAGAAACCGGGCGGCCGAGAGTGGCGTGGCGAGGAGCAGCGAAAGAACATGGAGACCTTTGGCCAGGGGAGCGTGGACGGTGGATTCCGCGGATATCGTGGCCGAGGTCGTGGTCGTGGTGGGCGAGGGCGTGGGGGTAATTATCGTGGAAGCGGTGGTCGTGGTGGCGGTAGCACCGGCGGATACCGCAACAACCAGCAGCGTAGCGAGGGCCAGCCTATTTCTCAGTAGCGAGACATTCGGCGATCACTAGGCAAGATTCGGTCACAGGATTCATCCTAACGGGGGCCATGAAAAACGCAACATTTCAGCACAGCAACGGGATTTGTATCAATATTATGGAAATTTTCTTTATGGCTTGGCTTGGCTTCATAAGTTGGAGAAGCCGGATGGCGGGAGAGGAATTACTTACGGGTACGGTGTCTCTGGTGTAGTTTGCTTGCTAGGGGTCGGTGACCCGGGTAACGATGACTCTAGAGAAGTAACGAAGCTATGATATGAAGGGTGGGGAAAAGCTACCATTTTCAGCTATGGAGGACGAAAGCATGGGATTTATATCAATAAGGAAACATGATGATGAGATAAGGGGGTTCACAGGCACACACAGGCGCTACGGTTGAACGTCTTTGGGTGTCTGGGGTGGAGCTGCTGGGTTTAACCTTGGTCAAATATAACATCAGTCGCCCACTACACTGTTTCCAAATTGCTTTGTGAGAAATCGAGCTGCAATCTTGCGTGACTGCAGTAATAATGAACTACACTGTTGTAGTAGTGGACAAAGGAAGGAACGATTGAGCTGCGCAAATTGTACGTGACCCCGGTCCTTAAGGGGGGAGCGCATCGGTGCGCCAAGGGCATTAAGGATTGCCCTAGCTTCATTTTCTTCCAAATCGACGCAGGTATCCCATCCACATTATGTCCATGGTATTAAACTACGAAGTACGGATCGGTGTTGTCAAGTTTCTTCCTCACGTCCCCAGCAACGCCAGAGACCGTAACGAAAAAAAGAAGAAATTTTTAAAAGACAGAGCTGGTTAGACGTCTATCGACACCCAACCCCGCCTAACCGCCCGAAGGCAAGACATCGGGTAGATCAGGGTACAGATCATCAAGAAAACTCTCTATACAACCCTCCATTAATAAGGATCGCTACCCTTACGGGCAGAACGAGAGTAAGAAAAAGGCTTCACTGTTAGGGCGTCGAGGATATAAACTAGTCATCAACCCGGGTGGGATCAGTGGCTCTTTTAAGGAGTTCAAAAGAGGACGACTACTCTAGAAATGATTCTCCTGCACATAGCTGTTAGCACCTTGTCCCTTCCTATGTCTGTTTTGTTGGTGATGGTGGTAGTAGGGGGGTGGCTTACTGAAGTATTGTCGTCATGAAGGAAAAAAAAGGGAAAAGAAAAGAGGTAAGAGACGGATAAGTGGGCAGAGTTTATATACCAGTAAAAAGGGAAAAGGGGTATAATTAACCGAAGTACCGTTTCTTGTGTGTCTGCATGAACAAGAGAAAATAAAAAACATACGTAAGAGAACTAGTCCGTAAAGGCACTACCTAATAATCCAAGATAGGGCCAGATCATGGCACCCATATGCATGTCCACCATCTCATTGAGAGTTTAGACATACACCAGATAATTACTGATGACTGAGCGGAGGAACAGAGATTCTTCATCATGAGCATAATGTATATAGTCTAGGTCATCTTTTCCGAGTTGTCAATAAGCAAAATGTTCAAGGTCAGACGGACAAGGAGAGGAAAGCGCATTAAACGTGCCACCTCCCCGGCCAAACCTCACCGCGGGGGAGGGACGGCGCGTGCCAGGGGCACACAGTCGACGCCAGCCGGTCTCCATAATATATCATCTTGATATTGTTTCCGTTTGATCTGAAGGATGTCTGAAGGATGTCTAACCCGTCCAGACGGGACCGGATATCCTACCCCCTCCCTGGCGTGGTGCCATCTATTATGGTGGGTATGGTGTGTGCAACCTTTTAAGCATCTCCAGGAGACAAAGACTTCAGCGCAGCATCGAAGTCCTCTTCGGCAAGCGCCGCCGCCGCAGCATGCACTCTCGCCCTCGCCGCCTCGTTCTCCCTCAGCGTTGGCGCGGCGTGCTCCAGGCACCAAAGCAGCAACGTCCCGAGGGCCTTCGCATCCCCGTCGTACTCGGGAGCCACGGACCCAAGATCGATCAGCACCAGCTTCGCCGCCGCCGCCGCCGCCGCCCCGTCGTCATCTTCCTCCGCCGGTTGTTGGAGCACCGTGTTCCAGTACTTGATGTCACCGTGCTCGACGCCACACTTTCCAAGCTCCTGTACGCCACGGACCAAGTCGCGGAGCTGAAGTTCGGTGATGGGAAGGGCAGCGTCGGTGTTGTCCCTGGCCAAGATCTCAAGGTCCTGGCCGGCGAAGGGCATAAGGATCCCCGCGACGGTGCCAGGCTTCCACGGCTTCGAGTTTATTCCGATGACGACGGCAAGCACCGGGACGACCAGGAAGCGCCTGGTCATCTCGGCGTTGACGTCCGCAATGCTATTGCCAACCGGCCCTATCGCGTCCATGAGGGTCTCCCGAATGCGGATCTCCGTAGCGATGGGCTCAATGTCGACATCGAATTCGATGCGCTTGAAGACACAGTCCTTGCCATGCCAGGTGCATCGGTCTGCCGACCTACTGATATAGGTCAAGCTCTCAAGCTGGTCAAAGGTGGTGGTTGGCAGCTTGTCCGTCGTCGGTTCCGAGCCTCCGTAGGACAGCGACTTCGTGATTGGCCTGTCGACGCGGTCATCGGGTTTGGTCTCAAACGTGACGGGACTGCCCGCGCGGGCTGTAGTCCTGATGGTGTTCAAGGCGGCACTTCCTTGTTGTTAGCGGCGTAGTACGCCCTGACATGCTTGGCAACCGTTGAGGACAGCCAGTCGTCATCTGGAACTACTTCCGCGTCGTCGACTTTGAGTCGATACCACCGGCGATTGGCCAGGTCATAGGCAGAAGCGGAGCAGCGGACCCCAGGGGTGATGAGGTTGCTGAAGATCTCTACCACGGGGTCATGCCAGAGCCGGTTCGATTCCATGATGCCGGCGACGGCAGCCCGAAAAAAAATGTACTCCACCAGAAAAGGGACGGGTACCGGTACCTTTGCCTAAGGTCCCTGAGCTGATCGGCAATGGCTCGATGGGATATGGTGGATCGCGGGAGTTCAAAGGGGCCTAAGTTGCTTCCCCGTCTTACGGAAATGGGTCGCTCGCAGCCCAATGGACGAGACCAGCCGATACCGCAAAAAGTGCTTTTTCAGAGAAGGAGCGGTCAAATGTAATTGGGGATTTTGGATGTTGACGAGTCTCGTAGACTAATACATCTAGGTACGGATCAAGTACCCTACGTAAGGTACCTAGGTAATTTGGGACGCGAGTTGACCCCCACCTCCCAAGCAAAACGCTGGAACCCGTTATCACTTGCGGCAATATGCGCCAAGATAGCGCTTGACCACTGAAAGCCTAAAGGTTAGGGCGTGCATTAGCGAGCACACTGGACGCAGCCCAGTTCTTACAGCGCCTTTACGGACAGTCACTATCAGAAACACTGCACCGATCAAGGCACATACGAAATTCGCAGATATCAACTGCTCTCTTCTCTTTGTCAACCCCACATTCTTACCTATTGGCTGCATCAAATATCCTCAGCTTGCCCAATTGTCATCATCGCCCACTTCTTAGAGCTGGCAACGCCCGTATTTCCGATCCCAACTGCCCCTGATGTGAATCATCGGGGGCATATCCCTGGCATAGCTACAGGATGAGTACCCCGCCAAAAGCCCGGCTTTTATACCTACATCAGGCAGGTGTAAAGCCAGTCGTTCCTGCCAATCCTTACCAAACACTGATTCGTGATGTTACGACTCTGTTCGATAAAAGTGTCAATGGTGCAATCCGGGCTTATACCTCGCTATCTAGCATGACCAAATGTTTCATCTGATGGAAAGATGGAGCTGCTGGCAGGCCAGAGAGAATTGTTTCCTTGAGTTCGGGAGTCATTTGTAGGCTTGTAGCGTGCACCCTCCCGGTCGACCTCACAAGAAGAAGGTGCTGGGTGTGACTCAGAGCTGAGATTTCCCATTGCACAAAACAATTCCTTTCCCATCTTCCGCCAGGCTTCTGAGACCCGATTTGTCTTTCATCTCTCAACATTTGTCAACGTCCCTCAAAAATAACCGATACCACAAGGCAATCCCGCAGGAGCCGTTGAACGTTGCCTCAACATGTCTACCACCGTTATTCATCTACGGTCAGAGTCGAAGCCATTGGAGCGTCGCTCGCCTCGTATGTGACATCCCCTCATCCCATTCCAAATCGTCTCTTGACTTTCGGCCCCTCATCCCTGAACTGAGTAGCCAGAGCTGACTTAAGCTTCGCCCCCTAGTGTCCCCAGCTTCGGTCAAGGCTCTTCTAGAAGCCGGCTACGTGGTACACGTCGAGAGGAGCCCGGGACGCATCTACAGAGATGAAGAATTCGAGGCTGTTGGCGCAGAGATGGTACCCGAAGGATCGTGGCCCAATGCCCCTAAGGGCCATATCATTGCGGGTCTAAAGGAGCTCCCGGATGACGGCAGTCAGTGCTACATTACCTTTGTCCCCGACGTCTGATGTGGGTCTTGCCTGACCTTCCTCGTTCAGGTCTCTTGCCTCACACGCACATCCAGTTCGGCCACTGCTACAAGAACCAGGATGGATGGGCCGAATACCTCTCCCGGTTCGCCAACGGCGGTGGTACCCTCTACGACATTGAGTTCCTGACCAACGAGACGGGACGTCGTGTGGCTGCCTTTGGCTACTGGGCCGGATACGCTGGCGCGGCCATTGCTTTGCTTGCTTTGTCCCACCAGCTGCTTCACCCAGGAACACCCCTCGGCGCAGTGCCAGCCTACGACTCAGCCCCTGAGCTGATCACTGATGTCAAGTCGAGCGTAGCAGCGGCTCTGCCCAAGTCCGACCGGCCTCCCCAGGTCATTGTTATTGGCGCTCTCGGTCGCTGCGGCAATGGTGCTATTGATCTCTGCCGCGCAGCTGGAGTCCCCGAGTCCTCTATCGTCAAGTGGGACATGGCGGAGACTGCCAAGGGTGGCCCCTTCCAGGAGATTGCCGAGTCCGACATCTTTATCAACTGCGTGTACCTCGGCGCTAACAAGATTCCTCCTTTTGTGACGTTCGAGTCGCTCTCCAAGCCAGGACGACGGCTCCGTGTCATTTGCGACGTCAGCCTCGACCCTAACAACCCCAACAACCCGGTTCCTGTGTATAAGGACTACACTACATTCCCCAAGCCTACCTTGACTCTACCGGTCGAAGGTGACGGCCCGGAATTGACAGTGATCAGCATCGATCATCTCCCGACCCTGGTTGCGCGTGAAGCTAGCGACGAGTTCTCCAGTCTGCTGCTTCCGAGCTTGCTCGCCCTGAACAGCCGCAACACCGAGGGCGTCTGGACTAGGGCTGAGAAGCTTTATAAGGAGAAGGTCAAGGAGCTGCCTCAGAAGGCAAGTAACTAGCACAGACACCAATTCTTTCCCCAAACCATACACACGACGTCTCAGATGTTACGTAGCTAGAGAATTTCTGCTTCTAGGATTGCGAAAAGTTTGCCATAGAGTTGGTCCCCAAAAGTGTGTTGGACGAGGCGCCTCAAAAAGCCATAGATATTTAGAGAAAGTCAATCTTTTGAGCCCCATCCGTTGTCATATTTGCCAACGAGCGTGGATCAGTCTCCTGTTGGACACAGACAGCTGCCAATTCGGTATATTCCGGACCACGAAACCGATATACCTCTCCGAATGCCGAATGTAGCCTCTCTCTGCTGGCCGGTGAACCCCCCCCACACGTAGCACGACATGTCCCTCACCAAGGAAAGGCCGGTGTTTTAACCGTTTCTCCTCAATTCTGACCAGTTCAGCCTTACACCGACACCACCTGTCTTCATCGAGCGCCGTGTGCAAAGACCCTCCATCCTTTTTGACACAGCTTGGTGTGTGCAGAGAGCAGATACCTCTCTTATCGGCGGGATAGTGTGAGCATCGCAAGTCATATTATGTCCACCTTCACCTTCACTTTTCTTCTTCGAGTTATTAATTATCAAAAGATGGAGTTTGAACATTTCCACTTCTTCCTTCATTTCCCCGTGGAGCTGCGCCTTTTGATATGGACAGCAGCCAGTCACGAGCGTCGCGTCCTGCCTCTCCTCCCCGGGGAGGGGCTTCCTCTCTCCTGTAATAACCCGCGCAGCGGTCCCTCCCCTCCTTCACGTCTGCTCCGAAGCCCGCCAGTGTCGGTCTGCCAAACATTACCGTCTCAATCTCCTATTACACCCAAAGGTGTTCTTTAAATATAACCCCGAGTGCGACATCGTCATGTTGCATGTGGAGCATCCCAGACCGCTAGCGGGTCGATCCGGCGCTGTAATTACCACGACAAGCCCTTCGACTTCTCTCCTGCGTGCGATCTCTCGGGATATCCTGCTGGAAGAGGTCCGCGATCGCTTCGCAAAAGCAGCAGCAGCAGCAGCACCGGCGGCTCTGATGAGAGAAGAATTGGTAATACTGCTCGTCCTGCCGCCGCTGACCGCGCGTGCGTCCGAACCTCGTGGCGCAGAGGATCACTCTCCATCAGCACCTTCCCGAACGGGATCATGGGTATGGACGGGAGTTGAGAGAGGTGTTCAGCCGGGGAGTCCAAGCGGGGCAGGCAGAGCAGGCAGAGCAGGCAGAGCAAGCAGAGCAAGAAGAAAACAACAACAACGGAATATTAATAAAAGTAATACCGCCTACGTTGAGATTAGCTTGGATACACACCAACCAATGGGAGTACATCAGGGGCCGTGGAGGATACATTCAGTGACCACTCGCAACGGCACATGGGGAGTAGGGAGTGTTTGTTTTATGGTGATCGGGGGTTAGTGAGTCCGGGATGCGCGAGCCCCCAGTGGGAGATGGCTAGATGCTGGCAGCATGGGAGTGAGAATGGGGGTATTAGGTTCACGAGCGAGAGTTCTTGGTCTTATCATGCTGTGCAAAAGTGTTATTATCCTTTGTGGGGGGGGGGGGGGGGTATTAATAACTGGGTTGTAATAAGAGCAGCAAAGGGGGGGTTAATATTTGACTATGTCTATCCGTACTGTAGATTTTCTACAGTACGGATAAGGTACATAGAGTGGAGCCGGCAGAATGACAAAAATCAGAATCCAAGTACTTTTATGTACCCATGCAGCAGACACACCACACCTAACGCACTACACTAAAGGGCCATAAGCTCAAGCAATTCACAATATTTAAACACGCCGTTATAACTACACTTACTATTCTGCTAGTTTTCCTGATTGCAGTCTTCCTGATTGCAGTCTTCCTGATTACAGTCTTCCTGATTGCAGTCTTCCTGATTGCAGTCTTCCTGATTGCAGTCTTCCTGATTACAGTCTTCCTGATTGCAGTCTTCCTGATTGCAGTCTTCCTGATTACAGTCTTCCTGATTACAGTCTTCCTCGAGGGCGACCGCGAGCTTAAACGGCTGTGCCGAGGGACGACGGCATATGCCTGTCTTTCGCTTTACCTCTCTCTCAAGCTTAAAGAAGTTTCTTACTTCCTGTTTACTAATAACCTCGCATTTATACCCTTAACGCAAAGGGCATGCGGCGCGCAGAGGGCTTGATCTGTGACAACTATGTAAGTTAAGTGGGCGACTACAAAAAAGTACTTTTTCTTTCGACCTCTACACTGGGCGGTGAGGGGCGATGTATCCGGGTTAGGGTTATGTGTGAGACCTTATCCGTACTGTAGATTTTCTACAGTACGGATAGACATAGTCTAATATTTCATGTGCTGAGGTACAATGGGATTCGAATGTGGCCCGACCCTGAGAACTGGTAACCCTACAAGTGATGAACTTAGTATGGGAGGATGTACCTTACAGGTGTAGAAGGTATTATCTGACGTAAGCTATTCGTGGTGGAGCTTTCTTTCTTACCTTACAAGACCGTTCGCTGCCTTTTGTGTTAATACTGGACTGCATCGGAGACGGCCCGCAGAGTGGATTTGTCAGGAGGCAACAGCAGGCAGAAGAATCAGGAAGAGACCCGAATAGGCAGGTGCTATGACGAATCACCATCGCAACTTTGAGACCATCTAAGTTGCCGCCCGTGATCCGAGCTGATCTCATACTGGGTCTCTGCTGAGATGAGATGAGCTTACCTTCGGCCCGGAAACTTGCTTTTGGCCCCCCGAAGATATACACTCCCTTGGCGTCTGATATTTAGGATATTGCAGATGTCTGTCCCATATCCACGTATCACCCGACCAGTCGGGAGGTCAGGGTCGTCGATCTCAACGGCGAACATGTGGCGATAACCTCTCACCGAAGGTAGACCTGCTTTGTTATTAATCCATCTGGCAATTGGATATCCGAGCATTATGTGTATTCAAGAGAATGGCGATGTATAGGTATAGTAGGCACATGGGTGGATAAAGAGACGGCAGCGCCATGGAAAGGGGCAATCTACAGGAATCTCGACAGCCTTCTTTAGGCTTTCTCTTCAGACCCATTGAAGATGCTTTAGCCCAGTAAGAGTCACTTGCGTCGCACAAATGCTTTCAGACCGTGTTAAGTAAAAACAAGAAGCAGCATCTCTTACATAGGTACTGTCTTGGCACCAGGAATATACCCCTGAACTCTAAATGCCGAGACCTTTGTAAGCAGACAGCGCAGGAGGATGATGTCGGGCCAGGGTTTGTGGATGTTGAGGAATCGGAATGGGCGGGGGAGACAGAGTTGAGGAGATGCCAGCTTTACGGACACTTCGAGACCGGAACGCCCTGCCTTGCAGCATATCGATATCAAGATACTGCCAGGACAGTACGTTGCGTTGGTCGGGTCGAGTGGGAAGAGCACCATCATTAATCTGCTGGAGAGATTTTACGAGTTGGACGGCGGGAGAATTGCCCTCGATGGGCTGGATATTTCCAAGCGGATATACACCAGTACCGAGAACTGACAGCACTGGTCAGTCAAGATACGATACTGTATGCGGGGGATATATATAGGCAGCCTATATATAAGGGACAACATAGCCATGGGCAGACCAGGGCTGAACGTGTCGGATGAGGAGGTTGCGTATGTTTGCGGACAGGCAAACCTGACGGATTGTGTGAGCTTGTTACCGTACGTGACCCCTTTCTGTTGCACGTCTTATGTACCTGAACTAATATCTTGTAGAGATGTGATATACACAGAAATAGGCTCAGGAGGCTGTATGCTCAGGGGGCTGTATGCTCAGCGGCTGGCAGAAACAGCGCATCGCGATTGCGCGAGCGCTCCTACGAGATCCCAAGATCCTGGTGTTGGACGAAGCCACTTCGGCGCTGGATGCCGGGTCGGAAGCGATCGTCCAGGCGGCACTGGATAAGGCTATGAAGGGGAGGATGACCATTGCTGTCGCGCATCATCTGGCTAGCGTGGCTCATGCTGATGTTATTTTGGTATTGGATCATGGCAGAGTAGTGGAAACTGGTACACATCACGAGTTGGTGGCAAAAGGGGGCAAGTATGCCGAGATGGCTAGACAGGTACAGATGCTGCAGATTTTCCACAAGGTGAAATGCCTGGGCCCTCGATTTCATAGCGAGGGATCATATAAACAAAGGGAACTGTTAACTACTATTTCCATGAAGAATCGGGGTATATGCTAGAAGACGAGAAAACTGGTGTCACTGTTGTTATCCTAGATGAGCTTTTTGTGCCGCTGTCATTGAAGCTACCACGTTCCACATTGCCGGTCACAGCTGTCGCACTCGCAAACACTCAGAGCTTGGGTCGCGGCATCTTTTTGATAATAGTCTGTTGATGTGCGATTTAAGCCGCGAATTGTGCAGCGTGCCAACACGCAGGATGGTCACATACAGCAGTTTGTGGTTGCTGCACGATCGGGACTCTCGATGCGAATGGCTTCACCTCGATTGCAGTCGGCTTCTGCGGCTGCGGGGTCTTGAAATTGGGGAGCTTGGGGTCGGTCCCTTCACTTCACGTTGGGCACCAGCTGCGGCCACTCCCACTTCGCGATGCAACGTCCCAAAGAAGACTAGCCAGGGGCAAGCACCTTCGAAACCTTGGAAGCTAATCGGGCTTGTTCCTGCACCCCTCACAGCCGAACGCAATTTGAGGAATTGGCGGCATTCGGTCAGAGACCTCTAACCGACGGTCTTTCGTTTCTTTCGTATCGGCAAGAGTCTATTTACAGTTTCTGTGATTCAGCTGAAGCTAATGAATGGAAGGGATGAAAACAAAGCAAATGCGCACAGAGTCTGTTTACACAGTACGTGGGGAGGTGAATTGTGACAGCTCGGTTCCTGGTCCCAGCAAACAAGCTCTTATCCCGCATCATAAGACCGTTCGCATAAGTGCGCGTGTGGGTGGTATTGGCATCATCCCTCCTCTTATCCGTCTGTCCCGAGGACCATTCTTCGAAAACATCGGCCAAAGTTCTTGGTTCAGGTTCTGGTTCTGGTTGTGTGCTCGAAACCCGGGGATTGCTGAGCGTTTTAATAATGGGGGCTTATTATTGATACAATGGTCACAGTCGCGATGTGATACGGCAACACTTGCGCACTTGACCATGGAAGATTCACCGAAGGCCTTGGCCTTTGGACCCCAAGACCCCTACCTTTATTAACCGCGGTATATGTCGAATTGGTGGTATAATTGTGCGTATTATCACGACCAAAACATTTGGCTGGAACATTGCCAATGCTGCTCTTTCGATTGCTGTGACGGTGATACAAACATTTGAAACATTGCGCCAATATCGTGGATGCTGTTATGCCTGCACCTTCCTGTTGGAGTCGAACCTACGGACTGAATAATCGCTTCGTGCTGTGTGCATCGTGCGTTCGGACGAAAAGAGTCCTTTCATGCTGCGCACGCACACAGAAACCAATCTGTGTGATGCAGATGTTTTGTGGATCAGAAAGCGACTGCAACTTTGTTTGCAGCTCTCTGTTCGCAGTTGCCACCGTCATGTTTCTTCCCGTTGATGACAATGGACTGCAGCTGTGCTTTTTATTCCGTGCACGGCTGCAGAAGAGGGCTTGGATGCCATCCCCGCGCGGGCTGCCTTCGGTCAACGACGCGACGTGGTTTCTTGCTTTTTTTCGAGTCCAGGCCAGTGAGGCCATAATACAGAACAGGATTTCTTTTTGTCATATTTCGAAAAGCAACCAACCCCGAGAACAGAAAGCGGTGAATCTAAAACCAAAGTCTTATGCTGTGTTCCCCTGCATAGGTCTTGACGACTTACAGCACCCAGCTCGCCACAGGAAATGCCGTGCCGACCTACCACACGGAAAAGAATTTCTACGAGGTTGCATCAAGAAAGACGGCTACTTACAGGTAAAGCGGGAGCTGCACGCATGCTATTTTGACAGGACGAGATCCCTAACCCGCAAGGAGAATTTTCCGGCTTCTTGGAAAGGGACTCTGGCCGATTGGCTGTGCAGAACTGCTCTCGTCCTGTCGTCCGCCGCCGCACAAGTGCTTGTGCTGCTGCAATCATGATGGGTCAAAGCGCACACGGAGGAAGAAACGGCAAACACGATGCTGCGCGGACTTTCGAGGTTCGTGCGCTGCACGCTCTGAAGCTGCAACACCTTGATCCGTGTCGCATGATTGGTCTACGACATGTCCTACAAGGAAGTTCCATGTTTCCTCGGTGAAGTGTGGGGGGCAACACAACGCTGATTGCCATCCTTCCGTCAACGACTCTATCCTCGCGGTCGCGACCATGGCGCCCAGTATTGGCAAGCATGCAAACTGAACCCACAACACGGGAAGCTTCTTCCAAAAATGCTCACCACGCGTACTGGCTCCGACGCAGCTGGCAGTCAGATATCTGAGACAGGATCACCCCGCGCCCTCCCGAATGCCTTTCTCATAGGGACGGTATCAACAAGAAGCAATTACCTTCCATTCCGTCCCGCGCACCGGCTGCATACTTATGGCGCGGACGGGTCTCGAAGCTCGTCTGTAGTTAGAGTTGAGACGGACCGAAGGACAGGGCGTGGCTAGGGTTCTTACCAGTCGTCTGTCTGGCAAACATCGTGGCTGGCTGCGAGTGCCGTAATAAAGGGTGGTTCAATCAATATCGAACCGGCGCTTCGCCGCCAGCCTGCACACGGTGAATGCGGTATCATGTCATGTGTTGCTCGGACACACCTGAAGCACACACCTTGAAATACGCACGTAGACAATCGACCATTGTTCGTTTGTACATCAGCCTCGCCCAACCGTGCAGTTACTAGAGTCTAGCCTCTTATGCGTCCCATTGTTTCCGAGTTTCCACTCGGGAGGGACCTTGTTTGTAGATGGAGCCTCAGCCATGAGCCTGGCCCCAGTTTGTTTCTCAAGCCGTTGACTTTAACCACATCTTCGGGCGCTCGAACCGTATCTTCAAATCCGTGCGGTTCTCAATGCGAAAGGGAAGGCCTCAAGAGATGTGTAGGCGTTGCAAAACTTGACTGCCAATTCGTCCCAGCGAAGTGGCTCACACGTCCGATGTTCCTCAAGCGTGGACGCCACGGGAAACCAACGACCATGGTTGCACAAACGATCGACACAAGTCGCTCCCCCCTTTCCACACCATTAACCGGTACGCTATTTACGTATTAATACACAGTACTTCGTAAGCACGGTGGAAAATGCCTCGAACCTGCACCAAGCCGGGAGCGGGCTCGCGCCAAAACACAGTCTGTCATTCCCTCGCTCCCTTTATAGTTTCTACTTAGCCTTGTCCATAGTCTCGGGACAGCAACGGTCGAGGCTACTGTGGTATGCAATGCATTGAGGATCTTCCCAGCGAAGACCTTCCCATCCAGCAAAGGAAGAACCGCAGAACTGTTTCGAAAAAGATGTTTGGAACTGATGCACAGCGATTGGATTCACCAGGCACGAGGGCAAGAGGGAAAACCCGCAGTGGAGTCAAGGCAAAATTCAAGAGTCAAGGTTTCTTGCACTCAGGGCCGCCTAGGCTACGATGTTCCGGGGGAAGGAGCAAGGGAGGGAAACAGGTGAAAGTGTGGGTAACTTCATCGGTGCAAGTATCGGCTACCTTCGCATCTCTCTCTTCGAGCAGCCTCTGTTACTGCAAAAATGACCTTTCACACCTGCCGAACCGTGTCAATGAGTCTGCGACAGTAAAGCAGCCGCGCTCTCTGCAGGTACAAGGTACCCTCTTTTAAATGATGGTTATCCTTGGCACTCGGGCCCCTGCTGATGCCCCTAGCTAGGAACCCCTGGCTGCAGCATTGGTGCTTGCGCTGGTGTGGCATTGGTGCGCTCCACCTTATTTCCCAATTCCCCGTCGATGGCTCCCCATTGCCCAATGTCGCATGGCTGCAGCACCTGCAGCCGGGCAGCTCTTGCCTCTTTCTGCGCGAATCCCTCCTCGCAGACCGCGCTGCACCTGCCCTGCACCTGCAGCGCGGGCCAGTCGAGGAGCCCCATTGATTGCTTCTGTTCCTCTCATCCCATCCCATCCAATCCCGACCCTGTTTTTTTCTCAGAGTGCTCGGTCCCCAGCTCCAACACCTTCCTTTCCCCTTCGCGACTTAACCCTCCCACTGCCCTTCCGCTCCTTCTCCTGCCCTCTGTCGCTTTTCTCCCAGGAAGGCCCCTCGATCCCAGCAGCTTTGGTAAGTTCAACAGCAGCAGCGAGTCTGTCTGTCGGTTTACCTACCTGTCTACCATACAGCTTCGGCTGTAAAGAGACAGGAGAGCTTCACGGCGAGCTTCATCTTATCTTGCCGCTGCCTGTAAGCCACCATTCTCCCCACAACAACAGCAATTGTGCTCTCAGTGGTGAATCAACATCGATTGACAACCGATTGACACGTTCATCACAGTCGCCATTCCTTGCAAAGTTCAGCACAAGAAAATCAACACATCACAATCGCGGCTGGCTGCTTATATCAAACACACTCGAAATTCGAGTATTTACGTTCAAGTGTCAGCTCTCGGCGCAAGTCTGGGCCGGACGTTGCACCAATTTGAAGCATCGACGGTTTTGCAAAAACGGCGGAACTAGAGATCCAGAATGGCGCCTTCCTTAAACACCCACTCGTCGTTTCAACGGCCACGGACTGGCGACCGTGAGGCGCGTCCTGGGACCAGAGATCAGGCCGACAGCAACCTCATCATTCCCAGCCGCACATCCTCGCTCCATTCACGCATTACACAGCCGATTCCGTCGACTCTCAATGTCAAGCCGCAACAGCGGACACCGAAGACACTCACCCATGCCTATATGGTATGTGGTGTCGGGCGAGAGCCGTCGCAATGGGTTAAGGCCCCGGCTCCGGCCCAGGGAAAGATTGGCCACATGAAGGGTGCTGTGGGCCAATTCTGGCTTCCAGAAATCTTGGGCAGCAGCCCGAGACTTGAGCAGGATAATGAGATTGCTCGGGCTCTGCACGCAGCGATGAGGGTACGTATTGCCGGAGCTTTATTCTGTACAGACCGATAGTGACTTACTTTTTGTAGGCGTGTTTCCCCCACGATGTTGAGATTTGCACTGGCCGGAGTCAGCCGCACTGTGTGCACCATGCTTTCGTCCTCCAGCAGGATTCATCGCATACGCTCTACGGTATTTGCCTGCGCGTCTGGTCACGCGCCGATGAGAAGAGGGCCGAGACGATTCGCGAGCTCCGGAAGAGGACAGAGCCGGATTTCTACGAGAACGCGGATGAGCAGTACTGGATCCCCTACTGCCTGTCCTTCCTGTCACGATACCCGCTCTACAACCTGCTCGGCGACTACCTGCGAGGCATGTGGATTCACTGGAACAAGGCCACGAACCTGTTCCATGCCGAGGAGGTCTCTAGAATTCTCAGCTTCCCGGCACCACGATTGAACGACCTTGTCCGCATCGACATGAAGGACTACGCGCTTTGCTACCAATTCCCTTCCTCGCCCACCGGCTTCCAGAACTTCGCCATGTGGCCGCTGTTCTGCTGCCTGTCCATCCCTAACATCGTGGGAGTGATTGAAGCTGCTATTTCACCGACCCGGCGAATCATCTTTGTCAGTCACTACCCTGCAATGCTCACAATGGCCGCCGAGACTGTCAGATTCTGCGTCCGCGTCTATGAGTGGAGTGGATTGTACGTTCCCGTGGTGCATGCACGACACGCAAAGGAGCTGGTCCAGGAGCCGGGCCCGTATATCCTTGGTATCACGGCCGAGTGCAGAACTCTCTTCACTGCTCCCACCGATGCATTGGTGATTGATCTTGACCGCAACTTTGTTCTCACCTCGAGCCCGCCTACCGCGCTTAACCCAGGTCAGCGCAATAAGTTTGTCACCCGCCTCACTCAGGCGCTGAACGGCGATGTAACCCCGTCTGGCGTTCCTCAGCACCTTCGCTCAGCTTATGGCGGCGGGAAGCTGGTTCCGGCTGGTCAGATCATTGTCATGCGCGGTGAGGTCGAGTCGATCCAGGATCCGGAGTGGTGGAACCAGGATGCCGTTATGGCAGTCATGGACCACGTGTGCGAGAAGATGGTGAGTCTAGTCCAGAGCGGTACTGCTTTTTACAAGAACAGGAGTACTAATCATTGCTTTCCAACAGGGTCGTAACACTGGCATTAAGGCTGTCTTTGGCGGTTCCGTGAAGAAGCCGCTGATGACCAAGGTGTCCATGAGACATCTTAACGAGATTGTCCGTGAGCGCAACCAGTATTCGCGTGATGCTCTGGAAGCCTGGCAAGATTTCATCAACCTGAAGGGACGGATGGATACCGAGCTCAGCAAGGTTTCCAAGCGGAATAACTACCTGGTCGAGGAGCTTGAGAGCTGGAAACAGCAATTCCTCAAGTTCCAAGCGTTTGCTGAGACCCTTACCAAGGAGACCCAGGATCTCAAGGTCAAGATTGAGAACCACAAGCGCGAGAACCGTCGTATCGCTGCAATCCTTGATCAGCAAAAGGATGATAACAGTCGTCTTTCCAACCGCCTCGCCGGCACCGAGAAGCAGCGTGACGATGCCCTCGAGGCCCTTGTTCTCCAGCAAGAGATTGCTGAGGAGCTTGAGCGCGAGCGTAAGCGCAACAGAAAAGAGCTTACCGCCCTGCAGCACACCAACGTCACTATTCTCCGACAGCGTGATGAGGCCCGCCGTGTTGTGCTACACCTGCGCAGCTTGATCTCGGGCCAGCAGCACCACATGGAGCATCTCGTCAAGACACTGACCTCCCCCGAGGAGCTTGCCGCCGAGATCGAGGCTGGCTTTGCCCAGGAGGAAGAGGCTGCCGAAGGAGCCCAGGGTGCACAAGAGCCAGAGAGCCGCTTCGTGAAGAACCTGACCCTTGCAAGCCGGCGTATCTCTGCTCAGAGCTTCATCGACGTGGCTGACCGCCACCTCAAGGACAAGACGGACGCGATTGCCCACATCATCCGCAATATTGCTGAGCAGTGCCAGGCCGCAGTCGAGGGTCTGCAACTGGCCCAGGATGCCGAGATCGGACACATGAATCTGGAGCGTGAGGCTGCGAAGTCTGCTGCCAAGCTTCGCCGCAGCAGCAACCTGTCCGTCGCCGCCAGCGATGACGGCCATTCGGTTGCCACATCCGAGGCTGGTGACGACAGCCTGCTCCGTCCCAGAAGCGGCAGCGGCCGTGCTTCCAGCATCCCGCCCACTCCAGATTTAATTCCGAATCGGAGTTCAACTAGCATGTCAATTGCGAGTACGGCCACGACCCCAGAGCGTCATTCTCAGCAGTACGTCATTGGACATGACATCCCCACCAAAATCGTCGAGGACGACGAAGACGATCTCGCAGATGACCGCAGCGAGAATGAGCCCAATCCCATTCCGCAGGAACCGGGTATCGTGGGAAAACACGCGGAGAGCCTGATCCACCGCCCGTCAGGCGCTCGCATCAGCGCTCTGGGCGGTTCCCGTTAAGAGTCCGTCGCATCTGATGGTGTATGATCTATGCTGCCCCGACTGAAGGGCCTCGTCGTTTCTCGTTATGCATATGTTACCCTGTTTATACCACGTCTCTGGATTTTGCTTGCGCACTGGCTCTGGTCTTGCCTTTTTATTACGAACTCGTTATTTGGCGTTTACAAAGAATCTTATCGTCTTTACAACCATGTTTTTCCCTTTAGTTGCTTTTTATCTCTCCATGCTCATCAATCTCCGTCATCAACGTACCTTGTGGGCAGGGCTTAATTTCGATTCTCTCTACTTCATTCGAGCCATACATGCGTTTGGGGTTTTACTCTTCGGGAACACTCTTAAAGAGATGAGGGAACGGAAAAGCTTGTCCTTCAACCTATGGGTGGCAATGATGCGGAGATGATTTCGTGGAGAGATCGGATTGGGGATGACCTGTCTGGGTTTGCAAAGAAAGCTGCAGATATGTTTCTTGACATGAGGTTTTATACTCTGGCCTGTTTGGGGTGACTAGCGAAACGTTCATTGGGTTGAGGAAGGAGAGGCTTCTTGTTTTGTGCCTCGCTCCTAATCATATTTTTTCAAGGCACGCCTTTTTTATGAGTTGATAGCACAATTAGCGAGCAAGTATGGCTGACAGTGAGCGGTCAGCATGCGTTTCATTGGGGATGTACTTTTTTTTCGCTTCTCGCCCAGCTTCGGAGCCCCCATCTCATAGCAACGTGTTTTTACATAGCAGCTTACTGCATTAAATGAGGAAGAAGAATTTGAAACAAGCACCTAATCCCTATTTCGACACGTGAACGCTAAGCTAGACTCAAATTCGTCGTTCTTACGGAGAATGCACTACGCTCTTGCTCTTGTGTCGTCTCCGTCCCGTTTATCTCTTACCTCACCCTCACCTTCACCTTCAACTCCGCCCTTTCTCTGACACAATTACACATACAATTTGTGTCCCCTTTTCCGTTACTCTCTCGGTGCAGAGGTTGGAAGTTTGCTTTCATTGCCAGTGATATGTCACTTGCTTGACAAATACGATGGAGTAGGAGGGAGTCCACTCACTAAGGCTAGAGTCTACGAGAATGACATAAAGTCGTTTGTTTGCAAAGCAAGTGTGTGAATCTTGAGTAGAGCATGTCAGGACACTCTGAGCGGGGCAAACCAAGTGTTTAGGGGACTCAGTGCAGTTACGCTGTGTACTTCGTACAAACTGTTCTCTCAGGGTGATTATCACGGTAGTTACCTGCTGGGGAATCTATGACTCGACGGACGGTCTTTGGTAGACTTACCGAAATGTTTGTTTAACTTGGCAATCTGTTAAAAGCATAGAAGCCGTCTTCCTCTCCCACAAACTTGCCCAACTCTTCCGGGGGAACCCGTACGCCTCCGACTTTAATCGATCCAGCGGTTAGCGGACCCCGGCGTAGCCATTTTATCTTTCTTTTTCCGTTTCCTACAAGAAAGTTGTCAGGAAAGTTGTGGAAGAAAATAAGCTCACAAGTTCCACTTAACGCAATGTCTCTCTCCCTGTCAGCGTTAGCAATAGCCATGATGGCAATAAAACAGAGTATACCGTAGCCATGGCCGGGAACCGTGATAGATATCTCCCTAACGGGAAACACAGGAGATCGAAATCTTTACACTGAGCAGGAAGGGAGGCTGGACTTTATAGCGATGTGGTCGGCTACAGAGTAAAAATCGGTGGTAAGGTGAGCGGGGTAAAGGTTGGAGGGCGTCACTGGCTCTGTAGCTTAGGAGATAGAAGACATCCCGGCCTTCACAAGCACCCATTGAACGAGTAGAAAGGCTTTTGGGAACGAGGCAAATCATTGTTATATGCCACACATACACTAATGTTACAATGAAAATAAGCAGAAGACGTAAAGAGATACGCTGTAAACCACAGCAACTACCGGTATGCTGGTATCACCCGGTCCATCATGCGGACTGAAGTTGATGCGAGTAAGCGGCTTACTGCAAAGCACCTCCTTAACGCCGAGATTCATGGTCATTGAGCCCCAATCTAGTATTAATGCTTCAAGCCCCTCCATCGTCTGTCTTGCAAGACAGGTAGGTATCCATGAATTCTGGTGTTGCGTTCGTTGCTTGACTGTGCATGGAGACCCCCACCTGTGGGGTGGCCCACTTCGAAAGCGGGAGCTAGCGCAACCTGCAGCGCGTTCCACTCCCATCTCTTATCGCCAGAAAAAGTTTCGATAAGAACTTTCACCACCAGACGCCTGTGGTCGCCGGGCAGCATCACCAGAATCAAGCCGACGAAGGCCATCTTTTACACCACATTGCTAGGAACAGCAGACACAATCAGCATTGTTGTTCTTATGTGTTAAGATGGCAGACCCCCTCCTCACAAATCTCTGCAGCATCTGCCACGCGCAACCGCCCAAATACACGTGCCCGCGCTGCCGGGCGCGGACGTGCTCGGTGCCGTGCATACAGAAGCACAAGGCGCGCGCCGACTGTAGTGGCGTGCGCAACCCGGCCGCCTTCGTCCCTACCACTCAATTAAAGACCCCCGCGGGCATTGATCACGATTACAATTTCATCACGAGCATCGAGCGCGCGCGAGAGCGCGCGGAACGCGAGATCATCGACTCCCGCCGGATCGTCTCTGAAAAGGAGCTGCGCCCGGCAAACGAAGACAAGTTGTTTCGGAAGGTCTGGTACGGCGACGAATTACACCATGTCCCAGTCGACAACACAAACCCGCAGTCCAGAGGGGGTCCGGGTGGGAAGGAGGAGAAGCAGAGCTTTGACAAACATATCCGGCGACGCTTAAGAACACTAAATATCGACGCCATCATGATGCCTCGGGGGTTGGCAAGGTCGAGGGAGAATAGCACGGCGTGGAACAGAAGGACGCTGAGTGTCAATTGGCAGGTGGAATGGCTCGTCTTCTCTGATGGCCATGGGGAACAACCGACGAGGGTGTTGCGCAAGACGCTCGAAGGGAAACCGCTCAACGAAGGACTTGCTGGCGCGCTGGAGTGGCACAAGTCGCAGCAGAGCCGGTTAGAGGAGGGAGGGGAGGATGAAGATATGGACGGTTCTGGGGATGAATTACGTGCCAAGAAGAGAAGGAGACATAACAATTCCAAGAAAAAGGCCCAGAGGGAAAGGGAAGCCGGAGGACCGACCGGGCAAGACTTCGAGACGACGTGGTGGTCACACCCGGGCGCATGGACTATGCAGTACTCGCTCACTGGTGCGTGGAGCCAGACTACTACCGCAGCCCATATTCCCAAGACGATAGCGGAAAAGGAGGCCGAGTTTGAGAGGTGGCAGTTCTTTCTCGAGGATGGTGGCATACGTACCCCGAAAGTCAAGGTTCTGATCCCAGTGGAACCCAAAGAGACCCTCGCGGAGGCGTTGCAAGGGAGGACAGTCGTAGAATTTCCGACCATATACGCCTTCCCACCCACAGCGGGGGCGTTGCCACAGGGATGTATAGTGGGCTCTACAGAGCGCAGAAAACGGAAGCTTATTGAAGAACTATCAGATGATGAAGAGCAGGCCAATGGCAGACGTCCTCCACCCGGGAAGAGGCGGGCTTTTGACGGGAACTCAAGAGGGAATCAAAGGGGAAGGGGATCACGAGGGAGAGGACGAGGCCGAGGAGGGAGGGACGGCTGGTTTCCTCAGCGGCAGTCGGTAATAGTTGGTAAGGTAACGGAAGACGATGAAGAAGCCGCTGAAGCCGCTGAGGATGGGGAGATTGTGGATGATGATGATGATGATGGTCATGACAGGCAGCCACTGGCAGACGTCGAAGAACACCAACAGCAGAACGGGATTGAGGAGGAGACAGCGGCAGCGACACGGCCGAGTAGAGGAGGGGTGGGGCTGGTTGACTACGGGAGCGATTCAGAGTGATAGTGTGATTTTTAACCAGCATTCGCACTGCAGGAGATATTATCATGTTCAGCATCAGCGGCAACCTGTAGTATAGACAGCGTAGAACTACGTAGTGCGATACCACTAGCGGACATAATTTGCTATTCCAGCTTAGCTTCTACTCACATCTGTCGGTGCTGTGCGCGTTTGACCTGACGGGATAACGAATCCACTCGAAGACGGCTTGCTGTACACAGCGTTGACGGCATGTTCAACTGCCCCTCGACACGAACACCAGAGCTTTATGAACTGCAAGATCGTAGAGAAAAGGGGCCTTGATAGGAGACCTTGCCAATGTCATTGTCCCGGACCAGCGGCTTCGCCGAGTTCGTGGTGGATAGCCGGTGTAGCCGGGTCGTACGGTGTGTGGTACGATAGCCACCGAGGCCGCCGAACCCGGTTGACCGGCGCGGATAAGAGAACAACCAGTGACGCCACCTTCGATCCGATCCCTTAGCCGCAAATCTGGTGTGAGACGAATAGTAATTCAGACTAGGCCAAGCTTGGCCGATGATGCTTATCATCAGGTCCACTTCCTCAACGGTGCGGAGCGCGCCTGCGGGTTTGCTTGGATATCGAGGCTCCCAATGCAACAGAGACTTGGTAGAAGCTGAAACTGGCTTATCAGGGCACGCGTCAGGATGAGAGGCGTGGGTATGACATGCAGCAGATATTTAGCAACCCGCATTAGCTTGACGGGTGGTTGCAACGTCCCTTCTCGGTGTGGTCGCCATGAGACAACACCCGTGGCTGCGATGACATTTTGTTCTCGATCGGACCGGGCTCCTGTGTCACTCACCTATAACATCCGACGGTAAATTGTCACCTACCTGCGTATCGTGGCTGGTATATCAGTTCTCGCAGACACGTGTACAGCAATCTGGCTGAAATCGTTCAACTGCATGCTGTGCGACGATGATAGATTGTGGGGAAACATTGCTTTGTGAACCCCTCTTCGTTGTCTCCCAAAACGTGCCAAAAGGTAACGTTTTGGATGGTATTATGTACATACTCGCCTCGGAAGGTTGAATCCTGATCAGATGTACAAAATTCTGAGCCTCTGATGTTGGCTACACCGAGCTGTATCGTGCTGTTCGATGGACCCTTTTTCTTCATGGCAGTTCTTCGCAACGGTGAGTGATCTTTTCTGGTGAGTTTGACATGTGAAAGTGATGGAGGGGTCCCCTGCCATTTAGCGGCTGCTAGGGCAGGTTCGTTGGCTCGGAAGGAGCACCCGCCATGTGGGCTGCCCCTCCTTACCTGAGATTCGCGATCAGTGAGAAATTCGTTGTGTAACGAATGACCATGAGCGCGCTGCATCTCTCGCAACAATCATGAGAAATTGCCGATGCCGATATGATTCTAATTTTCTTCACCGGGTCTGGACCGTATAGCAGGTAGGTTTTTCTCGCCAACCCGCCACCTGCCGAGGAACACTGCTGCACACCTCCCGGGAGGCAAAAGCATGTGTTCCATCATTCCGTCTGCACGTTAGCGCTCTCGCAGCCGGGCGTCAGTGGAAATCCGACAACGCGATCCATGGATGCTGGCCCCAAGCGCTTCAATTTCGTAAATAACGGCAGATCATGCGCCGTTTTACGGTGGGATTCGTCGGCGGTTTTATGAAGGCTATTATTGGGTTGAGCCGAGACCATGGAATGTCGAGCCCGGTGAATCTTCATACCGGCCTGCGCTGTTAGCGCTGGTATGTACATACATACCATACCTCACTGGTTGGGCATGCAGCCCGGTGTCTCTGGTTCCTGATCCAAAGGGCACTAATCAGCGTTCAGTCACAAGCGGTTGAATCCGCCATCGCGATGGTAACTGGAGAGTTTTCCCTAGCAGATCAAGTTACACCGTTGAGGCCCGAAACCTAGTGCGGCACGCAAACATGCCTTTGCCGTGATGTCATGGTGAAGCTGGTTGGCTTGATGAATCGCATCGTACCGGCGCCCTGGTTTCGGAGTCCCCAGCCTGATGGTGCAAACAAGCGCCCTTCGATCGAGTCATGGTTAACACACAGTAGTGTACGATGCCTCCGACGCAAGGGAGATGGGAAGCAAACACGCTTATCAGTGATCAACTGGTTCCGTGGGCTTGGATTTTCAGGAGGAGAAGGAGGATGGGCCAGCTTTCACATGTCAGAAGATCAGCTCTCGCAGGCAGGGATCCTGTGTGAGTGCCCCACCTCATACATGCCTTATCAGCGGAGCATGAGAGACTTGGGAATTTCAGTGGCTTGTGGCGTGACGATGCAAGCAAGAGCACCCCACCATGCATTGGGATTTGTACAGTCACTCGCAAACACGTGCGTCTCTATCGCAGTCTGCCTTGGGTTGCCATGTAATGAGGCTAGCAAGCTAACAGGTATACAGGTCGGCAGACCAAGTGGTTGGCAAGCACATGAAATTCGAGAGCTCCCTTGCGTAAGTCGCGTCGGGGCGTGGCGTTGAACCGGCTTGCATTTAGGTTTTGGCCGTCCCAGATACATTCCAAGGCGTCGTCACACTAAACGTTCCAATTTTGCATGTGCCTGTAATCCTTCGCCCTTCCCGTTGAATTCCTCCCTGCTCTCTTTTCATCATCGTCGCCAGGCTACTACTCGCGTTCCGCTCGATCCAACAGTATTGGCAACGTCCCTCAAATATCGGAAGCAGCATCTATCGCTTCACAGATTTACTCGGCGCATTGCTCTTTCAGGAACTGCCTTACCTTTACAGTACGACTCAAAGTCTTTTCAACCTCCAACGCATACACCGTCGCTCACATTATCTAACATGCCGCACCAGACAAAAATCAAGATGTCTTCAGCGCAGGTCAATGGCGACGTGCCTCACTCGGCTTTCATCGACGTAAGTGTGGCCTGTTGTTGGTGTCCACCACTGAGCGCGGATTGGACTGACAGTTTTCGCAGCACATCCTTGGATATCCGGTGATCAATGATGGTATCTCGACCTTCAAGTCCAACCCCTATGGCCAAAAGTCGATTCAGCTCGGTGATAGCGCATTCAAGACGTTCGCGCAACCCATCATGCCTTACTTCGCCAAGCCGTACCAATACGTGTCGCCCTATGTGAAGAAGGCGGACGACCTGGGCGACAAGACACTCTCCAAGGTGGACGAGAAGTTCCCAATTGTCAAGAAGCCTACAGAAGAGCTGTACAGCGACGCCAAGAGCATCATAATGTTCCCCCTCCGCGTCGGCCAGTCCGGCAAGGAGCACGTCATGAACACCTACAACTCCGAATGCAAGAAGGTTGGTGGTGACAACCTGATGACGTACGGCAAGGCAGCCCTCACAACAGCGCTCATCATCACTACCGACACCCTCACAACCCTCAGTAGCTTCCTGGGCTCCAAGAAGGAGGAGGCCAAGCAGACCATGGACGAGAAGGCCAACAACTAGGAGCCATTGGAAAACAAGTCGCCTCAATACTCGGGCGATGATAGCATGGATTCGGGTCTGGACTGACAGACACTATCCTTGCTCATATAAGCCCCTTCGCCCTTTTGGCATATCACTGCTCAATATTAGTGTATCTCATGTTGGAGTGGCCGGTCGTCCATCGAACGGAAAACACTGGAGTTGAAGGTGTCAAAGGATGATAAACCAGCATAATGTCTCTTCTTTCCGTATTTCGACTTTCGAGTTTCCGAGGACTCTTAAGTGTGTTGTTCACCAGTCACGACTGTGATCCTATTCAGCCTCTCAGGCTCTATATGTTCCCTTTGTTCCTTTTGTCAGGTTATGGTATTGGTTGTCTGAAGAGAAAAGCGGCGATAAAACATTGCCAATGGACCATGATGGATAATTTGTAGATGGAAGGGATAGACTGGTTTGTCAGCAATCTTAAGAAGGGTCTCAACAAGCTTTTAGTGTACGCGCATACGAGTCAAGCAAGCTATTGCCCTGTTTTCCAGTCTTGATTGTGCCGTTCCTAGCTAGCTCCACTAACGACAAGCACGGAGACTATCTTACGAAGCTGCAGCTGCACACGCGCTGCCCGTAGTTTGTACCTATCGGCCACCACTACCTCCTTCCTAAAAGTGACCCACTGTTGCCCCCCTAGGTGAATGTTGCCCCTCTCGAGGCCACGGACCACAATGACGTGAGACCGTAACCAGAACAAACGACGGGTCGTCCGAACCATACAGATCTTGGTACCATCCAACCCTTTCACTAATCAAGTGGTTAGGCCCCCGTGGCTTAGTGGATAAAATAACACAAAAGCTATTCGCTGGGCGAGGAGAAGTAGTTTGGAGGTTCAACTCCCGGGCGACCTAGCTCATACAGACACTTTATTATTGTGTAAGAGGACGGGATGATCCTGCGCTAGGATTATAAGTTAATAATTACGACCTGAGCAACTTTTGAGCAAATATCTAGAGACGACAGCCGTCTGTAGGCTGGATTTGCACAGCCTTCTTGATTGTGAGCGGGACATGTATTACATACGAGACGTGTGATGCGGCATACTCTAAGGGTGCAGACCTCTGTCCTTTTTATCTTCGCGGCCCAGCTTCCATGTATTTCGGCCTCTAAACTAGAACTTTCTCTAGACCCATAATGGTTAATTAACCGATGTATCTTGTTAGCCGCTACAGAGAACCGCCTGTTGTTGAAGGCTTGAACATGTTACATCTCCCTAGAACCTTGTCCTTGTGGATCCCGTGAGTGCGGCTGCAGCCTGCGGGAGCTTCCCTGCCGCCCCCCATGTCCAAAGTTAAGCGCCAGTCCAATCAAATTGCAATAGATCGTAGTGGTCACTGACGCAGCAGGGGATCCCCTGGTTACACTTTTTACCCCTTTGAGCTTTCGCCACGATGTAACGTGTAGACTACCAGGAAACTGTACATAAGGTGTTGTTTCCTGCCACCTCGTGGGATAGTGTAGTTGTCTGTGGACGCGGTGCAGCAAACTGGCCAAGGTACTGCTTATGAGGCCTCTTGCTGACGACAATCCACGGAGCCTCTTCAAAAGCACCTACCCTGTCGGCATCCGAAATGTATGTACATACAATGGTGGTTGCCCAGATTCTTCAGCTGCTCAGTATTACCTGAGTGCGGAAGCCCAAGTGTGAGAGCGGCCGTCACCTCTGCTACACCCATTTGGCTCCTTTCTTTTCATAAGTGTGCTGAGGTACGAAAATAAGTTCTCTTTTTTTTTTCCGCTTTCCCTCGCTGCCTCGATTATATTCAATACTAAATACGGCCGGGTTAATGGTAGGCCTTGGATGATACAAGCTAGGTACGTATCGCAGATCATCGCCGAGATCCATCGTCTCGGCTCTCAGATTATTAACGATGCGGCAGTATGCAAAACATGCGTCCAGACTGAGATGGTGGGAGGAGTTGCAGCATTGAGCACTCTTCCAAAGTTGGACCGGACGCTCTCATGGGAATTGCGCCAACTACTACCATGCCCCGCGTTCGCTTCCACGACGGCTCTCCCTCGTGGCTCTTGCGAGCTTCGCTGCTGGCCTTCCAGATTCGCTAGCAGAGCTACCTGATACTCAGCGTGTAACGCAACTCTGAAGTTTCTCGAAACAGACACTACGGTGCCGGCGCCCCGAGCCTTCAGTTTACGGTATAATACGCGGTGGCGTTGGAAAAGCTGACCATGGCTGTCGGGGTCAGCTTCCTTCTCATGGAGGAACTACTACCCGGCAGACCGTGGACAGGAGACAACCAGGCCACCAAGGAGGAGAAGGCAAAGGTTTGGAGTGCCTTTGCAAGACATCCTGGCCGAGTTAGCCAAGCATCCGTTCCCTAAGGCTGGGTCTCTACTATGCTTCCAGTCATCCAGCAGCATCGAGGTCTCGGCGGTGGCGAGCGACAGATTCATCGTCCTTGACCCGGAAGGTCCATTTGACAATTCCATCGCCTATTATACTGCATTTGCTGAGCAGTACCTGACACTAATTGCGGACGGTCAACTCTATACAGAGTATTATCCTGTCGATGCGTATCTGGTGTACCGCTTTCTGAAGGGCCTGGCAGCAGCGCGCCTGGGGCGACGACAAGACACAGAAGCACAGACTACTCCGGGGGAATTCTTCTTGAAGCACGTCGACGAGAACCTCCACATCACGGGCGTTATTGACTGGCAGATGGCACGTGTTGTACCTCCACAAGAAGCCTTTGGGCCATCACTTGCCACTGCTGACATGAGCGCGCTGTGCGATGGGGTAAAGTTTCGCTAAGCGTAGATGATGTTGCATTGGCGGATGCTCTTGAGGAAAGGGGATCGGATCTCCTGAGCTGGCTAGTTGTATGGTCGCCGATGAAAGAGCGAGAAGATTCTTTTGGGGGACTGGCCTTGGAGCCCAAATGGTCATACGCGTTGCCATTGGCAAAATGCAATACTCAAAGCCTTCGGTGTTGACCAAGATTGGAGACACAGTGGAAGGAGACGGCACCGAGAGAATACGAAGATGACGAGCGCCTGAGATTTCCTTGTTGACAAGTGTTCTCATTAAAGCGATCTTTACATTTCATGCTTTTGAACAGAGATGAGCAATCCTCGACTTGCTCGGCTCAACGCAAAGCCATGCCTAGACTTGCGATTCCATTAAGCTTTTGCGCGCGCATACATGTGAATCAGCAAAGCCATTTGTTTCCCAGGAGTCCCCATGAATCAGCCGTCACTCAGCGGGAAACCTAGTGGGTCCAAACAACGTTCGCAGATGATTGCCGGGAACGGTTTGACAACGGATTACTGGTCCTAACGTAAGCAGCCAGTCCAGTCTAGATCCGGCTAGCTCGACATGGTAAGACAACTTTTTGCTTTGCTGATTGAATGTTTAGTCAGTTGGAGGGGCAATTGACAGAGCTTCTTTCTCGTGAGGTTAGTGGATGGTGGGGAATGTTCACGACATTTCTATTTCTAATTGTTCTCTGTCCGTCTCCGGCGGCTTGTCGAAATGTCAATCTTGTACAAATAGCTCTCTCTGTGTTTTGTCTTTTCTCAAATGAAGTATTTTTCGCTTTTAGTTTCCATAGCAATTGGACTCTTATCAGTGTTTCTCTTCAAAGAGCAAATCGCAACATCTGTATCGCAAGTATCGCAAGTAATCGCCAAGTTTAACAACTCCACCATTCAATCAAACACCGTACCTACTGATCCATTGAGAGACATAATCCTGAAAAACGACAGCATGTCCGTCCCAAGAACGATCCGCACCGTCTTCAAGGCGCTCGAGACAGCCGAGGGGGCGGGGGCGATGGTTCGACGGTCAATCGGCACCCCGAAACTCCGCAATTTCAGTCCGTTTCTGATGCTCGACCACTTCTACATCCGCCCCGGCGCAGGATTCCCTGATCACCCGCACCGCGGTCAGGAAACAATCACATACCTTCTCTCTGGCGGGGTGGACCATGAGGATTTCGCGGGAAACAAGGGCACGATCGGGCCGGGAGATTTGCAGTTCATGACCGCCGGTCGCGGTATCGTGCACGCAGAGATGCCCAGGCAAAACCCAGATGGATCAGAGAATATCGGCCTTCAGCTGTGGGTGGATCTACCCGCCAACCTAAAGATGTGCGAGCCACGATACCGCGACCTCCGCGCCAGCGAGATTCCAAAGGTTGATTCGGATAACGGAAAGGTGCACGTCAAGGTTATCAGCGGACAATCTCACGGGGTTGATTCAGTAAAAGATCTCGCGTACACGCCTGTGTGGATATTGGATATCACCATCAAGCCTGGGGGTTCTATCGCGCAGCCCCTCCCACAAGGGTGGAACGCTTTTGCGTACACGCTGGAGGGAAGCACAAAGTTTGGGGACAAGGCGGTTGATCAGTATCATAACGTCGTCTTCGAGCCCAAGGGAGACATTGTAAATGCTAGTGTGGATGCTGACGCAAAAGAGGCGGGAAGGTTTGTGCTGGTTGCGGGCACGCCGTTGGATCAGGAGGTCGTGCAGTATGGACCGTTCGTGTTAAACAGCCAGGAGCAGGTGTACCAGGCTTTCAGGGACTACCAGATGCGGACGAACGGGTTTGAGAGGGCTGCTGGGTGGGAGAGCGAGATTGGAAAGTCTATGGCTCACTAAAAATGAACACTTTGTGCGGAGTTTGGATAAGGGATACCATTGTTGACACACTGAGCAGTTTGTTTGTATATATAGTTTGAACGCATTTTCTGTACATAGAGTGAGCGATATGTGATTGGAATCTGAAAAGGATATATTTTTCTAGGCAACCCAACGTTCAAAGACCAAGATGACCCCGTGACTGCAGTGTATGCACGCTAATGAGCCCTCCTAACAATATAGCAAGTGTGATACTCATGCTGGAGTAGATTTAACTGGTTAATGCGTCGAGTCCTCGCCAAAGTAGTCGGGGAGGTGCGTTGTGGGGCTCCACTTCTCCCGTTGTTCACGGTCGCTCAAGTCGAACAATCTCCCCTGCAGTGATAATGGGAAGTCAGATATAAAAGGAAGTTTGGCATGTGTGAGAAAGACCATGGTAGCTAGTAATTCTAGAAGTATTTTTTCTGCACTGTTGGTCTGAATAGGTGCTCGATCTCGGTCACTTTGGGTGTATGTATCGTGCAGGCGTAACTCAGGGGGTGGGAGGTAGCGTCTCCTGAATGCTGTTCATTCACTTACCGAACATCAACTTAGCCTCACTTGTCATCAGACAAGATAGGCACCCACCCTGTCGCGTGGTCTGAACAATTTACTTGCTCTTGTCCACCTGCTGTCGAGTGAATAGAAGTCAATTTCACCGTCGTCCCCACATCGAAACTCACAGACCGATATAAGGATTGTTTATTTATGGTTCAACCTGAGCTCTTCCTCACATCATCCATCCGGCTCAAGAAACTTTGCTTCATGCTATGTTTTCCATCAACCGATCTCCCAGACTCAGGATCAACAGCCATCTCCCCTGACAACTCAACCCTTCCTTGCACACAGCCTCCTATACACAGATTCTTGACCACGGACATTTGCCCTATATCCTAAAGCTGCACAGAAGTCTGTTGACTTTGTCCTCACCGTGACAGCACATTCTCTATCATACCTTACTCACCATCCTCTCACCTGATCATCATGTTTACAGCAAAACGCGGTGGTAGCCGTGGGAGTAAACGAAAGGCGGATAGCGACCATGCTTCGACTCCGGGTCATAAGCGGGCCTCGAGATCCCAAAGCATTGCCCCTGCCACTGGTCCAGAAGCTACCCCCAGCCAGGTTCCATCCGACAACGCCGCTTCAGCTGCCGCTTCGGTCCCTGGCTTGACCTCATTCCCGCCCTTGGGTGAGGTGGCGGCCACGGCGGCAGCTACCACTACCACAGCAACCACCGCCACTATGGCGTCTACCAGCACCGCAGGAACGTCGTCAAAAGAAATCACCGCAGCCGCTGTGGCACATATCGATACTGTCCTTCGTGCTGCCCGGCCAACCCCATCCTCCCCTGCGACCCCTGCCATGACTGTAGCCCCTCCGTCAACACCAGTAGCCCCTGCGACCGCTGTCCGCAAGACTACCATCAAGGTAATAAAGTCCAAGGAGGTCAACCTGGCACCTCCCGTTGAGGACGGGGGTGGTACCAGACAACCACACAAGGATCCCTTGGCTGGAATTGCTGATGAGGATGTTGATATGGACGAGTCAGCTGTCGAGGACGAAGACATTGATGATGGCTGGGCAGAGGATAGAACCCCGAAGCCCAAGAAGAACAAGCGCGGCGGGGCACGACCCGGAGCCGGGCGTAAGCCGAAGTCGCACCATTTGCGACGGCAACAACGGCAGGCAGCTGTTGCTGCTGCTGTTTCTGTTCCTCCAGTGGAGGTGATCGATGATTCGCCTCCGCCAACTCCAACTCCTGTCCCAGCAGCAGCAGCCCCCGAGGCAGCAGCAGCAGCAACCCCAGCATCATTATCACTAGCAGAGGTTCTGCCGACCCCGGCCCGGCCCCCGGCACCTCCTATCCCTGCTGTCGTCCTCGAGTTAGCAGACCATGCAGCCGGTCTTGCGGGAGGTGGCGAGACAGAGGCAGGCCGTGAGGTCTGGCTTGTGGTAGTCCGGGCGGCAGGTTATGCGGCGGCAGGTCCTCGGGCACCCTGTGCACCGTGTCAGGCATCAGCATCAACATCAACCCAAGCTGCACCTGCCCTGGTGGTGCCCCCAAGCCAGCTCACCCAGGATCAGTGGCACGACTATATCCGCGACGAGGTCCGGCGGTTGAAGCGCCCCGAGCTGCCGCAGCCGCAGCCACAGCCACAGCACGACCATGCCGCCGCTGCCGACGACGACACTAATAACAAAGAAGTGGCCGAGGACATGCAGCCTGCTGACGCTGTTGCGCAGCAGCTTGGGGATGATGATAATTTTGCAGGGATGAAGGCAGAGCTTGACGGGATGAAGAAGCATGTCCTTGATGCGCGGTTCGGGATCGAAGAGACGTGGGAGACCATGTTCGCGATGAAGAACGACGTCGTGGATCTGAAGGAGCGGAGCGAGAAGCAGCAGAGAGAGATTGCCGACCTCCGAGACCAGCTTAAGAAGGTCAACAACAACAGCGCTGCCCCGAGGCTACGCAATAACGTATCGCAGACCCTCCAGTCCCTGGAGATCAACAACAACAATGCCCGCGCCCAGGCCCGCGCCCACACGAGCTTCAACCTGGGGCTCCCCGAGATGCAGGCCCGGCTTCTCGACCTGGAACACCTGCGGATCGATGATCGTAACATCAGCGACATGGGCCTAGCGCGGCACGATGAAATGCTGAAGCAGGCAAGGTCGGAGCTGGACGAGCTCTGGATGCTCGTCCGACGGAGAGAGGACGGACCGCGGACGGGCGCGGAAATTCAGGATGGTGGCGCTGCTATTGAGGATGCCGAGGGCGGGGGTGCGGAGCAAGGGGGTGGTGATAAGGGGGACGTCATGGAGGTGGAGTAGGAGGAGAACAGAGAAGATGATCATCACATCAGCTACGGTTACTGATTAAATATTGAAACCTAGTAATAAGTAGCTGGGGTGATAGAGCGAAAAAAAAAAGGGGGGCTGGATAGAATGGTGGCAGGCGGGGAGTTGCTTTTCTTATGTGGTTTCCTTATTTCCTTTGTCTGTTCATCTTGTGTATTATTGCCGAGGGCAGGGAGTGGGCAAGGGAGTGGGCGTTTGCAGGAAGGGAAGGTCTACATGACAACGGACTCAGGGGTTGGGCTTTGGGACGGGGCGAGCAAGGAGGACCGAGTTCTGATTCATTATCATGGTTATTCTGGGTTTCAACTATGTTTACACCCCTCATGATTGAGTTCGCTCTCTCATGTTCTCATACTTTTCCTCTTTTCCTCCATCTTATTTCCTATTGTTGAGGGGAGTGAAAGGGCGCTCACAGAATGTATTCAGGAGGGACGGCTCAGGAGTTCGAACGAGGCGCGAGGAGGACGGTGTTTCAGTTCTTTACCATACACCATTATGGGTACTTTGTGTGTTGCTTTGTTTGTCATCAGATGTCATTTCCTCTGTTGAGCTCACTAGCTTGATGCTGTAATTATGAGATGCTCCAATAGTATAGATTAGCAATAGAGAATCGGTTTAACCACCATGCACCATTCCGAAACTGAGCTCGTTGTGGTAGCGGGACGCACCTAGAGTTACTGATACGAAGAATACGGTAACCGCCCACGACAGAACTAGAACTCCTCCTTGATCTGAGTACTGAATGTGATACCGACTGTGGGAAAATGAGTGGTCTCGGTATCTTGCCTACGACTGGTTTATACGGACCGAGAAATACGGATATCCAGGCCCAGGCCGTCCGTATCGAAAGCGATTGGGCTCGGGTGCTCAGTGATACTGGCCACCCGGCCCGATTGTGGATGGTGTGTGATGTAACGGTAAGCGCGTCGTGTAATCCTACAAAATATGATCAAGAGTTGGTGAGGTAATTAGATCTAACTGTGCCTCTTTCGAGGAAATATCATCTCAGAAAAACCGGGAATGGTTGGATCGAGTCATTGTTTGGGCACCTTTCTTTCCGGGAGCTCACTGGTCCAGATACGGCGGATAGGTCATGTCATTTACGTTACGCTCATAAATTCGATCTACTCAAGTATGCTTCACCCATTGCCCCTTCCTCCCTCCGGCCATGGTGGTGATGTCGTGCTAAAGCCTCCTCTGGCGAGTGGCTATGTACTCTTACGGTCTCGTCCTCAGGGGTTACCGATACTCGATGCAATAAAACCCTCATAGATCTGTCGACATGAAATACGTATTTCTTTGGTCGCGTGACCTTGAAGTCGACTGTGGTTCAGTCAAATGGTCTGGAAGAGTTGTCTTACATTTAGTGGCAATGCTTTGTGTAACGAAGGGTAATCTCGCTTCTTACTTCACGACCTACGCAAAGCTTATCCAAGACGTCAAAGGGAACTATCTTCGGTTTAAAGCTGTCGTCCGGGGAACTGACTGGAATATCAGGACCAGTCTCGTTCAGCTGAATGCAATGGAGAGGCGTTGCATGTTAATGGAGGCTCCAATGATATCAGTCCCTGAGACATCCTGTAGACAGCCTCGCTGACTTCAGGACACAAACTAAACAGCAATGACCAGTGGCATTATGGCGATGTCGTTCCCTTAAATTCCCATGAAAGAAATACTGATGGCGGACAGACAACCTGTTGTGGAGACGAGGCACTGCTCGGCTCAAGGGCCGGTGCGCCATATCTAGTCCAATGTGATTGCCTCTTGATCATGGCTGAGATGATACTCAACGGATGCTCTTCACGTAGAGCAGCATGACTGACATGTATGCACTCGGGGCAGTGTCAGCTCGCGTGTTGGAGATGAAGCGGGAATGAAAGGGAGCTGCAACTGAACATGTCCGAGTTCGCCTGACAATTGACCTGGATAGCTTGGCGTCATCTCACTGTTCCATCGGAAAGTGACCTGAGCATCTGAGCCTCTTCATGGGATTGAGACTAGAAAAATTCTGGAAAACTTCCATGCAGCAAACATCCATCAGCGGTTTGCCACGTTAGGATCATTTCCCACTCGGGAAGGCACGAATCGGATGAATAAGGTGAGGCTTTCACTCCACGAATGACCCAGTCGGCTTATATACTGTTTGTCAATCAGCAACTTAGGGAAAATGTATGTACCATACTCCGTATATGTCGGGTTATCGAGGTGTCCTCCGTATGCTCCTAGCGGAAACCCGAATACGTAACGGTTCGTTGTAATGGCGTGTGGCTATGCTGGTCACGTTCTGAACAAATTGCCAATATCACTGGCCAACCAAGCCGGGGCGTTTTCGTCGCCTCTGGATTGACGGTTGCAGTGCCGCGATTTCTGGGGCAGTAGCACTGGAGTGCGGAATGCTCTGCTGTCGGGCGTGAAGGATTCAATCGATGATGTAGCTCGCTTAAGTCTGCCTCTCGGTCAGCCTGCATCTACAGTCATCGTCGGTGGTCTGAACAGGTAATCCTGTGTAGTAGTGGGATTGTTCGATGCGGTGGCACTGGATGCGGGTAAATGAATGTGTCAGGGGATCTGGAAAAGCCAATTTTTCGGTTTCATACCCCCCTCAAGTCTTACCCCGCGGAACTCGGCACCTTGATTGGGTTGTATGGAGCGCTCCTTTGCAAGCTCGGGGCGAGCTGCGTCGTTATGGCCCAATTCAGTAACTCCAGAGGTGGTGTGCCACGAAGTAATGACACACCACCTGGAACTTTGAACTGTACGAAGTAGCTTGAAGCGATCATCGTCTTCGTCGACATGGTCGATTCCGCTATCCGATCGCCAGAAATGTTAGTGCGGTGGATATCGGCCGTAAGGCATCCACGTTAAGCCAACGAAGATACTTGGCATTGCGTTGGGCAATTGACGTTTGGAATCACCCTGAAAAAGGATGGCTGCCACAGCCCTCTGATCCGTAGCCGATCCGAGCCAGACAGACTGCCCACGGGCCAGAAGAAACAAAGGCATCGAGACAGATGGACCCCGTATGTTTCGTATCGAGGTGTGCCTGGAAACCGTGCTGATTCGAGCTTTTGTTCATTTTGTTCAATTACACTTGCACTAACCCTGTAAATCACCAGGTGGGAAGGCACACCCCGCATGGCTAGGCTCATAGCGTCGTTCCACAGCAACCTGTTGTGGATACCTGCCTGCCCCCCTACCCTTGCACGAGCTTGGTTGCTGTTCCATCAGATCACCTTTCATGGTGAATGCCCTTGTGTGCATACATACCTTTTGGGCAATCGCAAGGTTGCTCCATCCCACCGGCTGCAGCAGCCCCAACTCGCGCACTTGACACGTATAAAACAGCTGGCCGCCCCGCGATTTCACGTCACGCCATTGTCTCTCACAGCTTCCATCACGTCGACCATTGTCAACTCGTAGCATTTGAGACACAATCTTTCCACAGTAGCGTCCCGCCTTTTCATCTGCTTGACACAGCATTTCCACCCCGCCTTTTTCATCTGCTTGACACAACATTTCCAAAATGGCCGACATCAGCGATCAGGGATCGTCCAGCAAGCACCCGGAGCCCCTCAATGGCGGTGGGTTTCGCCCGATGGTGAACATGACCGTTCAGCCTCCCAAGCAAGAGGACCTGCAGAAGAGCTATGCCAGCATCGTCGGCAACGACGCCGACGCGAAGGGCTGGTACGGGAGCATGAGTATGTCCAGCAACAATTGATTTTCCGTAAAACTCGAATACTGACAAGACGTTCTCCAAACAGTCAATGCCCTGGGCGCGCTTATCGGCACAATGGGCGCCTTCCCATGCTGCGTCTGCTGCCCCAACCCGTACAAGAAGGTCAAGCAGGGCAACGTCGGTCTGGTGACCAAGTTCGGCAAGTTCTACAAGGCCGTCGACCCGGGCCTCGTCAAGATCAACCCCCTCAGCGAGAACCTGCTCCAGGTGGACGTCAAGATCCAGATTGTCGAGGTGCCTAAGCAGACCTGTATGACCAAGGACAACGTTACAGTGCACCTGACGTCCGTCATCTACTACCACATCATCTCGCCGCACAAGGCCGCCTTCGGCATTACCAATGTACGCCAGGCTTTGATAGAGCGGACCCAGACGACTTTGCGTCACGTCGTTGGCGCACGCGTTCTGCAGGACGTCATCGAGCGCCGGGAGGAGATCGCGCAGAGCATTGGCGAGATCATCGAGGATGTCGCGGCTGGTTGGGGTGTGCAGGTCGAGAGCATGCTCATCAAGGACATCATTTTCAGCCAGGAGCTGCAGGAGTCGCTGTCGATGGCAGCCCAGAGCAAGCGGATCGGAGAGAGCAAAATCATTGCCGCCAAGGCCGAGGTATGCCTAACACATTCTCACTCAATCTGTGTTCTCCTCAGCAAATACTGACCTGACATGTAGGTCGAAGCCGCCAAGTTGATGCGCCAGGCGGCAGACATTCTGTCGTCTGCCCCGGCCATGCAGATCCGCTACCTTGAGGCGATGCAGGCCATGGCCAAGAGCGCCAACAGCAAGGTCATCTTCCTCCCCTCGGTAAACCAGACGATGCCTACCCAGGCCTCCTTCGACGCAGCCATGTCCGGCAGCAACAACTACGACGAGGGTGGCTCTCACAAGCAAACCTTTGGAGACTTCGGAGGTGCGGACTCCAGTTTCCAGCAAGCCATGAACGCCCGGGTGATTGAGAACATCTGAGGCGGTTCGTCTTCTTCTTAAAGATGGAAATGGTCAGTTATGCTGACTCTAGGGTCTGCCCACAACGACAGGCTGGTCGACTTGATGACCACTGAAAATGAGAACAAATCTCCTTAACGGTGTTCTGATCGTGACATCTGCGACTCGGAACGATAATACGATCGGTGGGCGTTCTGCAATTGCGATCTGAATCTTGTATTTCGTATACGCTCTCATACCTTGCTCTCGGCGACACTCGACAGAGGGAACAGGACCACTAAATCGCTGATATCACGGAGGATACCCCTGAATGAATTGATGGATGGATGGCGAAATGGGATAATAACGAGGGCAAGGTTGGGGGAGTTAGCGATACCATGATGTTTCTAGTTAAATTTACTTACTCAGCGTTCAAATGATACCACATTCGTTTGTTTTTCTAGCCTCAGCCCTACTTGGCACTCATTGTTTATGCAGTTAAGTCGATGGGGATTTCCATCATGCCGCCTACCAACAAACACAAGGCTTACCTTGATACAGCCACGTGATAGCTAACATTCCCCCCGGAGTGAAGCACATACGGCCATAGATAGTGGAAAACTCGGGATCCCGTCCGCTCTCCCATAGATAAGCCACTAATCGCCTGACTAGTAGTTGGGTCGGTGACGACCAGCGAATCCCAGGTGCTGTATGTTTTGTGCCCCTTCTCTTTTGCTACTCCATCCAACATGGCCTCCCCATCTCTCTGTCTCTTAATTTTCAATCTCTTTTTTGTTGGCTTCATTCTTACACATGTAGAGAGAGCAAGGGTGAGACTGCTCTTTCTCTCACATACACTGAGACTACTAAAGCTGAGCACAGCACTGGTATTTGGTTAGCGGGAGAGCCAGCGTGTGTGTGTGTGTTCTGAATCTTCTCCCAAGTTTATCGAGATATCCGGCTATGCATGGCAAAGGCACACAAATGAGTCGTTGCTTTTGCTGGATATAGACTGTTGGCGTATTATTGCTAGCAGCACCCTTCGTCAACAAGACGAGTAGAGAGAGCGTGGGACTAGAAATGATGACCATATGCACTCGCTCATCTAAAATCCAAACATAACCTCTATCTAAACTCACAGCAGCCGCTCTTTATGATTTCAGTGTGTGTCTATGAGCTGTGCGGACTATACCGCGCAATCTGACTGGCCAACTGGTCCGCGAACCACTGACTGGGCTGTGCGCTGAACTTTGCGCTCTCCGCGATGGTCAGGATGGTCTTGATGCCGACTCCCACGGCTCCGCCACCATTCGCGTTTGATTCCACCACCATGTTGACAGCCTCTTCGATATCCTGCCGGTTTCCATCAAACGCCCCGACAGACTTTAGTACCTCTTTCAGTTCCTGGGTGTCCCTGACCGCGGGGACCGGGATCTGACGGTCGAATGCACCTGCTAGATCCAGCTGCTCTATCACCGATCTCTGGCTCGTCGTGGCCAGTATGAGTAGTCTGTGGCCCTTTGGAGGAGGGGCTTGCAGCAAGGTGACTAGCGCCTGCAGGATAGTGTTGCTCAGCCGCAGCCCGACAGGGTTCCACTCGATTATCCGCTCAATGTTGTCAATGATTAGGATACTGAGAGGCGATTTATAAGCGTCGGTGAATATCTTGTGCAGGTAATCCTTTTTAGCCACTTCATCCCGGAACCCGACCATCGCGGCCGGGGTGATCATCTTGATAAAGGGGTATTCTGATTTCAGAGCCTACATAGCACGTTAGCACACACTCCCAGAAACGGGGGGCAAAAAAAAGGAATAGAAGGGAAAGGGACGTACGATATGCGCCGCAAGGGCAGTCTTTCCACTCGCTGCGGGGCCATGCAACAAGACGGACAGATGCCGCAAGCGCTCAGCTTTGCGAACGTTTTCCACATAGACCATGCCGTCATTAAGCAGAGGCTCGATGTTCTTGGAAAAGTTGATGATGCCATAAGTCATGGCCGTCTCGAGCTCGGCGTCGTCTGTGCCAAAGGCGGGTTTGACTTCTGTCAGGGCATTAAGGAAATCCTGGCGGTTGACCTTCATGTTGGCCACGTCCTCGCTCACGCCGGCCATGGTGCCGACCTTGATGTGCCGGTTGAAGGCGAACGAGGTGGCTGACTTGACTAAACCACTAAGCTCGGCACCAGAGAAATTCTTGGACAGGGCGGCAAGCTCGACAATGTCGACGTCGTCCTCCATGACGTTGTTCTCCTTCATCTTGTGCGTGTGGATCTTGAGAATCTGTTGTCTACCGTTCTCGTCGGGCAGGGAGATCTCGATCTGAACTTCTAGACGACCGGGACGTAAGAGGGCGTCATCGATCATGTCCTTCCGGTTGGTCATTCCGATGCTGCTAGAGTCAGTATACCGCTGTAAAAGATCGGCTTCAGGGGAACTCACAGCAAGATGTTGTTGAGCTGGTCTACACCATCGAGCTTGGAGAGCAGCTGGTTGACCACGCTGTCGCCAACACCGGTACCACCACCAGCCCCAGAACCTCTCTGCTTACATACCGCGTCCAGCTCGTCAAAGATGATGATGTGCAGGCCTGATTCATCGCCCTTCTCCTTGTACTCCTTCTCTGCGTCGGCAAAGAGCTTCCGGATGTTCTCTTCGGACTGACCGACGTACTTGTTCAGCACTTCCGGACCGTTGATGACCTTGGGTTCCCTAGCGTTGAGCATCTTGCCGATCTGTCTGGCGATCAGCGTCTTACCGGTACCCGGCGGCCCGTAGAGCAGCATGCCCTTGACGTGCATGATGCCGAGCTTGTCGATGAGACCCGGAGGGAAGATGCGCGAGGCGAAGGCACGACGGAAGATGGTAGAGAACTCATTGTCCAGACCACCGATGCCCATGTTCTCGAACTTGAAGTCGGGGCTGATGATGGCGTTGGCGGCTGGCCGCTTGTTCGATGCCTTGAGCTTCATCGGTGTCTTGGGATCCTTGTAGAAGCCTATGGTGGTCATCTTGGCGAGAATGCCGCGCGCGCTGGCGTCGCTCAGAGTGGGCGCTTCGCTGCTCTGCTTCTCCATCGTAGGATCGAGCAGCGTCACCGTCTTGACTAAGATAGCCAGGGGAACGTTCTTGACATCCATCAACAGCCTCTGCCCGGGCGCAAAGATCTGGCCCTGATAGCTGGTAGTGAACAAATCTGCCAGCTCATCCTGGTCGTATTGGATGTCGACGACCTTCTTGGCCGACGCGAAACCAATCTCGAGGTCCATAGATCCCAGATAGGCCGGGGCTCCATTGCTGGCCGGGTCGTAGAGCTCTCCGACCAGCTCGTCCATCATGCCCACGCCACACCATGTCCGCTGCGGGTCTGACAGGCTGACACATCCGCTCGGGAAGCCGGGCGTCGGCCGCGCCGTTACCACGTAGTCGCCCCGCAACATTCGCCCGGTGAGTCGTATGTAGAGGTCGGTGCCATCGGGGTTGGGAAAGTCGTTTGGCGACACTGCGCAACTAAAGTCGACGAATTAGTATACCTTCTGGCGCACGGCAGAAGTGGCTACTTACATATTACCAAAGATGTACTGAGGCTGCAATGTCTTATCTTCCACCTTTGCGAGCCTGAGCGTCACGGGCCTGCTGCGACTGTAGCTCTGTTGTGAATAGTTCTGTTGTTGCGGTGGCGGCGGTTGTTGGTATGCTTGAGGTGGTGGTGCGCCTCCGTATCCTCCACCGCCGTAGCCGCCGCCGCCGCCCATCTGAGCAGCCTGGTTCGGTGGCCTTCCCGGCGAGCGCGCACCGCCGTAACTGTCGTAGTTGCTCGGAGGCGGCGCTATTCCCATCCCAGAGCCGCGCGGGCTGTTGTCATATCCCATGTCCCCTCCCGGAGGAGGACGACTCTGGACCTGACGACCCGGAAGCCCTACCCCTCCGCGGGCGGGTCTTTTGCTAAAGAGGTCGTTGCGCATGTCCATCTTGGCCGTTGTTTTCCGAGACCTGGTGATTATCGAGAGTGTATGCGTTCGGCGGTCGTTAGAAGTATGCAAAACTCTTAAAGAACAGCGTGGTTGTGTTCGCGCGTAAGGACAGGTAGTGAGCGACGACTCGAACAGGATGCGTCAGCAGGTGAAAGGCACCAAGGAAGGACAGGTCGCAGCCGTGACTTGTTGTATAGGCGTGATGATCTTGGTTGCTCCGGCCAGAAAGTGCACTAATGATCCGTTATGCTAAGCTAAAGAACACACAAGCAACTAAAGAAGACGGTTTAAGAAGATCGGGCTTTCATCCGAGCTCTCTGCTGGAACCAGACGTCGTTTCAGTAGTGCCCCACGATCCATGGCCCTGTTGGTGGCGTCCCGCGGCCTCTCGGCCCACCTAACACCCGCTCCCCGGTTAGTGTGTCATGTTAGTGGGGAGCTTACCTGCCGTTATCGATAACAGCCGCTGCATGTTATCGCATTGTGATTCCTATTGAGCAGCTTCCCAGGACGGTCCTCTACGTGCCTAAGACTGTAACGTCGTTCCGATCGAGTTGCAATCATGCCTCTGTAAGTCTCTCTCATCCATCATCTCTTTATTCTCTTCCGCGCTAGGAACTGACGTTTGGACAGCCATCTACTAGGAAAGAAGTCATGGAACGTCTACAACACCGACAACATCGCGCGCGTGCGCCGCGATGAAGCCGCCGCGCAGGCCCGCGAGGAGGCCGAGGAGCAGCGCATGCAAGAGATTGACGCCGCGCGCCGGTTAGCCATCTTGCGCGGCGAGACTCCCCCTCCAATACCCGAAGAACCACCCCTCGATCCCTTACCCTCCTCTGGTCGTCGCGAGCGAGATGCTGTCGTGGGACGGAAGAGGAAGAGACATGGAGAAGATGATACCGATTTCGAGATGCGCGTGGCTCGCGAACGGGCCGAAGCCGGCGACCGCGCTGCCCTCGCTCTTGCACCCTCTCAGCCTAAGAAGGAACCAAGTCTGGTAGATCACAAGGGCCACATCTCCCTGTTCACCGAACCCGTTGCGAGGGTGGAGAAGAACCCAGAGGCGGAAAAGGAAGCAGCGCGAAAAAAGCGCCAGGAACAAGATCAGTACCAGATGCGCTTCGTTAACGCGGCCGGTAATAAAGACGGGGACAGACTCGGTCTGACAGATAAAAAAGGACCGTGGTACGCACAAGCCGACAAAGACGCTCTCGTAAAGGTGCCGGCGAAAGACGTCTGGGGGAATGAAGACCCCGATCGCAAAGTTCGCGAAGCGAAACGGTTAGACGCGAGTGATCCCCTCGCCATGATGAAGAAGGGAGCTGCGAAGGTTAGAGAGTTGGATAAGGAGCGCAAGCGTGAGGCCGAGGAGCGGGAGCGCGCAATCAAGGAACTGGAAAGGGAAGAACGGCGGAGGGAACGGAAACGCAGGACACAGGAAGAGGAGGACGGCAGTGGTGATAGAGAGCGTTCGCGCCGGAGGAGTAGGAGCAGGAGTCGTGAACGGCGGCGTCACAGCGAAGCCAGAACTGATCATGAGAGGGAGAGGGAGAGGAGACACTCAGATTATCACCGCTCGTCCAGATCAACACACAGATCAGACCACGACAGGGAGAGACACAGAAGCCACTCTCGCCACTCTCACCGCCCTCGTTAGATAGTTTATAGTACAACGATACCCAGTTATATCTACCTGTCTTTCCAGGGCAACTTTATTTCCACCTCCCGCATATCTTTGCTCACCATGTCCACCAACGGCGGTGCATCCAGTTGCTTCAACCCTTGCACTATCTCCTCCACCAGTTCCTTACTCCCCCCTTCTTTACGGTCGCTGTAGATATCCACCCCCTCTTTCGTGAACAGTGTGGGAGCAAACCACGTAACAGCCCACTTCTCCCTCCCTCCGTCAGGGGTATCCCGCTCGCCCCAGCCCAGCACCTCCCATTTACTGGTAACGAAGAATAACCACCCTTTGCCCCTCCACGTAAACCTGCCAGTGTCCGTTGGCGAAGAAGCCGTGTCGATACCAGTGACGTTCTTAACGCCGCCCTTTCCACTACTCGCTTCGTACTCTACGAGATCGTCTATCCGTAGCACAGAGGATCTGGTGTTGGTGGAGGTTGGTGCAGGGAGCGGGGCGTATGTGATTCGCACGTTCCGCGCGGTCCGCCACATTGAGAGCGTGGAATGGGTTACCATCCATGTCCCCGTCAGCCAGTCCACGGGGGGAGATGTGAAGGCATCTTGGGATGCGGTAGCGGAGTATTTGGATGGGAGGCGGAGGTTAACTGCCGTCGGCGCGGATGTCGCCATTATGGACGCCTTGACCGGATGTGATATAGTGGTGTTGGTTATGGCGCGCTGTTGATCGCAATCGCGGGTTGATATCGCCCAGTTGTCGGTATTGATGTGTTAAATGATTACGATCATGCGTGTAAAGCCTGTAACTAGCTTTTTGGTCTAAACTGTACCAAGAATTCTGAAACCCATAACTGCTGCTCGAGCGCGTACCTGGGGAGGTTACAACTGTGATAATTACGTCAGAATAATAGTTGGTAACAGTCTATAATAATTGACAATGCGCTGGCACGGCGACCGCGACCCAAACTGGATGTCGCCGGTCGGCATAAAACGCGACGGGAAGGCCGCCGGCAGGTAAACTACACTAAGACATGTGAAAGCTGGGCGTTGTGCTATGTGCACTACTGCACAGTACACAGTAAAGTTGTGAACAAGATCGGTCAGTGCCAGGAACATGAATGGTTGAAACAGATCGCTCGCTGGCGATTTAGCGCCAGGCACTTGGAGAGCTTGCGTGCGTTAGTGCATGGTTGAGGGTTGGATAGGGCACCCATGTGTTTCAGTCTCGAGAAGTTGGGCGCAAGGATAACTTTGATATAACCTTTCTATCATCTTCTGAAATACCAGAGATAATGTAATATGCGCCGAGAACTCGACGTTGCCAAGTCGCACTGGTTTCGCTCTTCGAAATGCTGTCAGATCAAGGTTCAACGGTGTGTATGTATGCTTGCGGGTGACTTGCAGGCGACGCAGTGTAAGTGGCCCCACAAGGCTGCACTGGGGTTGAGATGGATGCACGGCGGTCCTCCAAATTTTGGAACCGACATGTTGTTCCACTAGCTCATCGTTCAGTTGCCCCCCTGCGTATCCCGGATCTAAAGTCAGGTAAGTAGATGCCCTCCTTCCCGTGATCAATTCAATTGAGGCTGACATATGTCTTAGTTTCACCTCAGGACCTTAACGCCCATTAACGTGCAATTGTATTTGGGGGCCAAACCCGTACGTTTATGAGATTTAGGCAGGCGGGTGCTGAGCTGTCTTTGTCACACTTACTCACCAATACGACACTCAGACACTGCATCTCAATTGAGCTCAGTTGGTAGTAGTCGCTGGCTTAGCCACATCCATACTCTTCTATCTAATTTTCTCTCTGTCCGCTCTTCAGAGTCTCTTCACGGTCTCTTCACCTGTCTCCTTAGCTTACTCTTTGCTCTTTACTTCTCTTCACCTATATTCGCCTATATCTGCCGGTTTACCCCTACCTCACCGGGCAATTTATCCCCCCCATCTTGCTCTCACGTTCACCATACTTACCCTCATCGTCACTGTCTTGAATTTATTCGCGCCGTGGTTACAGATCGACTTAAAGATGGACGACTACGACTACGAAGAACTAGACACAGCAGACGTGGCAGCAGCGATGGGCTTTTCCGGCTTTGGTATGCAGGAGGATGACGCGCGTCGACAAGCTAAGAAGCGGCGTCTCAACACTTCCTCTGCTGCAGCAGCGTCGGCGCCATCGGCAGCTTCAGCGAGCGGTGCTAATAACATTGCTCTCCACCCCCGCCGAGCCAACACCACTAATGCTCCCGGCCCAGGTTCTTCTTCTTCTCTGGGTGGGAGTTCTGGGGAAGGGAAGAGGAAGGCGGTTGCTGTTAATAATGATGAGATTGATTTGGATGATGATGATGATGATGACGCGGGTGCTGCTATCACCAGCAACGCGCCGGTAGCGAGGGGTGATGTTCAGGAGAAGAAGAAAGACGACAACGGTGCAGGGGGTGTTGGTGTTGGTGCTGGTGCTGGTGATGAGGATAGCGACCCAGAACCGCAGTACATCGACACCTCGCGCTCCCCGGCCCGTCTCTCACCTGCTGCTCCCACTTTTCCCCCTCCCAACGAGTACAATTCTGGTGCCGCTGCGGGGTACGGCCCTGCTAGTGATCCAGGACACGCACCAGGTGCAGAGTGGGCGTCCGGCCCGGGTGCAAGCTCTCTGAGCACCCTGCCCCCACCACCCCCAGGAACCCTACCAGCCCGTCCCCCCAGTTCCGGCTTTGGCGGTGCCGCCGCCGGATTACCGTCTCGACCACCCGGGGTGGCACTGGGCCGTGGCGGTTTCGAAGGTCAGGGCAGGGGTGGCCGTGGTGGTGGCCGTGGAGGAGGTGGACACAATCCCCTATGGTACGTCGACTACTTCGACCGCGGGTTTATCGACAACCCTTGGAAGGAGTTGGAGGAGAAGATGGGGATCGAACCAACTTGGCTGTGGCGCCCTCAGCAACAACAGGACGCCGTCACACAACAAACAGAATCCACTTAACGGAAAACATTGATATCAGTATAACAGCGATTTCAACACTAATTACTTACGTTAATATGTCGGAAACAAAACAATGCACACACTCCCAAAACAAAGAAGAAAAGGAGAGGAATACAAAAACGGGGAGGATAGCCCTTCGAACATTCAAACAGCAAATGGGTTTGGAGTTCGGGTTTGGACGTTTCGGGGTTGAACAGAGCTCAGATGTGAGACACACACATTTCTCCCTGTCATGTCTCTCTCACTTTACTCAACCCCTTACACAACACACCAGACAACAATACATCAACAGCCTGAACGAATGGCAGATTCTTTGACAAATCAACCAGATAACAGGGGGAAGATGGGGCAATGGATTCCCAAAATGTACAGGGGGTTTCTATGAGTCTGCCATGGGTGGTGTTGGTCACGTGACCTAATTCAGGGGTTAGGATTTCCCGTCCGTCTGCAAGGTCTGCAGGTTTCGAAACCGGTTGGGCATCACCACATCGTCAAGTCACCTGATCTCGTCCGCGTTAGGGATATGGAAGGAAGAGCACAGTGTGTCGTTGTCGTCCTCTTTTCATTTTCTCTCTTAGGGCACTGTACGGGGCTAGGATTGGGCTGGGCTGGGCCGGCAGGCCAAGCTGACTGAGCAACATGTTTGGTGATGGGATGTGTCAGTCACAGTTACAGTCACAAGCCACCGGTCAAGGTCACGAGGACACACCAGACCAGAAAGAGGAAAAAAGAGGCATTTCCTACGGAGAAATCACTGCGCCTACCCAGCCTAACACTATGAAGAAAATATGAGAAAAGACTACCTGATCCGTTTTTCCCAATGTCATTAAACCACAAGGGGTAGTATCCCCAGGGCCCCCAATTTGGACAAGCCAGTGTGACACCACCCTCAGCGAACTGTGGCTGCCGCTGCTCCACCCGCTTTCGCCCGGTTCTTGGTTCTGTGGTTCCCCAAGAGTAGGCAAAAGCAGGCGGGGGCTGGCTGACTGGTAGTTGATGGCACACCCACCCCCAGAAGCAGGTTAGCTCCTCCTCTCCCCCCCACAGTCCCCAGTTTCCAGTTCCCCGTCTGAAGTGGAAATCTGCAGAGAAAAAGAAAGCGATGTACCGTACTTTTAGCAAACGCTGTGCCCTCCCAGTTCATGCCAATTGTCCCAAATTGTCCAATCATGATTCATAACCGTCGTGAAGCTGCCGCTGCCGCCCTCCCTTCCGGAGAAAGTGGGCGGATCTGGCTTGGTGTGTGCTAGTGAAGGAGGGGGGGTGTGAGATCTAGCCCTGCAGATTGCAGACTGCAGCACCCAGCAGGGAAATCCGCCCCCTCCCACACTTGTTCCCACCCATAAAGCAGCGAGTGGAATCTGCGGCTATTTGCCGCGCCGCGCCTCGTCTCAACCTCATCTCTTCAGCAAGGCTTGAAATCCCTTTTGAGCCGCAAACAAAGCCACCCATACATAAGAAATCGGGGTATGTACTGATATGCTGCCGCTGCGAAATCCTGCCAGATTCGCAATTCCTGTGAAATGTGCAATGCCAAATGAAAACTGTAAGAAAACGCGCCAGAAGTGTCGGAAGTGGTCAAAATTATGCTCTGAAGATTAGTAGGAATCCGGAGATGGGTACCGCGCCCGCGCCTTGGTGTACTCTTTGGAGTGCTTCTTCGAAGCCTTGGACTTCAGGGATCTGTTTGAGCGCTTGTCAGCCTCGCGATTCGCGCGATCTCGATTTTCTAGAAAATTGGGTGACACTCACGTCACTTTCTTCTGCGTCCACTCGAGATCGTTGTGCACTTCGCGAGCATCCTCGAGTCCCTGCGCGAATCGCGCACGGGTTTTTGCAAGTCTGGCTTGAGCCTTCGCTTGCAATTCCATCAGCTCGCGCTGCTTTGCGTTCAAGTGGCCAGATCTGGATGTTTCTGCGTTAGCACTAGTCTGAACTGTAGGGAACTCAACGCGAGCGAATTGCGGGTTTTCGAGTTGTCCGCAGTAACGCAGGAAATTCCTGCGACTGCTGCGGACTCGCTCTCCACTCGCAATGTCTACGTTGCGCGCAATGAGACTAAAAAGGCGATACTCACGTTTGCGCCTGCACGGCCATGCACTTATCAAGCGGAAGCGGGTTGAAGGTATCGACAAAGCGATCTTGCATATATTCATTCAAGTCGACGCCGCTGACGGAGCCGGCGCTGTCAAACTCTCCGTGACTGCTGCCAGCATAGCTGGACGTGGCCACAGAGTAGCTGGAATTGCCGTACGATGCTACGCCGGAGGTGGAGCTGCCGGAAGCATCCAGATCCTCGGGCGGCGAAACAGAGTAGGTGCTGTCGCCGCTGGTGTAGTAGGTTGGGTATTGGTACTGGCTCTTGCCAGCGGGAATGGGAAGAGCGTCGGTGGCAGGATAGTACTGGGAAGAGTACTGGGAAGTGTACGGTGACGACATTGTGATGCTGATGTCTGGGCAGATATGCGCTAGTAGACAAGATAGAGGCTAGCCGGGTTGCAGCTGACCTTGGGATGAAGGGCAAGAAGTTTGTGTCTGTGCTAGTGGTGATACAAACACCAGGCTGTGTGTATGACCAAGAGACTTGGAAGGGTATGTGACTAAGTGTTGATGGTGCAAGTGGGCAAGGCAGACCAGGCTGTGGGTAGGTGGAGGAGTCTCTGGAGACCGTTGGATGAGCTGTCTTTGATGGAGAAAGTGATGGGAAAAGGAGGAAGAAGAAACTGAACTCATCTGGTCAACGACGCCCCTATTTATACCTTTTCGAAGCCATCCTGGCTCAGAACCTGCCGACATCACGAGCTCGAGCAGGATAAGACGGGATGAATTCATTCGTCGAGCTCCTTTCCAACCCCGCTTGAGGCCGGGAGGAGATAGAATGATGATGGAGACGATGACGGCCTAGTCTTCTCTAGTGCCAGGCTCCTCACCCGCGCTCCCGCGGCGGAGACGGACCAACGAGAAGGACGGACGGTGTAGCCGATGGGGTGATCCCAGGAGCAATTGGCCAAGGAAGGAAGGCCCGGATTGGCCTGCAGGTGAGTTTCGATTTATCAGAGAAAGGAATGACAATAACGTCTGCATATGCCGAGAGGCGACTATCACCGTTTGTATTGGTGGAGATAGCCTGGTGGAGGGGGGAAGGGGGGTGAGAAGATATGTCTGGAACCAGGAAAAGACCGGCGGCGGGAGATGGGAGGGGCACACAAGGCACACAACAGGCAAACGGAAGAAGGGGGGCAAAAAGATAGAGATAGAGACCGGTGGTTCGAACGGCAAAGTCCAGGCTGGAGGTTAGTCTTTCCGGGAGGTGGGAAGGGGGGAGTGGACGCAATGGGCTAGTTGAGCGAGGAGGATGAGACAGGACGTGAAAGCCGCAAGACGCCAAGCAGGGGAGTTCTAACTGGAAGACTAGGCCAAGATGTGTGATGAAAATGGGGTATAAAGACGGGCTCTGACAGGCTGGCTGACGACGGGATGGTCAGAGACAGCCCTCCAAGACTATCAGAAAACCGGTGTAATCAGATGCGTGGGAAAATACCAGGCTCAGTGTATTACACGAAACCAGCATAAGCGGGCCGCAAGCATGGAGAGTGAATGTACCGGAACGTTAAGAGGATCGGTGACGAACAAGCGCGCGCCCACTGACGCTAAGCCGATGGCAAAAGCAGCGAGTGATGGATCTGGGTGTTTGCAGCTGTGATCCCGTTGGTTCGGAAAGGGACGACGACGAACTCAAACGGTTGTGGGAGAGTCAGGTCAGGCCTACATGCGTCGTCGGGCAGTGTTTTCTGCCCCATAAACTGTTGTCGGCAACGCACATTTCTGACGGCTGTCATGGCCATTGCTTTGCGCTTGTACCAAAGTTACCAGGAAAATAAAACATAGGGAAAATAGCTTTGCAACCGTCGGAGTGCGTCGTGTCTAATTCGCTGCAACGGTGAATTTCGAAGGGAAAATGGAAAAATAAAAATGGGCTCTGGCTTCCCATTGGCCGAAAATTGCTAAGAAAATCATGAAATAGAAACGAAAATTCCCAAATTCGATCCAGGAAATCCTCTTTCGGGGGTGGAAAGCACTGGAGCCAACGGCAGACCCCACGTTAGGCTGGCTCGGCTGAGTCTGACATGGAAATGTGCACGTAGTGCAGAGAACCGGCAGGCTAGGCTACCGGTGAGTCGGACGGAGCAGACCGACAGCACATGTAGCCACGATGCATCAGGGAAGGAGCTATAAGTCCAGGAAGTAAGCCTCTCCATGCATGCTGTTAGGTGCCTACCTCGCGATGCCTCGTAGAGTATCTAGTACATGCTTCCAAGTGGATACCGCATACGGAGTGGCACCGGCCACAAGGGACAGTCGGAGCCGGCTGCAAATGGGTTTAGGCTCCACCGCTAGGGTTGCTCCCGCGGACCAAGAGCATGCACGTGTAAGACTCTGTTGTGGCATTTGAGCTTCACGCCCTATCAAGGTCTCGGAAAGCTTCAGCTTTGGCGAATGTCAAGAAGTTGCAGAAGTATGCAGTCTTGGCATGATGCAAGGGATGGATGTCTGCCTTGGCTCCGTAGGGAAGACGAGCCGAGCGAGGTGACATACCCGTGGACATGTATCGCGGTATTAAGTCATGTACGCCAAAGGAGAACATGGGAGCTGCACGCGAGGCAGCTTCAGAAGGGACCTGCGGTAGGTTTGCCATCCGGTCTGCCCATCAAGTGCCTAGCCGTAGCATTCCTCCCACGCCGGTGGTGCCTTTTGACGACACGCAGCAGAACCGCCTCGCTAGGATCGATCATCCCGGCAGGCTGAGCGTCCGAGCAGGCAGAGGCGGCCTAAAACGGCAGGCAGGTTCGCAAATAGCATCCACGCACCACGGCATAAGGCGTTCTTAGTCTCGACGACTACGTGGGGAGTAGACATCGGAACAATGCGGGGAAGGGGCATGACTTGCAAACCATGCGAAGCAGTAGAGGCCGCCGCTCTCGTTCGCCCGCCAGGACTCCAATCGCCCGATGCCCGGGGCGTTATCGGTTTGGACCACTCATCAATAAGAGAGCCGACGACCTGGACCCAGTCAGTATCAAGACTAGCTCGGTTGTCTACACATGCATGGCCGGCAAGGACCCGCCTGCTATAGCTTTTTGGCCCACCGCTCCCACCACTCAGTCACCCCAATGGCAGCATATGGCATTACATCAGAGCAACCGACGAACGAAAATCCCAGATGATCACGAGATAGAACGGGCTCAGGTGGGTATATGGAGAGGGTCGTGGGCAGGTTCTTGTTGATCTCGATGGAGACAAATGACCCGTCAATGGATGGGCAAGCGGCGCATTGCAGACTCGGGCCAACGCAAAGAGAGAAAAAGACAACACATCAAAGCAGCCTTCCTGCACGTCCAGAGCATCGTGCTGCAGCGCGTCCCTCCATTATCATAGGGATCGAGGAGGTATTGGGGGAAGCCGTCAGAAACGGCGTGTGGGTACAGGGAAATGTAACGTACAGGGCTTAACTGGTATTAGAAGATGCAGTCAAACCAGACTTGCGCCGCCGATTGATGACTGGGCACGTTTCTATAGGACAGAGACGCCACATTCGGAGCTCGAGGGTGCTTTCTGAGGGGCCCATGGCAAAAAGCGTACATGAGCATACAGATTCCCAATCTGCCCTAAGGGTGGCGGAGAAAATCGCGTCTTGGTGTTGGTTGGTCCGTTTGGAGGGGAATTCGCAGTCGGTGATCCAAGGCAAGAAGATTGGACGAGCGCTGTTTCGGGTGTTCTCGTTTGTCCGTTTCTGACGGCTGTTCACCCCAGCAGAAGTTCGCATGCAGAACTCGAGGAGTTCGTAAAAACAAGGCGCATCAATGCTTCCGGCACTGCTTGTGGAACATGACCTGTCGTGTAAAGATTGCGAGCTGAGTTGGAATTGTTTAAAGCTGAAAAGTGAAGGGAAGAAGACTGAAATTCCCGCTGACGTTTTTTCTTCGCGCTTCTCGAACACTTTTCCTTCCATTTCTTTTTTTTTTCTGGAAGGGGAGGGGTCCCTCGTTCTTTCCTCTTTTGGTTCGATCCGCCCAGCATCCGATATGCAAGACATAATTCCCAGATCTGCCCGCCAGCATGCCTTGAATATGCGTGACAGGCAGATGCAGAGCCAACAAACACCTTACCCCATGTCAAGTTATTTCCTAACTCGTATTATCTCGCCTTTGTCTCCGCAATCGAAGGTTGATGGTTACAGATCCAACACAGGGGAGCGAGCACCTTGCTGCACATGGATCCTTCCTATCAAGTTAGCCTGTTGTGATGATTCTAGGGCAGGCACGACCATGGATGTTAGTGGTGTGGTCAGCTGTCCAAAATTGCACTCTAGACAACCATCAACCTGAGACTACTCGTCCTTTACCGATGCAATGAAAAACGGAGGCAGTCTTGACCAAGGATTGGATCGTATTATCTATGGGAGAGACGCACAACAGAAAGCCAGGGGATTGTCCACCAGAGCCTAGAGGGGTGCTTCCCCTTGTCTTTATGTACAGACAGCGGGGTTCTGATCCAGGATTCATTAGAAGTTCACATGCAATTGAGAACGAGCTGCCAATGACTCCGATCAAACGCATGCATCCCATATCGATTTTTGGTGTGACTGAGAGAAAGGAGATGATATCCAAGAGTACTAAGGTAGATGGCCGTTCCCACGCTGCGTCTCTTCGTCACCCTCGTCTAATACACCTTGACCCACCCGTCCAGAACGCCGTACACACATATTTACACGTAAATCCCCAACAATATAAATATGACAAACTTCTTTTCAGATCGTGGCCGAGTAGCGTACCCCCTTAACCAAAAACCTTAAGAAAGCCCCAGATTCCCAGCCCACTCAGAACAGGTATTGTCAGGTTGTCGTCCCAACCAAACAGATCAACGACTTCGCTGGACGCAGCCACTAGACCTGACCAGACACTCAGAATGCCGAGCGCAAGGCCGCCAGAGACGACCGTCCGAGCCTGGTCCAGACCAACCGCATCAGCAATAGCCTGGGGAAGGCGGAGCGAGCCGGTGAACATGAATGTCTCGTCGCCCGGGAATGGACCGTTCGCCGGAACCAACCAGCCCCAGAACCATGCGGCCGTGCCCACACCCACAAGGAACGCAGCCAGCGATCCGGCGAGAGACTTGCCGCGTCGAATGCGAGGCGTGTAACGGCCATACAATCTCCCGAAGGTGCTGGCAGCCGTGTCGCACCAGCTGAGCAGCAGAGTGCCCATGACGCCGATGTCCTTGGGGAAGAAGTACAGGACGATCCATGCCCCGAGGAGATAGAAGATTACCCCGTTGTAGCCGGCAAACTCGCTCTCGCGCATCAGCGCGCCCAGGACCTTGACATAGAATCGGTTGAAAGGGGCATAGTGATGGCGCAGGACGTCGACGGCTGCGATGGGTATCAAGGCTCCAAGTAGGTATGGGCATACTGAATAGGTTTGCGTGCCCGACAAGTACAGCCATATGACGAAGAAGCCAATAGACACATGCAGTGCTTTCCGCGGCACCTCGTGCTTGTGTACAAATGTCCGCCAGTGCCTGTGGATCGGAATAAGACCTAAGGGACTTGGACTGCGACTGAAATCTCTCCAACTCCAACCGGTGTATACAGAAGTTGTCGGCACCGCGAGATGACCGTTCTCGGCCTTCTCGGGCAAATGACCGTTTGTCGCCAGCGCAGTGGCCGTCGCTTTTGCGTGTCCATTTGTCGCCTCGCTGGGCTTGCTCGATGTGAGCGGGCCCACCTTCCTTATATTCAACGGACTCCTACTCCTCGTCCGAGACCTCCGCTGGCCGGGAGGGCTCTCGTCCTCGTCGATATCTTCGTGGACGGGCTGCGGTGTGGCCAGCCGTTTCCTAGCGGCCGACCTTGTTACCGGCCCAAAGTAAGACTCTCGTGCTGCTGCATCTTGTTCAGATGGCGTCGGACTGGGTGAAGTGACTCGTGGGGTGGACGGGATGCTACGTTTGCCTCTAATCGACATGTTGAAAGGCGGAAGCGCAGGAAGTGGGATGACGCCCGTGAGAATCCGTTGCACGCTGCAGAATCGCAGAGGCCAGCAGGTAGAGTAGAGGTGTTTATCTTTTCTAGACTCCCGGGTCTCCGGCGGCGGCGTCGGAGTGGCGGCGGTATCCGTAGTCTGTTGGTTTCGGAAGATGGCCGCTACGTGTTGGGCGATCTGATCCAGCTTGCTTGAGGGTGATGCGGCGGAGTGCGACTCCACCGCATGGCTGGGAAGAAAAGGACTCAAAAGGGTGTCAACGGCTTATAAAGAAAATGGAGGGCGCCTGTGCCAAAGAATGTTCTAGTGAAACTGACATCTATTGGCGCAACAGGGGCAACAAGTGTGCGACGGTTCGGCGCGTTCTGCGCACTGCGGTTTGGAACCGACTCCGAGTGTTGTAAGGAACAGTGAGGGAAGAAAATTCTCGGCTGCGGCGGATGACGAAAGAGAGTGGGCGGTGCGCACGCGATAGGTTTTTAGGCACGCATGTGACACTGAGGGATCCCATGTACATCACAATAACAGTTCGCAACCCTTCAAACATACCAGCGCATATTATTGATCCTGGTGTGATTCGCTGACAGATGTCTCAGCTACTCTATCTGGTTTTTCTTACCTATAATACGGGCATTTGGAATGGAAATCTTGTTCTTAATCCAGGTGGGACGGGACAGAACCCATCAACGAGGCCAACGGCCCGCGCGGCCAACTTGCGCCGCTGACAAGCGTCAATACTTACCCCTACTCCCCAGTCGGTAACACCGTCTAAAGCGGGCAGTGAGAGTGACGAACGGTGTCTCTCCCTCGTACTCTCTTCAAGACTGTTTGGCAATCACCAGGCATCAGCTAGGTTGGAGAGGCTGTACCCGAGGTCTTGCAACTTTTCTGTTTGTGACGTCTTCTTTGGGTGCCAAAGTCGGGCTAGCGTAGCGCAGAGTCCCGCATGCCTCGATTGGTTTTTGCGAACCGTGCACGCGACCCTGACCGCTTCCAAGAAAATGGCGTGAATGGTTCACGAGGTGGTGGGGCGATCTATCGATAAGCGATAAGATAGGCCCTCCGTTGTAAATCTATTGGACTTTTTTCCCGCGAAAGAATGTTCATCAGTGTTGAGTATCACGGTGCGACAAGATGGCGCCGCCAGATAAGTCCCGCATAAAAAAGGCCCCAAGGTCCTGGGACGCTTTGACTCCAGGGCTTGCACAATGGATTCTTGACTACCTATCTTCAATGGGCTTTGCCCATCCCACTCCGGTGCAGAAATCATGTCTCGAAATATTTCGAGGGAACAAGGATGTGGTTGTTGAGGCTGTCACCGGCAGTGGCAAGACCCTTGCTTTCTTGATTCCAATGGCTGAGGTGAGACTATATGACTCCGTCAACCCTGGTCTAACCTTTCTTGCTGACTGACGGCTCGAAGAAACTATTGCGCGCAGACGAACCAGCAAAGCGACATCACGTCCAAGCCATCATCATCTCGCCGACCCGTGAACTAGCGTCCCAAATTCACAATGTTCTGGTCTCTCTCATCAAGTTCCATGCTCCCTCCGAGGCGCTTCTTCAACATGTCAAGGGGGACGAGAAGCGACCCACCACCACCGAACCGGTAATCGTCCCGCAACTCTTCGTTGGAGGCACCACGAAAGCCGCTGAGGATCTCAGCACATTCTTGCGGCTTTCGCCCAACGTTCTGGTTGGCACTCCAGGACGACTCGCGGAACTCCTATCATCTCCCTACGTCAAGGCGCCCTCATCGGCGTTCGAGATGTTGATCATGGACGAGGCAGATCGGTTGCTGGACATGGGCTTCTCCCAGGAACTCTCACGCATCCTCGGCTACCTTCCGAAGCAGCGCCGGACGGGTCTCTTCTCAGCCAGTATCAGCGATGCTGTCCAAGAAATCATCAAGGTTGGCCTTCTGTATCCGCACAAGATTACGGTCCGAGTAAAGAGCCTCAAGAGCGGGGGGGTTATCGAGGAGAGGAAGACACCCATGTCACTACAAATGTCGTACATCGTGGCCCCGACGAGCAAGAAGCTACCGGCGTTGTGTCAACTCCTAGAGAAGCTGGAACCACGGCCGCAGCGAGTAATTGTCTTCTTCTCAACTTGCTTCGCCGTCAAGTACTATAGCCGCGTGCTGCCTTCCATCATGCCGGCGGGGTTCTCTCTCGTGTCTCTTCATGGGAAATTAGAACCGCAAGTGCGGGAGAAGAATTTCGAGCGCTTCTTGAACGCAACTTCGCCCACGGTCCTCCTGACTACAGACATTGCCGCCAGAGGGCTAGATATCCCGCAAGTCGACCTCGTGGTGCAACACGACCCCCCGACCGACACCAAGGTATTCATCCACAGGTGTGGCCGCGCAGGACGAGCCGGGCGCCGAGGTCTAGCAGTCGTAATGCTACAACCCGGCCGTGAGGAAGGCTACGTTCAGCTTCTCGAAGTACGCCAGACACCCATAAAGCCGCTGCAAGAGCCAGCTATCAGTGTGTCAGACGAGGAAGTTGAGCGGACATCGGCCAAGTTCCGTGCGCAAGCCCAGGCAGACCGAGAAGTCTTCCAATTAGCACAGCGGGCGTTTGTGAGCTGGGCGCGGAGCTACATCGAACACCAAGCCAGCTCCATTTTCCGCATCCAGGATCTCGACTGGCTCGATCTCGCAAAGGGATGGGGACTCGTCGAGCTACCAAAGATGCCCGAGCTCAGGGGCCTGGACATCGACCGGTCTCTGGGGCTAGGCATAGACACCGAGGCGATCACGTTCAAAGACAAACAGCGGGAGAAGAAGCGGCAGGCTGAGATTGCTGAATGGAAGGCAACCAAGGCGAGCCAGAGGGCGGCAGAGGAAGCGGGAGAAGCAGGGGACAAGAAACGCAAGAGCAACGAGGCATGGAGCGCCAAGCACGACCGCGAAGACCTCAAAGTTGCTAGACGGGAGAAGAAGCGGAGGAAGCGCGAGGCCGAGAAGTTCAGCCAGATGTCCGAGCAAGAAAAGCTGGAGCAGAAGAAGCTGAGCGAGCTGATTGAGGAGGTCAGGCGGCGGAATGAAGCCAAGGCTCAAGCTGGAGGAGACGATGATGAGTTTGGGGGGTTCGATGATTAGCTGTGAAGTGAATGAAAAGGCAGTACTTGTTTTTGTGTACCGTTTTATACCAACGTCAGCACTTCTGAATCCTGCGAGCACATAGGAAGTATTTCCTGAGTCAAGATGCCTCCTCATCAATAAAGGCTTACCGAAACTTGGAAACCACCCTGGTCTGCTATATTAGCCAAAACGCTCGCCCTGACTGATACATACGGCCATAGATGGTGGAAAACTCGGGATCCCGTCCGCTCTCCCATAGATAAGCCGCCAATCGCCTGACTAGTAGTTGGGTCGGTGACGACCAGCGAATCCCAGGTGCTGTATGTTTTTGCCCTCCTTTTTCTCTTTTTTTTTCCTTGGTGGCGTCTCCGGCATGGGCGGTGGAGAAGGACGGTGGTTTTTAACGCTGTTAGGCACTGTCAAAAAGGGGCAAGGCACGAGGACTACGTCCATCACACAAAACTGAAGAGCATCCTTGGCTACGTAGTCAAGTGTGAATCTATCAAGCAAAGCTTAAAAAAATTAACGTGCAAGTAGGTTGGATAGACATGTAATGAGTGTAATATAGCTGCGACTCGTTTCGATCGAGTGACCTCCGGGTTATGAGCCCGGCGCGCTTCCGCTGCGCCACGCAGCTTGTTGCTCGCAAGTGGATATGTCCCTCCGCTCCGTTCTTGGCTGTCATGAGCTCCTTGATACTGAACTACATACGGTAAAGGATGTTTTGTGTGTGTTTACCTGGTTGGATAATGAGAATTCGGCTCTAAACCTGGCATGTCCATTCTGAAGGTGCACTCGGGATGTTGCAGCCCTCACCAGGGGCAAAAGAGCTACACAGGAAACTAGGGCTCGTTGGGATGTAGTGTTGAGATGAATCAGTGAGTAGGGACTAGCAACAAAATTATCAGTGTCAGGAGGTATGGGGGGTTTGAAGGCATTGTGTCAGTGGGTTGGAAATCGAGGGAGTAATTTTTAAGTCCTTGTTCCCGGTAAGAACAGCAATATCGCTTGTCTCCATCGTGTGTGCGCGGCACCAAGAGTAAAGGATACGAAACATATCTGGTTATTTTCTACAAGACACGACTGCAAAGGGCATACCTTGAGCTTCGGCATGGCACGGTGCACCTGGCTGTTGAGTCTTGGGCGAGACAGCGGTGAGGTCATGAGATCTTGTCTACATGAGATGCAGGCTTAACTGCAGATTAACGTTCAGAAAGATGCTCATATAAGCATGGAGACAAAAGTACGGGTGAATGGATATATAACGTGCAGAAGCAACATGGAATAAACATGGAAAGCAATATAAATCAAGACACGGCTATTCTCAAGTCATAAGCAAGCCGAGTCTATCTACTGCCCTGTTTAGTGTCACCTCTGGCATCTACCCGTCGTACGGCATAGATAAACGCTGAAGAATCTTCCTGGAGTTCTAATATAGTCTTACCTTCAGTATTCCACGGTCAGAATAACAGGTGCAGGGAGACTCACTTCCCAACATCGTTAGCTATACATATCTATCACCGCCCCTTCTTCCAGTACCCCAGGACTAAATCTAGGTTATCTCAGCAGGGCAGCAGTTCAAACCCTGCCCGGAGGCGACAGCTTGCCCGAGATGTTTTACCTAACAATGCCAATTATAGACTAACAAGTAAAACGGCTTTATCAACAAGCCAGGAGCAGTGGCTTGCTTATATAGACAAAAGAAGAGGCAGTATATATCCACCCTATAGCATTTTTCGTTAGGATAATAGGCCCCCTGAGGCATGGATAGATAACTGAATACGAAAATGCACATAAATTGGCAGTGGGGGTAAATAGGACCGTATCAGACAGAGACCCGACGTAGCTAGTCAAGGACGGGGGGGCTGAACTAGTGAGTGGTGAAACCGTAATGGAATTAGAAAGACCAGCAAAGACTAAATCCATATCTCGTCACGACTTCCAGGGGTGATGATATCAGCAACCTCAACAATCTCATGTGCGAGCTAGTTCTGGCCTCTAGCCCCTAAACGGACACCGCCGACACGGAACATAACCGTTCTTTACGACCTCCGAACTCCATAATAGGCAATGTATCCTGTAATGTGACCGAAATCGGCGGATATCTTGTGCCCTTTGGTTCTAGGGTGCAGGGTTACGTGCAAAAGCCGTGAATGAGGCCTTTACCGACGTCGACAAAAACATTTAGAAATATCGGCAGACTATTAATTACCGTCGTCTGACCCTTTGCTAGCTTCCTATGGGCATGGGCTCCGATTAGCCTACCTCCTCGAGACGATAGAACAGGCGGGGAAGATTGCTGTCGAGAATGCTGCTGACTCACTGGCGGGTCCTCCTTGTTGATAGACCAGGGGATTCATATCATATGAGTTCGCAGATTACATTAAAGAAACGGAGAGACCAAAACTATCAACTCTTCCATCGTCTTCTTGTCAGGATGAGTGGAGGCAGCTGGTAGGGCAAATGGGAACAGGCAAGACGAAGGAAAATTTGCCTCATCTTCGGAACTGTCAGCCTCCAAGGGGGACGTGGGAGCGTGTCGTGGGCACGAGTGGCAGTCTTGATAGTTTTAGCCCAACTCAAAACATCACACGCGAGAAGTGAACAAATACGGAAAGCCGTGATTTGGACTAATTAGACCAGAGGTATATTGTGAATTCGACTCATGGCAACACTGTGGATCGAGATGGCCTCGCTGCCAGAATCTCCCTTCAACGCCTTATTTCCCCCCCTCGGTGTCTTCTGACTCTACAAGCAACCTAAGCTAAGTAGATGGATGCGCTGTCTAACGAACCAGTTGCAATTGTGATCATTGTGTTTCACCGTATAGTCGTCACTCAACAACGGCAGTAGAATGGAGTCGGGCTCGTCAGCTACATATACCCAAACCTTGTTTGACAGATGTTTATCGACAGCTACCAGTTTGTCACACAACCTCCTGTAAGCTGGGACAGACAGCAATGCAATGACTTTCTCTTATGGCTTCATGACGTCTACCTCTCCTTTCACTTGAAATCACTAACCAAGTTCACGACATGCTACTCCGTACGTTACGGATCTCTAGTTTCAATCATCCTCGTCATCTTTAACGCCACCTGGCGCCCACGAACGTCCTTCCAATTTTGAACATCACGGAATCCTTTTGGGCCTGGGTCGAACCCGTGTGTGTGTGGAACCCGACCTTCCCAAACCAGGGTGTCTTTGACTCCGCAACAGGACCTGATCGACCCAGCAAAAGAAAGAAAGTTTAGCTTGCAAAAAAATCTGGGATCCAATGTTGTGGAAATGTGAGAAGTGATAGATTACAGCTGCAAGACCAAAAACAAAACCTTGTCGTAAATCCTGCAAGATTGGCACAGCTGCACCACAGCTGCGAGATTTCCAAGAGCCATATACTTTTTGCACGCAGCGTCCAGGTCTCATACCTTGGCTTGTCGTGCGTCTGTCCAGTTTCACTGGATTGCGTTGCTCACAACTGCCGACTCGACGACCATGATCGCGCAGACTGCAGTAGCAGCACTCCTTTTCCGTGCCTCGATCCTACCTTATAAATCGACCTGTGTCATGTTCACGTCAAGCTGTAAACTGGCGGCGACTGAAAGGGGCGTTTTGCCCTGTGTACATACATACTACGTACACAGTAACGTTCAATCTTTTAATAAGCATTTGTTCGACTGACAAAACTTGGAATCAACGTCATCCATATCCTGCGCCGTGCGGCGTGTGTGCCATCGGGCGCGTTCCGGGAGATCTTCGCCTTCGCCGCTTGACGTCTGAGACAGACTGACGATAAACGCATGCGGCACACACGCACGCACGCACGCACGACGAGCCTGAATCTGGCTTCCGAGGCCTCCTTTGCTTATACCTAAGCGCCTCGCGCCTCTGTTATGCTTTATCGTACAGTTACTCTACTAGTATGGTGACACGAGGCGGTGTGACGATGCATTCTTGCACAAAGGTAGTTATAGTTAGCACACGTTTATTATAGCTGAACCTCAGCTGCCACCTTTTTTAGTCGCGGAAACGCTCCTTCGATTTTAAAACTTACGGGTCGGCCCCACTCACGGTCTCGGACTGTCATGTTTGGGTATGTACAAACACGTGTGTACACAGTAAAGCCATGATCCTTTCCATTTCATAAAAAAAGCAAAGATTACCGTGACATGCTTCTCTTGGGGACGAAGGTCGCTGTTTGTCAGTTGAAATCAAGGGAGTTCCCTGTCTGTCGTTAATAAGGTTGACAACGCGCCCAACCGCTACCAACGTCCAAATGGCAAATGTGGGGATTCCGTGGTGGGGGGGGGCGTAACCGTTTCTCTTCAAGCTTCAATGCATATCTTCGCTACCCTAACCTTGCAACACCGCACAGGATGTGAAGCTGGGCTTGGCTGGGAACACAGCATCGGGTAACACATGGACCAATTTCCGTTGCGCCCCTGTCGCTGGGCCGCGCCACTTTACTGGAGTCTGGAGATTATCGACAAGCCTGGCTGTCGACCCGAAACGCGCGTTACGCGCGATTGCTATCCTTCAATAACGGTCTGATAAACCAATTCTGGGACATCTCCATGCGTCAATTCGATGCTTTCCATGGGCAAACTTGGTTGGGAACCACTTGGGTTATGACAGCGGCGGGGGAGCGCTGGACCCCAATCCATTTGACGGTTGGTGAGGGGCACCGGGCACCTTCCTACATACGCCGTTCTACGCACCAACAACGGTCGTGTCACGCCGTCGAACCATGGAAAGGGTCGTCCGTCATTACTATCAATCTTTGACAAAGGAAAATCAAAACATAACGGCGGTGTGCTATGAGAGCTGATCGTCGTGATCTAGACATAGACTACTCCCACAAGTTTCTTTTTTAGGTGGTGGTAGTTCTGAGTATTGAGTCGTTAGTGAACGACTCCCGACCAATACTTCCTCCCAATCGCCCTCCTGCTTGTGACTGATGTCGTTGGTCGAAAATGGGCAGCCTTCAATTGGCTTATCGGCGTGCGTGTGAGAAACGGCGCGGGCGGCCATTGAAAAAAAGACCCTTTCGTGCGCTAGGGATTCCCGTCGCTGATGAACCCCCTCACTTACACATTTAGACTGGAGGCCGGCCGACACGCCGGTTGCTACGAAAACTTCTTAGTGTGCACTTTGACAGCTTGTTGTCCGTATTCGGTTACAGCCTTGTGAGAGCCCTTTCTGTGTGAGGCTGTTGCTGTGCAATCGTGCGATTTAATCCGATAATCAACACCCCCTCTATGATTCATGCATGATGTCGTTCAGAACGAGGTTCGCTGCGCCGTACGATTCCTACGTCAGGCACTCGAACTGACGCACGACATTATCTGATCACATTCGGCAGGCAGGGTATTGTGAGGTTCGCAGAAATGATTGGATAATTCCTCGCTGCGTCGATCGGCCGCCAACTGCAAGCAGCAAAGTGTGATCCACACAGGGAAACAGAGGAGGACTAACAGCGGGACATCAACAAAAGAGAGGACTGCCTCACTGCCCGAGAGGACAGGTTTACACCTCGAACATCAGAAAAAATCCATGCCCATGATGGCAAAGGTGATGAGTCAGTAACCAGACCTCACGGTGGTCAGCGACTCAGACCGTAAAACCAATTGGCCTCTTTACTGGCCCCCCCCATTTTGTGCTGAAAATGGGATCCCTGGCTTGGGAGCATCCCATAACGTGGTAATTGCTCTCTGTACAGAGTACATACTATGTAAGTTCACCTAAGTTTGTTTGCTGCCACTTGGGGTCCGCCTCCACCCAACCGGAGGGGCAGGAAGAGAAGAAGAAGAAGAGAAGAGGTGGCTTGGGTGGTAATGGTGATGGCGGGGACGGGATGATTGCAGGGACTTTCAGTTCCATTCATTTTGACGAGATGGCGGGCTCTTTCCCGTGGCAGACAATGGCAATGTGCGGGGATAACTTAGTCTACCTGCCATGCGCATTCTTGCCGTCCATGACGGTGCTTACAAGTCCAAGCTCTCTCACATAAGGGATATCGTACGAGATAAAGACCTCGACTGCTGTCTAAAAGCTTTGGTTTTACAGCTGTTCAAGGTCGGACGAGAGACGGGTGAGAGCAGTAGTTCGCAGCAGATCGCGAGCTTCCCAACCTCTGTTACCAATCCTCTGGAAAATGAGGATGATGTCAAGGATCCCGTCCATTCGCTCGGCTGATGGTCAATGCCTGCATACACAGCAGCCGGCAATGACCACAGAAAAGCAGTGACCATTTCCTGGACCACACTCACTTCCCGACCTCATCATTCGACCTGCTCTTTCCCCGGGTTATGCTGACGGTCCTGCGGGATGCCCGACACTGCATCATTCTCTGCCGAATTATATATGCCGTATTACCGCATGAATCAATCGACAAGTGAAAACCGTGACTGATTGCCATGTGTGGCACGAGGATAGATAGAAAATTGAGTCACAGCATGGAAAGGGGAGGAAAAAGACAATGCCGTCGCTGGAAATGGCGCGACCGACGATCTGTGTGCGACTCTGATTCTGCCGCGGAGCGTCGCTGGTCACGTCCTGCCAACGCGCAAATCGTTGAACCCTGCTTTTCGTCAACAGCGGGCGACTGCACTAAACACTGGGTCGAGCCGTGCGCGCGCGGTACTTTTTTCTGAATGGCGCCGTTTTCGTGCATTCAATAGTAACTCCCATTCGCTCGTTTGTCGCTACTGCGGGTTTACGTCTTCAGTCCGCTTCTGCAGTGCTTCTGCAGTACATTACCATTTTGGTCGTTCGCGAACTCTTTGCAGAGTCCTTCGCTGCATGTCTTGCCCCGTTCAAGCTTATCAATCTGCAGCGCTCTTAAAGAGTGAAGGGGAGGGTGACGGTGCCGCGGAAAGAGCTACCGGGGGGTAAGGTAGTTACCTTCCATCCGCCTAGCCATCGGCCGGGTCAGCGTTGTGGCCATGACCCTTGACCGGGCGGGATCCATGCCAGCCACAGCAAATTAGCATCCGCCCCCCCCGGTCGTTCACCTGCAACGCTTGCCTGCCCGGTTCTTCCCAAGCTCAGCGCTCGACTCCTCCCGTGGGCCGTCCCAAGTCGCCAGACGCCCGCCCTCCACGCTGAGCTCTGAGCAGCAGGCACGCTCCTGCTTGTGAACGGCCCACTGGTGCAAATTTCCCACACGGGCCTCTCCCGTAACTGACTAGGTATGTACATGTACCTCGAGGACTCCGTTCCTCTCTGATCGATTGAACTCTCTTCTCTGTATGCTTTGCGACTAGTATGGGCGTTCCTTGATCTACGATTGTTCGACAATTAAGCCTTATGGCTACTTGTTGTTGCCTCTGGTGATAATAGCGTGTTTGTCTTACCACCGTCCGACCTTTATGGCGCCGTGCAGTACTCGTACGTGATTTCACTGTCTGCACCCTACCCTCTCACATGCTGTGTGGTCCCCCCTTCCCGTCGTCGCCGTCGTTTGCCAAAGTACTTGCCCACCATTTCTGGTGCGGGCAGGTCTGGATAAACACAACACACATTCCTTCCCCGGTCGTGCATTTTTCTGGCGCGATTGTTCTTTCTCCCCCTTACTCCCGACTAGACTTTAGCGCGAATCAACAAACTTACTGCTTGTTCCCTGTGTGTCATACTCACTCCATGTCTCCGGTTACAGAGGTCTCGGTTACCATCCGCAGGAGCAGTCACCGCGCTGCAAGATAAGACGCTGGAGTCAGCACCAGCGCAATGGAGGCCGATTCGCCCTCGGCACCTCCAGCGATTGCACCTCTCACGACGACACGACTTCGGCAGCAGCAGCTAGCTCAGAGGGAGGTTTCGGTGGTTCGGGATTCGTCAACAAAGGCTCAACGCGATGCGCGCTTCAGGAGGACACCACCCAGAGTCGAAAAGGATGGCGAGCAGGCAACTTCAACGGTGACAGGTGGAGGCTTCGGGGTTTTGGGAGGAAAGTCAAGGGCGCCATTCACACCAGCTGCGTTCCCTAGATCGCTGTTACCAGTTACCGAACGCAAGTCACAGGAGGAGAATACGCCGGCTCGAAAGACGGGGAAGGGCAGTCAAGAGGAGGCCAAGTGGGAGATCGCCCCAGACGGAGGTAGTGCCGGTCGCGAGGGAAGGCAGTTCACCGTGGCCAACGTGGGTAACAATGGGCGCATCTATTTGAGGTAAGACGAGGTCTGTTTACGGGCCTTTGGGCATTGTTGCTTCCCGTCTACGCGCACGATGACAGCAGACGTTAACGTTCGCACACAGGCCCACTGCCCGTCCGGCGCATCAACGCTTTCCGCAGCCACACTTTGTGTTTCCTATGACTCCGCCTGGCACGGCAGGTCTGGAGGCTCTAACAGTAACAGACAAGGGTCGAGAGGCGGAGGATAGTACGGCGTTGCAAGACAGTCAATGGACTCCATCACCTGCGGCATCCACTCCGACGACCGCTAGGCGCGACTATCTTGATGGGAAAAAGCAAATGGGACGGCCAGGTCATCGCCGCGCCCTGTCAGACTCTACCGTTCCCGATACCAGTGTAGCTCGGGAGTCGGAACCGGGTGGCTTCAAGGTCGTTATCACGCAGCCAGGTGAAGAGCCGAGGCCAAAAACCCTCGAAGGTCTAGATCCAAATCGGGCACCTCTTCTCCAGGTTTCCATACCGTCTTGGAGAATAGGTACCCCGAGATTTAGCATACGAGGCACACCGATGATCCGGGGCTCTTCGTATGCGCCGACTGAGGACATACGCTCGAGCAATGCCTCGCTTCTGAACCGAACCGCTCAGAATGCCACGCCAAACAACAACAACAACAACACTCCTAGGGGCCCGGTTCCGGTTCCGGTCCCAGTCCCTACGATCCAGCTTCCTTCGGGCGAGCCTTCTACACAAGCGTCCCTTCTGCCCCCGCTACTACGATCAACGTACGCCTCTACCCATATGGTAATCAAGCCAGCCATGTTTGACTCCCTCACTTTCAAACCGGCGTGTGATGATAAGACGATTGTAAAGTATTCGTCAGCAACAGGGGCCGTTACCGCTGCGACGCCGCCTCGCTTGGTAGCCGAGATTACATCACCCAGCTTCCTTGACTACGAACTGATATCCGACTTCTTCCTCACCTACCGGTCTTTCCTTGAGCCTTCCGACCTCGTTCGGATGCTATTGGCGCGTCTCAGGTGGGCGCTGGCGAGAGACGACGAGACTGGACTGGTTGTCAGGGTACGGACGTTTGTCGCCCTGCGCCACTGGATTCTTAACTACTTCCTCGACGACTTCGTGGTCGACTACAATTTGCGCGTGACTTTTTGCAGTTTACTGAATGACTTTGTGGATGAGCTATCCAAAGATGCGCGAGGACGCAAGGTTCAGCTCAAGATATTGGCGGAGCTCAAGAAGTGTTGGCGCAGGGTATGTGGTCACTACTGGGATGGACCGGAATTCGATGCAAATCTAGGCCTCGATATCCCTATCTCGCCTGGAGGGATCGCAGGACACCGCGATCCCAACCTAGACCCGAGCTTCTGGCAGCAACTCGATGCCGGCCCGCCGCAACTCGACTCCATGCTGTCGCCCTTGAACCCGCGTGACCAGACAACGACCAGCTTCTATGCTGACGTCTCCAGAGCCGGGCATATCGATTCGATTGTCCTCGGTGACCGGCCAGGTACTCCCGAAAACCCGCCGCAGGAGGATCCGGAGAGGAGACTACAGACGTCACCGACAAGCATCACCAGTGTGGACGCCATCTCTTGCTCGTTCCCGGCCAAGACGATGCGGTTCGCACAGCCTGGGTCTCACTATCCATTGGCCGCACACCCGGTCGATCCCAGCTCGATCTATGACAGGGCCGATCCTATCGCAACGACTCCCCGTGCTCTCACGGGCAAGCGTGTCCGTCCTCAGCAATCACACAAGCGCAACGGAAGTCTGTCCGACTCGCTGCGCGAGCATGCGGCAACAGTAACGGAGAAGGTTCTGTTCAAGAATGCCGAGTTTCTCTTGACACTCCCCTATGCAGGTAGTCTGGTTCGGGGCAACTTGTTCCCGCCTAGCCAGCCGTTTGTCGAGGTTCTACCGCCTAGTGGTGCCGGAGGACCGTCTAGGCAGACCACCCTATTTCAACCCCATGAGCTTCCGAACGAGAAGATTCCGGCGTCCGCCATGTCTGGGCACGGCATGCGGAAACTGCTCGGCAGCGTCCGACGTGCTCTCAGCACCAAGGGGCAGGGTATGTCGCCTACTCAAGGGAACTTTCTCAACATATCCCCTATCGGTCCTAGGGGTGCGACGATGAACCGACTTCCAGGCACTGCGATAGTACCGCAAGCGAGACCGCGCCAGAATGGTGTTCGTCCCCCCGTTCGGATTGACTTGCTTGGTGCCGAAGTTGCAGAGGACTTTAAGAAGGCCGTGCGAGAAGATGCCGCGGCAGAAGCCGAGAAGCACGGACATCTTGAGCCTCCTGCAGCAGGCTCGAGAGTTCCGGGCGAGATGTTGGAGTATTCAGCCGCACACATGGACACGACTCTGGGAGTGACCAGCAACCTTCATTTCCGGCCTACTAGTGATACCGGGATTACTGCGGGTAGCAAGTCAATCGTTATTGTCGACGATACTGTCGTCGACAATGACCACCCTACAATGACGGGGGCGTTGCCAGCAGCCAACTCGTCGGTAGAGGCCTTCGCCGAGAGCTTTATGCCGAACGTGTCAGATCCGACGCCGCCGAATACACCCCCGGGTAGAGCGATGGGGACGCCGCGGAGGTCTTCATACGTTCTGAGCCAGCATGTGGTGCGCCCTTCTCTTTCAGCCGATCCCTTGCCGCCATTTGTGCCCGACATGGCCACTCTCGGACCTGGACCGCGTCCGTCGCAAGATTCAACGCGGTCTTCGTTCGACTTTGTGCCTCCGAACCTAAGTCGGCCACCTCTTAGTGGAGTCCGAGGTCATTTCAGACGCCGATCGAGCAAGTCGTACCGCTCAAACCATTCCCTCAACCATAGACGGTACGCCTCGTTCACCAGCGGTATCGTTCCTCAGCCTACAGTTCGGAGCTTCGACGCGACGACGTACTCGGGGGCCTCGCTAGACGACAGCTCGCAGGTGATGGTCCCTCAGCCGCTCCGAGTTCTGAGGCGGAGGCCGGGTGGTGATCTACGCGCTGTCACGAACGTTGGTGATTTAGATCCAACAACACTACGGAGATCACGCTCGGTCGGTTCCCTGACGACATATACGGACTCGGTGCGCAGCTCGTATCTCCGGAGTCCTGCTCCAGACTCTAGCGGATTCGTGGATGTGGTCACCAGTGATTACGCTCCAAATAGAGGAGTAGAGACATTTTCTCTCGGGGCCATTGCAGAGCAGAACCCCAAGCGCAACCTGTCACTCTTCAGCACACACTCGTCGAAGCCAATCATGAGACCGTCTTTCGAGGCAGAGGCTCAAAAGCTAGCTCAGATTCCAGACGATTTGGATGATGATGGCGGTGTAGAGTCTGCGCTTCTGAAGCTCGAGGGCAAGTATGAGAAGAGAGCTGGCCCCAGACTATCCTTTGAGCCGCTGAAGAGACCGCTCAAGCTCGGAGATCTTACTGAATTCGCAGCACAGGAGCCGATTGGGACCCATGTGGCGGACGACGAAGAGAAGAAGGAGCATCGTCATATTCACCTTGGAGATGACCCGTCACAACTGGCTTCGTCGCCTACTATTCCTGCCGGCGCGGGTCTGCAGGGCAGCTTTCTGCACGTTGCGAGGCAAAGAGAAGACGTGCAGTCCTTCCTCTCTGAAGAGACAAGAGCATCCTATTGCTCCATCCCTTTGCTGGAGCGCGGTCTAACGGATGATGGCCGCAGCAGGCGAACCAGAGAGTGGACAGATCGGTCCATTCTGCAAGGGCCCGGTGAGGAAGGCCATACTCCGTCTGACGGTCAAAGCGTGCTTGACTCCCAGCACCCTTCCTACGACTTTATCAAGAAAACGGACAGCATGGACAAGATTCAGCCTGGGGGTACCATGCCTACAGCTGAGCCTCCGCGCCACAGCACTGAGCAGTCGTTCTTGGACATTGGAAGCGATGATGATTCCGACCTCTCGTCAGAAATGTCTGCCGATAATCTCGACACTAGGGATGACGAGGATAGTTTCTTTGCGGTACAAAAAAAGGGGACGGCTCTCTTGCCTGTTCATCCGTTGGGTGATCATCCATCAGGCAGCACAGATCCGCCTTCGCCGCCGATTACGCTGATCCAGGCGCTCCATATGCGGCCGGAGGGCAGCAGTCCCCCTGAAGAAGCCCAGCCTCAGATCTGGAACGGAAAACCATTGCCGCCTACTCCTGATACGACACCGACTACGGCAGCGGCCCCTTACACACAATCGCCCGTGACATCGACGACTGACCCGACAGGCACCAAGGAGGCCCTTCGCAACGCGCCCAGGCTCGAGATTCCCGACCCGGTGCCTCAAGCGGCCGAACTACCGCGCAACAAGTTTTCAGTCCATCTGCCCTTCATTCTGGCCTTTGACAGCGATGTCCTAGCACAGCAGTTTACACTCATCGAGAAGGACGCACTCAACGAGATTGACTGGAAGGACCTTATTGATATGCGGTGGAAGAATGCCGACCACAATGGCATCAACTCGCGCAGCTGGGTCTCGTTTCTCCGGGATACGGATGCCCGCGGTGTCGAAGTCGTTATTGCACGCTTCAACATCATGGTCAAGTGGGCCATCTCCGAGATTGTCCTGACGCAAGACATCGAAGAGCGGGCGCGGTGCATTATCAAGTACATCCACATTGCAGCGCACTGTCGACGCTACCGCAACTTTGCAACCATGGCTCAGCTCACCATCGCGCTGACGAGTAACGAGATCAGCCGGTTGAACAAGACCTGGGCTATGGTTCCTCCGGGTGATCAGCGCACGATGCACGATTTGGTGACGTTGATTTCGCCTCCCAGAAATTTCTACGCTCTGCGTGCTGAGATGGAAGGGGGTGGCGCTATGGGAGGTCCAGCTAGTGCTGAGATGGGCTGTATCCCGTTTGTCGGCATCTACACGCACGACTTGCTGTTCAACTCACAGCGACCGAGCGAGATTGCCAGCTCTCCAACCACGCCCCCACTGGTCAACTTTGAGCGGTGCAGAACCTCGGCCGGCGTAGTCAAGACCTTGCTCAGGTTGATCGAGGCCAGCGCTCAATACACCTTCCAGCCGATTGAAGGAATCACCGAGCGCTGTCTGTGGATGGGCGCGCTTACTGACGAAGAGATTCGGAAGCTTGGGGATAGCCTCGAATAGCAGCCAGACGACGTCCCGTTGCAGATACCGACTCTCGCGAATCTTTCGCACCTTCGACGACAACCGATATGATTTATATTTGTTTTTATCGATATACCCCTGTACATGCACGACTGCATTTCACTTCCTTTTGGTTTTTTTTCTTCTGTCTTTTGGCTTTTGTTTTGGCGGGGTTTGGTTTTCGGAGCGGCGCATAAACCGATATATCCTTTACCTTACCTAGACGATGAACGCGATACTTTTGCTCACGCAAACACAATACAACCTGTACCACCACTACGACTGACCAACCGACCGACATCGATACCATCTTCTTTATGTCTGGTTCGGGAGAGACTATTACTACTACTACTACGCTCGCATACCATACATTACATAATCCTTATTAACCGACCGATTCACACACTACGTCTACGTCTAATTTTCTTGTGTCCACTTTTTTTTTTTTTTGCTATACATAACTTTGGATGAGATACTATATCATGTTGGAGAAAGGATTGGCGTTTTGAGCGCGGAAGATCACGGGAACTTTGGGGAAGATGGGAGGATATATCCTTATGCACTTTTACCGTTTGATACCACCACGCCTATACCTACTGAAGGGATACCAAGAGATGGACGAAATGGAATATAGGAATGGGAGGAAAGGAAAGTAAAGGAAAGCGGCAGGGAAGGGGATGGGGATATTTTGCTTAGTTCATGGCATTAAGGGGCGTCTCGTCTTTAGAGAGAGCTTTTTTTTGTCTGTTTGGTTTTTACTTTTATTGGATGTTTTTTTTTTTTTTCGTTGTTGGGTGATGATGTTGTTGGTGTGTATACCTTACAAGTTACATGTTGGAGAGTTGTTACGAGTTGGAAGGGGGGGGGGAGGAAATACCCGGTAGCATTTTACCTACATTACATATGTACCTTTGGGTAATATAAAGCAAAGCACTTTACGATTATTATGATGGTCCCGTTCTTCTATGTAATGTGCCGCACGTGTCATTCGCTCATCATTGATGAAAAGCGTGGAAGTTGTAGTAGAGATGGAAACTCTATGTCTATGCAACGTTGGGTTGGTGTGTAGTGTAGTTGGTCCATACATTACACAGTACAAGAAAAGTTGGGGGTATATAATCTTGTTCATCAATTTGACTGATCTAAAGACGCTATCAAGGGGATATATCGAAAAGCACAAAAAGAAAAAGCACGCACGGAATTACCGTGGCATTCCGGGCAACAACAACACAGCCATAATAACGTCATCACCCAGTTCCCCGTACAGTATCGACTTCAAACTCGCAATTAACCCAGCACAAGTTCCATCCGCTTCTGCCAGCGATAAGACCAGAATAAAAGATGGGGCCCCACTTGTAGTTGTGTCTCGCACAGTCCCGTCGTCCTTGCAAGCAAACCGTGTTGATAATCCATGATAATCCCCCCCCCCCCAAATAAAACTGTCAACGCCCTTCCCTTATCCGAAAACATTCTTACCAACCCTCATCACTCTCATGCCCCGGCAGGGCCTCGTCAAAGTGCGCCTGGTACTTGCTTCCACTATTCACGCTATTGCTGTGATTGTCGTTGGTATTCATGTTATTCATGTTGTCCCCGAGGTTGGTATTGACGTTGATCCGGTTCTTCTTATTCTTCTTGCCGTTTGCCGTACGCTGTGCTTTAGAGTTCGACGGGTTCGACCTCGATGGCATCGTTGGCAATGTGATAAATTCCGGCGGCGGCGGTCCATTTCCGCTTCCGTTCGTGCCGTTTGACGGCTGTCTACCCCTGAACGCAGGCGACGGTGCGTGTGGTAACTCTTCGATGACGACCGGCTCCCCTTCTTCTGGATCTCCTCTACCGCTGTGTTGACTGTCGTCTGCTGCTGCTTCGTCATCTTCTTCTTCATCGTCGTTCTCCTCGGTATATGATTCGTAATCTTTGTGGACTACTGGCATTCGTAGGTCTCGAGCAACTGGTGGCTGCCCGGATGGGGCTTTCACTGGCAAGGTTGGTGGTCGTACACCTCCTCCGGGAACTCCGGGAACTCCAGGATTGATCGCACGCCCAACACCCCCACGGACGTTCAGCTCGCCTTGGGCTATGTAATGGCTCCTCAGATCTACCTAATCAGTACGGAAAGAACGGGGAGAGGAGAGGGGAGAGGGAAAAGGGGACATACGGTTAAGGCAGAGGTGCTCTACGACTGACTCCTCTTGGCATCGTTCTTTTGAACATCTGTCTTCACACATACACGTGTTAGTCGTGGTGGGTTGGGGATTGAAGGAATAGGCGAGGAAGGCTTACGGCTGTTGCAAAAGATTGCCAACCTGTCAACATAGCCCTGGCACTTTTCGGTTCGGCATGTGTCTATACATAGATCATTGTTAGAGGAACGGAAGGTCGTTTGAGAATGAAAGAGGGGCTTACGTAGCGGGCAGAACTTGCTCCTGTTGAAGCTGCTGCTGCTGCCGTTGTTGTTCTTGGGGTTCGATGATTCCCATGAGACAGTCTTGGGGTACGGGCAGTATTCATCCTCGCAGCGGTCTGACTCCAAGTCAATCCAGAGGCTGAGGATGGTGTGTAGCAGGGGTAGTACTAACGGTCATTGCAGTACGGCGTCCGCGGGAACGCACTCTGGGCGCAGTCCCTCTCTCTGCAGGTATGATTCGCGCAAAAGGTCGACCGTTCGAGCTTTATCTCCTTGCAGCGCGGTAGGTTGCATGTGACGTCTAACAGATAGAGTTAGCAGCGGCCCTGTAGTACGGATCCGTGTCAAGGGACTGAAGACATACGCTCGGTACAGAAGGAGAGGTACTCCTTGGTCTTCGGAACCAAGTGTCTAGCCTTTCCACAGTTGCGGAGCTCACACTTGATGTCTGTCTCCAGTGTAAGCAAGCCAGGCCACAAGGACTAGAGGGGGTTGGGTGTTCGTACGAAGCGCGCAAAAGGGGTATTTCTCATCGACTATCGTTTGGCATTTATCGTTCCTACACGTATCTGAGGCCAGGTATCAGCTTCGTGGCCGCACGGGAACGGAACCGGGTGGCACTCACGCTCTTCGCAGCAGTTCTGCTGTTCTTGTTTCTGGTTCGTGCAGCCGTCAGCCGGGCAGCAGTCTGCAACTCCTTGTTAGCTTGCTGCGAGAAGTTCATAAGAAACAACAGGAACCCGTCTACTCACGAGTCTGGCAAAAGGCCGTCCCTGGCCTCGCCCGGCGACGGTTGCAATGTCGCACGGTACACTTGTCTGCAATGTCGTCATTAGCCACCAGCAATACCGAGCTCCTTCTCCGCAGTCAGACGTACGATCGGCGCAGAACTCGTATCGAGCATATTTCGGCGTAGTTGGGTCCACCGAGTTGGGCTCTAGGTACTGGACTTTGGCCTGGTGACAGTCTAGGATCGGGCATTTCGAATCTAAGATACAGCAAGTTTAGCTCCATGCCAGTAATCGAAAGCGGCAAACTCACGGATGGCGCAGACTGCATCGTGCGGCGGCTTCTTGTAGTGGCAGGCGTCGTCTCTCAGAAAATAACTGCAAGTGTCTGTCCAACCCCGCGGTGAGTCTTTCGCTACTGTAATTGTGCAGGGTGGAAAGGGCCATACGCTGCTTGCAGTACTGAGACGGATACGAATTCCCGCCGTTGGGGTTATTCCTGTGATAAGGCCCAGGCGATCCTCGAGCATTCAAAGGCGACCTGATGCCACTGTACCTCCGCTCGGCTGGGTCGATAAAGGCTCCCTCGAGCGTCTTGTACCAGATCTCTTGGTTGCATCCATCACTCTTACATACGGCTAGCTCCCGATCGAATCGTCGATGATTCATTGCGAATCCGTGTGCAGTGTGCCAAAAGCTGATAGATTGTTGATTTCAGCTGCGGAACAGCTGAGTGCAAGGAGACAGAGGGGTTGACAGCGCAAAAAGATGTGTTTGCTGAAGCAAAGACAAGGCAGCGCATTGATATGATCGACGTCCAAGTGAATATATCACAAGCCTCCTCTGACAGCCCACCAACAATAATTTGGGTCGCCATTTGTCCCACATGGGCACACACTGATGGGGCGTCGCGCGTGCTGCAACAGCACTGCCCAGGGCGGCCTACCACCTCTGCGCATTCTGCGCCATCGTATGCAGGAGGTCCGCCCAAAACACACCTGGCTCGCAGAATGGTAAATGCAGCAGAGCCCGGGCACTTGTGCAGAACGCGCCCAGGATCAAGACGTCTTTCAATTGGTGACTGACCATCAACTTGCATCCAAAACCCCCCAACCAACATGTTCCTTGGCGAAACTAACGCACGTCCAAGGGCAAACAAGCAACAAATGCAAAGCCGTACACTAGTGAAGAGCTGGTCCCAAACCTGAGGCGCAGACCAATGGGCCATCTCCAGCGGCTCGTCTCACAGAGGATTTTGTGACAGACGCGTTCATCATGGAGGGGCTGATCAGCTGCATGGTGCGCCCGCCTGAGGTTAATGGAAATGCATCAATCACTTGATTGGTCTTTTGAAACATGACATCTCGTGGGACAATATTGGAGCGCGACCTATTCCAGCAGTATGGATGAAACAAGAAAAACGGGAAGGAGAGTGGTAGCGCGAATGATACTGTGATAGAAAATAGGACCAAAGGAAACCCTCGCTTTTCACAGCGTCCAGTCGAGCGCTAAGATATCGATTTGACGGGTGAGGAAGGCAAGGAAGGAACGATAGGCTTCGCTGTTAATTAACGCCCATGGAGTTCAGGATCATCAACGCCAAATGCAAGGTAATTTAATTTCCAAACTGCTAGAAGAAACAAGTAAAGGAGAAAAATGGAAGACTCAGTCCTCATAATAATTATTTTTTCGGCTTTTAACCCCTAGATCATATCATGTTCTGGTCGGATAAGGAAAGGGATTCGAGAACATTTGGACCACGACGACTTAGTTAGTTACACACCCACTTCTTTGAAGGTAATGAGTAACACGTGACACCGCATCACAGTCGCGTCCCAATTTAGTAGATGCCTGCCGCGTGCGGGGGAAGCAACGCGCGCGCGCGCCCTTGGATTGACAATCCCCGACCGAATTCATTGTCATCCCATGTCCATCCGTTTGAGTCACGCCGTCCTTTACTTCAGAAATATTTTTTTCATATTTAATCTTCATCCTGTCACAGATCTCAATTACTAGAACGCGACGGCCGAATGTCATCCAATTCAACTCCCCTTCACCATATGCGTCGATTTACACGAGCCCCTCCCTCTACACTAGGACCAGAAATAACCTGCATAGGACGGGGTGAACTACCCAGGCGCACCAGCAGCAGCAGCAGCAGAATTAACAAAAGACAACACGAACATTTTACTACCTCAGCTCTCAAAGCCATGTCTCCCATCACCACCACCACCACCGCCCTCACCACCGACACTATGGCCACCACAACCCCAGCAACTTCTGGTTCAACAAACATAAAGGACCAACTCAACCGCATCCAAATCTCAGACAGAACCCCCTTCGAAAAATCCGTCTGGTCATTACTCCTCCAGATCCCACCAGGGAGCTACACAACCTACGGCATCATCGCCACCCACCTCCGCTCCTCCCCACGGGCCGTAGGGAACGCTTTGAGACGGAACCCATTCGCGCCAGAAGTCCCCTGCCACCGCGTCGTTGCTTCTGATAGATCACTGGGCGGTTTCAAGGGGTGTCATCCCCGCAAACACATCACCGCCACCACCACAACCACCACCAGCACGAAACCGTGTGATGCTAGTGGTGATGTTGTTGAAAGCCTAGAGGAAGGAGGCAGTAGTAAAGGGTTGTTGAGCTGGGAGGAGAGCAAAGAAGGCATCACCCTCCAAGAAAAAGTAACACTCCTACGAGGAGAGGGAGTTAGGTTCGATTCCAAGGGCAGAGTCTTGGGAACGCCTTTTACTGCTTTCATGTAATAAATAGACTACGTACCACACTTTACGTTGCACATTCTGCAACGGCACGGATTGGGTTTTGCTCATCTCATCTCATTTTTACCTATCTCATGAATGTGCCACCGTTGATGCCAGCCAACTCGCCAACCCATTTGCTAAACCTTGCCATGCCACCACCACCCCTTCCCTTCCATACCAACTTTAGTGTTTAGTGTAATTGTACATACATTATTTTCCGCCGAATAATGACCAATGCTGCAAACCTTCCATATGACAGCGTGATTTAATGCATCGTACAAAAAAACGCCATGATGTTTTTTCTCTGCCTCCCCCCAGATGTGAACGCCGACAACAGACAGATACAGAGACGAGATTAAGAGAGAGAGAGAGAGAGGTCAAGAAATGTCTACCCTGTGGGCAAAAAAGGATGCGCATGCCTGCGTGGACTTAGCAGACCTACTGCGCCTGCGGCTGCGCGTGGTTGTCACCACCCCGACCACCGCGAGGACCTCCGCCACGCGGTCCGCCACGGCCACGGCCGCGACCCCGTCCGTCACCGCGGAATCCTCCACGACCACGGTAACCGCCTCGGTCACCGCCACGGCCGCGGTAACCCCCCTCTCTAGTGCCACGGTTGCGCTGCACCTGGTGGAAGCCGTCGTTGGGATCCGCAGGGGCAGCACCGCCAGCGGGCGTCTCCGCTGCAGTCTCATCGGCCCATGAGTTGGTGTTGCTAGGAGCGGCCGGGGTAGCGATCACGCCCGTCTCCGTCTCGCTGGGATCGCGGGGCACCTTTACGTCAACCCACTCCTGTGACGTCGACATGTCATTGGCGCCGGCATCATACTGGCTCTCTCCTGCTGCGTTCGCGGCGCTGTCATTAACGTCGGCATTGGCGGGAGCGCCGTCGACAGGAGACTGCTCCTCAGGAGTGTGGCCGTTCGTCAGCTGGACAGCAGAACCGTCGTCAATCTCGGTCAGACCAGCGTTGGCGACGGTAGGGTCGGTCTGCGGCTGCTCCTCGGACTCAACCGCCTCCGACTCGGTGGTCTCGGGAGCCTCGTCCGTCGAGTACAGGTTAAGTGCAACATAAGCGACCGATGCCTGCTTGACTTGAGCATCTGTGGACTGTTAGTACCGTGAAAGGGGCGAGACTAGACAGAGCTGAGATGGCTTACAGGTCGTCGCAAGCAGTTCACCGGTCGTACTGCGTGTCTGCTCCTCGACGCCCTGCACCAGCTTCAGCATGGTAGCCACGGCATCCTCGTCGCCCGAGTAGATGTGGAGCAGAACGCCCTCAAGAGCCTGGCTCTCGTCCGATGTGCTGTCAGCATCCTCCGTACGGCGAGCTGCGGCGAGGCGAAGGAATTGCGAGAGCACGAGAAGGTTGTCTTTGAGCATTGTGTTGGCCTGGTCCGCAGCCTTCTTCTCCAGCTCCGCGACCAGCTCCGCCTTCTCCTTCTCAAACTTCGCGGTCAGGGTCTTCTCGTGCTCGGCGAGACGAGCCCGGCTCTCTGCGTCAATCTTCTTGTGCGTTGCCAGCTGCTCCTCCAGCTGCGCAAGTTGCTCGCGCAGCGCGGGCTTCTTGAGATGCGACGCCTTCTGGTCTGCGTTGATGAGCTTCAAGGAAACGAGCTCGTCGAGGCTCTTTCCAGGATGATCCGCGATGATGTTTTCGATCTTGGCGGAATTGGACTGGAGGCATCATGTTAGCCCGCGCTGGACCCAAAACAAACGGTTAGGTCCTGTGAATGCTTACAATCTTCTTGTTGACGTTTCGGATGCCCCTGCGAAAGGTGTCAATAGGTAGACAAAGAAGTAACTTCCACCTAGTACTCACTTCTGAAGCTCGCGGATATACGGGTTATCCGAGGTCTCTTCCTGGTTGTCGTTGGCGGTGACAGAAGCAGCCTTCTCCGGGGTGGCAGTTGACGCAGGCGCGGGCGACCGGGTGCGCTCAGCCTTTGCCTTCTTCTTCTTGCCAGACTTGGCTTCAGTCTGGACTGGTGGGTTCTGAACAGCGGAAGCAGCCATTGCGAGTTTATTTGCAAGCTCGGCTACAGCTCTTTTGTGGTGTGGTGAAGCTAGATTAAGCTGTTCGACGTTGGGATCGGCGAATGTCTTGGTTTGTGCCTCGGCGGAAGATGAGGCGGGTGTTGCGAGACAGGTGTGGTGTTTTGGAGACAAATTTCGGAGGAAAAGCGATTGCAGGTGACAGGAAAGTCCAATTGCTAAAATTTCAGGTGCGTGCTACCAAGTGTTGTGAGGTATGGGATTTTTGCGAGGTGACTGTGAGGTGAGTGGTGTTTTCGAATTTGGGAAAAGTTTAGAGTGCCCCTGGCCTTGTTGCCTCCAGCTTTCCCGTCGGACACGGGCCAAGGCGCCCCTCCACAATCAAGCTCAGGCAGAGAAGCGAGCGGAAGTACCAAGAACATCAATTCAACAAGCATAACCACTGAGTCACACCAAGGTGAACAATTAGAGATACTTAGGTCTTTTCAGGCATTTACACTAGTACACTGCACACATTACTCCCTAGAGCGTTTAACATATGAATCTTCAGGCGATTCAGCAAAGGCTTGCTTGACACCTTGAAGATCTGGCACCGGCATTGTTCCCCACACTGGAGCTCCCTGGTCGCGTGCCCCATCGCCCCGTCACATTTTGCCCAGCGAGTCAGGCTGCTGGCGCATGGAGCAGAAGTCTATATGTCTACCTAGGTGTGGTCAGCGCATCAAGATGCGTCGATCTGCTTGTTTTGACGGCTCATTTCTTATAATGATATCATTTCATGCCTGTGGGCTCATCCCCTGAACTTTGCAAGAGAATCCTAGATGCATTGGTCGCGTGAGCCACGTAATCCCATTCAGGGCAAGACCGAGGGGTGATGGTATACATACGGCGGTGACCTTCTTAACACTCCGAGCTGTGATACCTCTTTCACCACCTTGCTTGGCTTCAATGGCCGCCTCTTTCACCAAGCTGCATGCACTTTATGTTAGATCTAAGTCGAGAGGTTCGTTGGCGTTCAGAGCCTTTGTCTTACGTTTGCATGAACAGGACGTAGTCCAAGAATATCTAGTGGGGAATTTGTTAGTCAGACGCGCTTCGTTGACGCGTAGAACTGATATTGGTATTTACCATAACGTCGACATTCTTGCTCACGTTGCAGTTCGAGTGAGCCTTGACGATCTTCTTCACCGTCGCTCGGGGGTAGAGCTTCTGTCCCGGCATGTTCGCGTGCAAGCTGCGGAATGCCGCAGAATATAGAAACTGTTTCGAGACTATCACATTGGGTTCCTCGGTCCCTCGGTGAGAGTCGTGGATCGGGCGGGTAATGAGGCTGAAAGCTGTTGAGATGGATCTCGTTGGACCGCGGACACGTTGTCTTGGCAAGACATTTGTTGACTTTTGCCCGGGTTTTCGGTGACTGGCCAATCGGGCAAAAGAGCAAACGACAACCCCACCATGACCACCCCTGCCTGTCTTTTGCTAGCTCCAACGTGGGGTCAATTGAGCTGTGCCTAACCACTACGAAGATCATCCGTTACGGCAACTGTGCAGCTACGAAACCGACATTTGTCTCATATCCCTAATAAAACGCCCAAGATGATGAGCATGAACCGACGAATGGTGAGCCCGGGACATCGGCCATCCCATGGAACCTCAAGTTCGCTAACTTTTATCTGCAGCTCTCGAAAGAGGACGAGGAGGCGGTCGGAGACGAGATCGAAGTTCGGCGCGAGGACCAAGACAAGATCAACAAGTTCAGCCGGTTGCATTCGCACGAAACATTGATAGAGGAGGAGCTCAAGGTCAAGAATGTTAGCCACCGCACCGCAGCTTCTCCGCCTGGCTGGTTGTGATGGATAGCGTTGCTAAACATGGCGCAACAGAAAGAAAAGGAGGAGCTCGACGACATAACGACCGAGCTGGAGCTTGCAGACGAAGACGACATTGTCCCGTGAGTGCCCCGCGCCACGACGCTCTACAGGATAATAAGCTGAGACTCGGAGCAGATACAAAGTCGGAGACGCATTCTTCCACATCCCGCTATCACAAGCACAAGAAATGCTCGGTGTGTCGACAGCCAAGATCGAAGGAGAGATTGAGGAACTCGAGGACAAACTCGGCAGTATACGCGAAGAGATGACACAGTTGAAGGTCGAGCTGTATGCGAGGTTCGGGAGGACCATCAACCTGGAGGTGTAAGGGCAGACGAGTGATATCAACAAAAATGGCATGATTCCACAATGATGCCCAACTATATTATTCCTCACGCCGTGGCCGGTTAAACGTCCTTTGCAGTATCGTTCCCATGTCGCGACGCCGAGACCTACACGCACATCCTCAGCAATCTTCGTCCTGGCGTTCGATAGTCCTCAGCGCGAAGGAAACAGAGGATAAACTTCAGTGTCGCAAGCCGTGCGCGTTGAGATTATAACGTTGATGACAAGTGCTCATCAGCACAGGGTTGTGGCATAAGCCGTTGAGCAAACCAAGGGATGAATTTTTTCCACCGCTGAGACCACAAACGTCAACTTTACCTGCCTTGCAACGGTCGTTCAAGGGAGTTCTATCAGTGCATTTAGCTCCGACATACTGTCCCATGCTCAACAACAGTTTATTTTGCTGGATTGTGCAGTATCCTAGTGCGCAACGACCAAGCGCCCCTTTTTGGGCACACGTCTTCGAAAAACTGTCGGTATTAGCTACAGCAATCACCGAGACTACTTGACTGATCTCTCTTCTAGCGATCGATTCCGGTCATTGCCAAGTCATCTGACAATGATGCCTTTTTTCAAGCGGTGAAGTGTCCGAAAATGGTTGTTCGTACAATGAAAGAAATTCGGTCTGCGTTCATTCATGCTGCCTACCATTGACAGTTTGCGCCGTAATCAGCTCCGATCCATCTACGATAACTTCACTTCTAACACGGCCGACACGTCACCCACGTTCTGCAGACGCCTGATGTCGGCGTCGTCTACCCCCAGACCCCTGTACTAGGCCAGAACTCCAGCTTTGCTTCCAGAAGCTTATTCCCGGCAACTACATGCAAGAGCGGACCGAGCCCGGCCTTGCCCCGCTTTTTCACCTCACTGCCGCACACTTGCGAGCGCCTCAACCGAGGCCATGCGGCCGGGCACCGCACCCGGAGCCGGTAGTCCCATGCTCATGTCGCTGACTTCAGGTCTTACCGCCAATTGCATCACTCCGCAACCCGATATCGGTTTTGTGAAGGGTGGGTGGTCGGTATGCCAAGACCTTTTCAGAATCCTTCTGTCTGGGTTTGTGTGCGCACCTTTATGTCTTCGCCGCTGTAACAGTAAGCCCATCGGTGCGTTCTGCCGGATAAGGATTCCCGCCCCCGGACTACGTTAGTTCCAACCGCGTAAATGGCGCTTCAGGCCTTCAACACACCTGCAATCGGTTAAGACGGCAATTGCACCAGTGCCGATGACCTCTAGGCACAACCGGGGCTCGTATAATCATCGTTATTCCCACTGGATACCGACCAACGTACATACGTACACTAGGTAGTCTGCATGATGCATCCGAGCATGGCACCCACACCGTCGTCGGCGGGTCGATCTGCAGGCACATACGCCTTAAGGTTGACTCGAACTTTTCTCAAGTTATTGGTGGGGGAGACAGTACTGTAGACTTGACTATTCAGTGGGCGCATATCTTGGCTGCTCTTATTTCCCCTTCCTCGGCCAGTTCCAAACTGGCGGCTCTTGTTTGTATATAGTGTCTTTGACATATGCTATTCTACATTGCCCACATTGCCCATCCTAATTATACCATAATCTTTTCCATGTTAACGGCTTTGCCCTGGTGAACGGATAATCCTCTGTTCTGTAATAACGACGAATATGGTAGATACACACGAAGTTGATCTTGAACATGGACAGGCCGGTCATCATCATCGTACGTCTCCCATCCCCAACTGTACCCAACCCAGTTAACACCAGCAGAACACTCGCTTGGCAGAACGGTCGACGAGATCGACTCCATAGACGCCTTGTCCGGCTACCTCGAGAACGCAAGAGACAACGGCATACCCACCAAAAACAACAACACCTCCTCAGAAAGCCTCGAAGATGACGACGACGACGGCAAGGTCATCGTGTCCTGGTCCGAGAACGACCCAGAGAACCCCTACAACTGGTCCGACCGGAAGAAGGGCGCGATCCTGTGGACCACCATGTTTCTCATTATCAACTCGACCATGGGCAGCGCCCTGCCGTCAAACGCGATACCCTTCATGACGGCGGAATGGGGGGTCACGTCCCAGCAGCAGAAAGTGCTGCCGATTTCTGTGTACCTCATCGGTAGGGCCGCCTTTTCCCTACCTTATCATACCCCCCTTCCCCTACCTTATTTACATCCCACCCCAACCCTCCCTACATTTACTTCCGTTTTACTGATGGCCCGGATAGGTTACGTTATGGGTAAGTTCGTTAGCCAGAAAAAACTATAAAAAGGGAGGTGTGTTGTTAATGAAATAGGTCCAATCGTATGGGCGCCCCTGAGCGAGCAATACGGGCGAAAACACTTTACCATCTGCACGTTTGTGGTGTTTACCATATTCACCATGGCCTGCGCGCTCTCCCCAAACTGGTCTGCTTTCCTGGTCTTCAGGCTATTCTGTGGGATCTTTGCGTCTGCGCCCATTGCCATTGTCAGTGGTATATTTGCGGATATCTATGATGACCCCCGGACCAGGGGGCGGAGTATGGGGTTGTTTATGGTCGTGAGTTCCCCCTCCCTTACCATTTTGCCCCCCCCCCCCCCCCGGGCGGGCGTATGCTCTCCGTCCGTCCATGCCCATTTTGTCCCCTTTCAAATGCCCGTCTGTCCCCCGTTCCCATTTTCACTCTTCCCACTCCCTTCAGTTCTCCTGTTCCCCTGTTTCTTTTGGGGTAGGTTGGCCGAAGTTGGGTAGGCCTTCTGTCCCTACCTCTCTTTTCGTTTTGTTTTTTTTTTTTTTTTTTTTTTTTTTTTTGGTTGATTGGATACTGAAAGTATATAATAGACCACCGTCTTCGGCCCGATCTTCGCCCCCATAATCTCCGGCTTCTGTGCGCCGACGATCGGCTGGCGGTGGGCGTTCTGGGTCGGTCTCATCTACGCCGTCCTGACCCTGCTCCCTCTCGTCTTCTTTCTCCCTGAAACCTATGGCCCCATCCTCTTACTACGTCGAGCCCGAGCCATCCGCGACGCGGACCCCACGTCTCGCGCAGTCGCGGCACACGAGATGGGCAAACAGGGCCTCAAGGAACTCGCCACGGTCGTCCTCACCCGCCCCGTACGCATGATCCTGTGGGAGCCCATCGTCAGCACCACCTGCGCGTACCTGGCCCTCTGCTACGCCATCTTCTACATGAGCTTCCAGGCGTTTCCGATCATCTTCCAGGGGGTGTACGGGTTAAGTCCGGGGGTCTGTGGGTTGACCTACCTGGCTATCGGGGCTGGCGCGGTGCTGTCGCTGCCGCTCTTCTACGCGTACGATGACTACCTAGTGCGGGCGAAGAGGAACGGTAAGAAATGGGCAGAACAGGAGGAGTACAGGAGACTGCCGCTGGCGTGTGTCGGGGGCCCGTTGTTCGTCATAAGTCTGTTCTGGCTGGGGTGGTCAGCACGACAGGATGTCACGTTCTGGGTGCCCCTGCTGGCGGGCATCCCGTTTGGCATGGGGTTTAGCTGTATTTTTCAGGCTCTCGTGTAAGTTCTTCTCCCCCTCCTTTCCTCACACCCCTTTTTAGTCTTGCGCCCTTCCCCCCTTTTGTTTGGGTTTTGGTCTGTTTCGGTATCTGGGGTTTGGGGGGATGTGTATGATCTTGTTGGTTTCGGGCATTGTTCGGTCCGTCTGTAGGGGGGTTTGTTCAGGAGTGTGTTTGGGCGTGTTTGTGTTCGGAAGGTTCAGTCGGTTGTTCGTGTGTATCTTGGTGTTTTTGGGTTGCTTGTGCGGCGCTAACGACCTGTGAAGGAATTACCTAGTAGACGCCTACGAAATCTACGCAGCCTCCGCCAACGCCGCCGCTTCCTGCTCGCGCTCTTTGCTCGCTACCATTTTGCCTTTGGCAACAACACCCATGTTTAACCGTCTGGGTATAGCTGGTGCCTGCAGTTTACTAGCCGGTTTGAGCATGGTTATGAGCATAGTCCCCTTCATCTTCATCTGGAAGGGCGAAAAGATCAGGGCCAACAGCAAATTTTGCATCCACCTCAAGAAGAAGAAAGAGGATATGATACGCAAAAAGAATGAGGAGGAGCAACGGCTACACCGAAGACGCGAAAGAGAAAGGCTTGCGGGTAAAGCTCAGGGCCAAAGTAGTGATACTGAAAAGGGGTTAGAGAGCGATGGGACTATACTTGGAAGTGAGATAGCTTTGGAGAAGATTTTGGGCGCCGACTATGAAAAAGGGTTAGAGAGTGGCAACAGGGCGGATCCGAAAAAGGGTGAAGCAAGTGACTCCCAGATATCATTTAAGGAGGAACGGGTTTGAGCGACCTTAGACACGAACAAAACGTAGAGTTTTAGATTTACGAAAAGCGATTGACATTTGGCAATATACCTAATACATAATTCTTACGACCATACTCCGTACGTTACTAGAAAAGGCGCTTTACCTGTCATAGATTAGGATGATGTTATCGAGTAGGCTGACCTTGCGATCATGGTGTTGCTTTCCTATGGCTTCCGTATCGTCGCGGTTGCTGGTGCTGATGGTAGATGTGGTATGCTCATAGGGGACTGCATTCCCTTTTCTGTGCTTCCCGATGTCCACACACATATTGTTGTCACAGAGCACTTGGGCACTGTCAAGTCAGGTTTAAGATCATTATACTCAAAATTCGCTGATGCATACAAGGCTAGCCTAGATACAACTATACCACGCACACACTTCGCTCCGTCCATCCTCCGCCCATTCATCACTGAGAAAATGACGTCCCGAAAAACGATGTGCCGTGTCGGTCAAGTCAGATTGCCTGCAGCAAATGCCACTACAAACCACCAAATGACGCCGCCCTTTTGCCCAACCCCAAGAACGCCAGAAAGAAAACCAAGTATACTGTACCGCGGGACGCAGAGATGTATCATACAAAAAGGAGAGCACATCAGAGAAAGAAACAGAACAGAAACGACTCAGGCTCACGCCTCAACTCCCTTGCTCTGCCTCTTCTTCTTCTTCTTGGGCTTCTCCTCTTTGCTGACAGCCTCCTCTTCCTCCTCGTTGGCATCGTGCTTGCGCTTGGAGCTCTTGGCCTTGACCGGTGTGTCCTCGGCATCTGCCTGGGCAGCCTTCAAGTCCTTCTTGCTCAGAACCTCCAGTTTACCGTCTGCGGTGACCTTGACCTGACCCTTCTCGTAACGACGAGCAAACTTGGAGGCAGACATGCCAGCCTCCTTGGCAAGGCGCTCGATATCTTTTTCCTTAAGCTTCTTGGGTGTCGCCGACTTTGCAGCGGTAGCAGCAGCGGCCTCCTCAGCCTCCTTCTGTGCCTTCTCGGCTTCCTTCTTTGCCTTCTTCGCAGCCTTCTTGGCCTCCTTGTCGGTCTTCTCCTCCTCCTCATCCTTCTTGCTCTTCTTGTCTTTCTTCGACTTCTTCTCCTCCTCCTTTGATTTCGATGAAGTGCCGTTCTGAACCGGAGCATCCTTCATCTCCTCGTCGCCTTCGGACTCCTCCTCATCATCATTGGCATCCTCCATCTCAACCTCCTGAATCAGAGGCCTCTTGGCGGATGGCTCATCGCCAGCAAGACCATCGGCATCGATGTTGTACTTGCGCGCCTCCTTGACGTCCCACTTAGCAGGGGCAGCGAGAGGAATACCGTTAGGTCCCACAGCGACACCCTTGGATGCAATCGGCTTGCCCTCCATCAGACGCAGGCTGTTCTCGAGCTTAGCCCGGGATAGAATACCCAAGCTGGCGCGGGTCTCATCATCCGCATCGTCCTCAAATTCTGCTAACGCATCGGTACGGACTCCAAGAGCCACCTTGGACGCAAGCTGACGTGCCATCTTACCCTTGTTGGCTCCAGACGCCTGGCCGACGAGAGAAGCGTGGTAGATGAGACCGTACTTGGGGGTTGCGTGCTTGGTCTTGAGCGCACGGAAGAGAGCCTTCTCGGCACCGAGAATCTGAATGGTAGAACCAGGGTTCTTAGCAAGGCTCATAAGCGAACCCGCGTGGGCGATCAGCCGTGCTCCCACGAGAGCTCCCACAAGCTCCGTCATGTTGGGAGAGATGGCCCTCATACGGTTCTCCAAGTACTCAGAAAGCTGTTTCCTGTACTCAGAATACTGGATGACCTGCTCAGCAAGCAGCTTGATGTTCTCGAAATCCTCATCGCCAATCTCGGTACCCATGCTGATATCAGCCGCAGCCTTGACGGCAGTCTCAATCTCGTGGGGGAGGATCTCGGACAGGTCGGCATTCGGTGCGTTTCCGCGCATACCAAGGGTGACAATAACGCGCGCGTACGAGAGGTTGTCGGGGAGGATCTTCGCCAATTCGGGGAAGTGCCAGCCGTACCACTCCTTGACACGCATAGCGTATGTGTTCAGCTCCTTGTCCAAGTCGTCCAGAAGGTTGACGGCGTGAACGATCATAACGTCCACCTTGTCGGCCGAGAACTTCAGCTTGTGACGCGAGAGGGAGTGAGAAAGACCAAGGGACATCTCCTGGAAGTTCTCGGGGAGCATGCCGGGAATTAGCTCGGGAAGATGTTGTCGGATAGCGCGAAAGAGGTCTGTTGTTGTCGAGTCGGAGATGGGCTTGATGTTGAGCTCGGGCAATTTGACGATGGAGCTTCCGAGCTTGCTCTCGGCCACCGCCAGAGTAACCTTCTTCTCATCCTTGAACTCATTCAATAGAGCCTGGAGCTTTGGTGTGATCTTGCCCTCAATCAGGCCTGTGATTTCCTCGAGTGCAGTAGCGGCGCTGTCGAACTTGACGAACTCCTTGAACTTGACTCTGCGGAGCTTGGTTAGACGGACACGCAGCAAGCCTGTGGAGATGGTGAAACATACTCCTTGACGATCTTGTCGACGGTGGAAAGCCGCTCAGTCAGGTTGTCTGACTCGAGCAGCTTCTTGTCGGAAGCCTTGAAAAGGCCATAACTGCAGTCGCATGTTAGTCGGTCTTTCCGTCCTAAACTCAGATCGAGCGTGCGAAGAGGCCGGTGGTCGCGTAAAGCCCTCCCCCAATTGTTTTGGATGCACTTACCCGGCACTGGTTTCTGAGAGAATGAAGAGAGGCATTTTGGCAGGTAGCTCTCTTTACCCTCGAATGCACTTGCTGTTGTCGTGGTGGGAAGCAGTCGTGACTGCGTTCTTGTGTGCGGCAAGAGCTTCGAGAGGAAGGTCTAGTGCAAAATCTTCGAATAATTTTTTTTTTCACTTTCCCCAGTTGACTTTTGGAGCAGTTTTTGGAAGGCGGTATGAAGTGGGGTGGTGGTCCGTGCCGCGTTCAGCACTTCGAGCACGCAGCAAGTTCGCACTAGCGAAGCCTTGAAGGTCAACCTGCGGGCCTCCAGTCAGAAGCGAGAACCGGTTGGCACGGTCCAGCTGCGTATGCACTTGCCGCTGCGCTGCACCTGCTTGAGATCCAACGAAGCAGGAGTTCTTTCATCAGCATAGCTCGACAACCAGGCAAAGCGCAAGATGGAGGGTCTATACTTCAACGCCAATAATGGGTATGTCGCGCCATATGCTCCTCTGCTGTTGGATTGCATTTAACTTTGTTGATAGCTACTTGGAGGGCATCGTTCGTGGGTACCGGAATGGCCTTCTTACTAGCTCCAACTATACCAATATGACACAATGCGAGACGATTGACGGTGAGCACTATGCATCTCTGACACCACCCTTTCGTATGCTGACGGCGTCAAGACCTCAAACTACAGCTCGGCCCTGCATATGGTGACTTCATCGCTTCGCTCCCCCCGAACCCGTCGACGTCGAGTCTTGCGGCCAAGACAACCGACAAGCTCGTCTCCGAGTTCCGCTATGTGCGCGCCAACGCCGTGGGATCCCTGGCCAAGTTTATGGACTACGTCACATACGGCTACATGATCGACAATGTTGCGCTTCTGATCACGGGAACGCTGCATGAGCGGGATACGCGGGAGCTGTTGGACAGATGCCACCCCCTTGGCTGGTTCGAGACGATGCCGGTGCTGTGCGTGGCCACAAACACCGAGGAGCTCTACAACAGTGTTTTGATCGAGACGCCATTGGCCCCCTACTTTAAGGGCAGTCTGAGCCACCAGGATCTCGACGAGCTCAATATCGAGATTGTGCGGAATACGCTGTACAAGAACTACCTCGAGGACTTCTACCACTTCGTCAACACACACCCGGACATGGCTGGCACACCAACTGCCGAGGTCATGAATGAGATTCTCGAATTCGAGGCGGACAGGCGAGCTATCAACATCACCCTCAACTCGTTTGGTACGGAGCTGTCAAAGGCGGACCGTAAGAGGCTGTACCCGAGCTTTGGGCTGCTGTACCCTGAAGGAACGCTCATGCTGTCGCGGGCGGACGACTTTGAGGGAGTCAGACTGGCCGTTGAGGGCGTCATGGACTACAAGAACTTCTTTGACGCGGCTGGTCTCGGTGGCGGACCCGGCGGCCCGGGGAACATGGCCGGAGGCACAGGAGGCTCGGAAGGCAAGAGCTTGGAAGACATGTTCTACCAGAAGGAGATGGAGATCTCCAAGAGTGCTTTCACAAGACAGTTTACCTATGCGATAGTGTATGCTTGGGTCAAACTGAGGGAACAGGTAGGCCCACCACGTCCACTCTTATTAGGTTCTAAGCTGACTATCGTATAGGAAATCCGCAACATCACATGGATCGCCGAATGCATAGCACAGAAGCAGAAGGAGCGGATTGGCAACTATATCAGTGTTTTCTAAATCAACTAAACTTTATGAACTAGCGTCTGAGCTTTGTAGATTAGTGGATGCGTCAAGCATAAAGAATAATCAGAACGGCAGGACAAGGGGCGTCTGGGCAAGCAACCATGGGAACTCTGTATGTTCCTGTCTAGCTGTGTGTATTGTACATAGAGACGTTACACTCTTTTTTGCGGTATTTATACAAGTGGTATTCTCCTACAACCCGCCTTACAACAGTCCTCATTACAGAGTGATTTGCTCCTTCCAAGTGGCAGGCGACAGACCCAACGTCTCAAGCATGTGGTGCCACCTTCCACTTCCTCTCTCCTTCCTCTCCATGTACCTCAACAGCCTCTGGCGCTTGTGGCAGAGCAGTCTCAAACTGCGCTTGTTGTTCTTGTCCCTGTGGCCCTTGGGTCCCTCGAGCGCCAATGCCAGTGCTCTGATCTTGGCCGTCAGGATAGCAATCTGCACCTCGCTGCTTCCCGTGTCCGGTCCCGCCCTGATGGGCTTCTCCACCGGCTCAACTCCTCTTGCCAGCGGCGGCGCCGGCCGCTCGAGCGTGTGGTCTGTGTTGTGCCGGCCAAAAGTCTCGATACACCGCCTGATGTTGGCATGTTTCCTGTCCTTGGAGTTGCCATTGTTCAGGTCCGCAATGCGCTGCAGGGCCACGATGGCCTTGGCGTGCTTTGCCGCGTGCTCCTGCGTCTCGTTCTCCTCCTTGAGCGGGTCTGCGGCGGTGCGTTCCTCGGGGATGTAGGGGGCTGTGAGCTTCTGGGACTGCTCAATCGCCTTCTCGAGCTCTTCCCGGCTCAGGAGGTAGTTCATGACGTGTGGCGATGTCGGAAGGGGATGGGGCTCTTCTAGCGGGTTGCCGTCCTCATCAACTGGCGGTTTCGAGAAGGGTGCCTGACCACCGGAGTCGAAAGATTCCACGAAGGGGGTGGTAATCCCGTGCACAGGGCTGCCCCATTCCTCGTCGCGCTTCGCTTGGAGTTCTTCCTGGCGTTTGACGTTCACTGCCTTTCGTTGCTGTGCCTGTGCCCATCCGTAGGGGTCTTGTTTCATGCGACGGACTTTCTCCTTACGGGATAGGTTTGCCGTTTGGATTAGGGGCTGAAGAGCAGGTTGGAAGGACGAGGGTGATGGTGTTGGACGGAGACATACTACAGACACATGGTTAGCTTTAAGGAATGGGAGGAATTCGGTGAGAGGGTTTGAGAGAAGAAAGCGTACATGAAAGAGTCCGTAGCCCTTGCGGGCCTGGTATCCGTGGAGGCATGATGTGAGTGTTGGCTTGGATGGACTGTCTTCAACACTTCGGTGCATGTCACTTCTTCGCGACGCAACTTTCGAGGCTCGTCCAAATTTTGGGACTATTGGACGCTAGGCTGTTTCGAACATAGCGCAATTGAAGGGTGGTCCAGGCGTCATCGGCTGAGCGGCCTTTCAAATATCCGGCCACTTTCTGCAGCGAAAAGTTCGGGAAGTCGCCATCAAGTACCGACTAACCTGTTTTGGTGGGACTCCTGCCCCAAGAATGCTGAAGATACATTAGCGATACTTAGCCCCCCTGCCCGCACACCAGAGCTTCATTCGCAGCGCAACCCTGGCGGGGCACTCCACAAAATTATTTTGTGCGAAAATCGAAGAGCTCCATCGCTTGCAGCCATCGCCGACACCAGAAATTATTTCTCACGAAAACGGCCAAGTCTTGAACACCTTTCTCAGTCCGTACCTCCAGGAGAGAAAGAATCGTCAAGATGGCTCCCGCAAACCTCCCCTCAATTTTCAATGCTACGAGCACCGACATTGAGCAGCTGCTCGCTGCGCAATGCCACATCGGCTCCAAGAAGTAGGCGCTCCTACAGTATAATATTTTGGTGATGGTGCGAATGCTAACGGTGCGCAACAGCTTGGGCGTCCACATGCAGCGTAAGAACTTCGAGATTTGCGACAAGCAAGCGACATGACCTGACAGAATTCCTGTATAGCCTACCTGTGGAAGACCCGTGCCGATGGTGTTAACGTGATTAACGTTGGCAAGACCTGGTATGTGATGCTTTGGGCGGGAGGGCATGAGGTGGAATGGCGCAGAGTGCTGACTCTATGCCAACAGGGAGAAGATCGTCATGGCTGCCCGTATCATCGTCGCCATTGACAACCCGACCGACGTCTGTGTCATCTCTGCCCGTCCCTACGGTCAGCGTGCCGTCCTCAAGTTCGCCGCGCACACTGGTGCCCAGGCCATCGCCGGTCGCTTCACCCCCGGTTCCTTCACCAACTACATCACCCGGTCGTTCAAGGAGCCCCGTCTGATCATCGTCACCGACCCGCGCACCGACGCCCAGGCCATCAAGGAGGCTTCCTACGTCAACATCCCCGTCATTGCCCTCTGCGACACTGACTCCCCGACCGAGTTCGTCGACGTTGCCATCCCCACCAACAACAAGGGTCGCCACGCCATCGGCTGCGTCTGGTGGATGCTTGCCCGTGAGGTCCTCCGTCTCCGCGGTACCATCTACAACCGCGAGACCCCCTGGGACGTCATGGTCGATCTCTACTTCTGTACGCCTCCTTGCTCTATTTTTCTACTGTGATCAAGACACTAATAATCTTTGTAGACCGTGACCCTGAGGCTGAGGCCGAGGACAAGGTTGAGGAGGAGAAGCTCCCTGACGTCGAGGACGTCGGTGTTGCCGCTATCGAGTCTGGCTTCCCCACCACTGGTGGTGAGTGGGAGGCTGCTCCTGCCGGCTTCGCTGCTGCTACCAATGAGTGGACCGAGGCTCCGCCCACCAACTGGGACGCCGTCCCTGCTCCCTCTGCTCCTCCTACCCAGGACTGGGCTGAGACCGGCAAGGAGGCCAGCTCTTGGTAAGACCAAGAACATGGCTTGCTGTTGCTAGGAGTAAAAGAGGAGAAAAAAAACATCATCAGGGTTTAGGCGTACTATTGGTGGCGTGAATTCACACTCCTGGTTTTCCGTTTGGGACTCACGATCTCGTTTCCATCTCCTCCCGATCTGATAGAGTACCACACTTCTTTCCTTGACACATCTACTTTGCAAACCCGACATCAACCATGGGACGAGAGGTTCAACTTGACCGCACTAATGAGGGAAAGATACTCTTTTTCTTACCAAGGTGGAAAAAGAGGGAATGCCCTGTGGGGTCAAGAGGGGTGGACTTAATCGTTATCCCGCCTCTTTCTCCCGTTGTAGTAGTTGTGTTGCTTAGAAGACAAGCTGGGGAGAAAGGCTCCAAAACAATGCAAACACCATGCTCTTGGAACTGCCGTCTCGGGCCTTGTGAGCGATATGATTGTGACTGCCAGTTCTCCTTTTTACAGTAGCCGCGATATCTGTGTAGAAAAGTCGAGAAAGTGAAACAAGATGCCCTATAACATGAAATCCCGTGTATAGTTCTTGGACTGAGTAAAAATGTCGAGCTTTTTGTAAACGACAGTTCTGTAACTAAGACTTTGCTTGACTACTCCGTCAATAAAAGACGGGAAATTTTCTTCACCTAACAGATTAAGTTCTTGGCCTAAAAATCCGCATTGCTACAATAGCGTGATATAACTTTCTTTAGGAGCCCCCTAAAAACGGTGCCACTGTACACCCAGTGGAAAAAATAAAATGCAAATGCAAATCGAAAAAGAATGCGGTTTATGTGGATCGAACACATGACCTTCAGATTGATGATTGAAGTTTGACTTCAGTCTGACGCTCTCCCAACTGAGCTAAACCCGCCTTTTGTTGAAACTACTGTCATCCTCTAGTCACTTATTATGAGCACCACTCCATTTCCAGATCCCCCGGAACACAAAACATCGTCCTCCAATCCCTTGAGATCGGACTTGTTTTTGTATCAAGCAACTTGCCACGCTCTCTCTATTTATTTCTCCCTCTTTAAATTGGCTAGGTTGTCAGAGTTTTTTTTCCTATTTAACATGACCAACCCTTTCGAAGATACTTATGTGCTGCTACAAAAGGTAAAGGTAAATGACAGACACCAGTAATAATTAGTATGTTGTGATGGAAAAAGTACGACGAAGTGCTCAGTCTTTCTATGGGTTGATTTATTAGAGCCTCTTGATTTAAAGAGATCATGATGCAATGGCCCAACATGATTGACTCATTTCACTGGCAGCCCAAAGGGTAATTACCTCGATTAATTACCTACCTTCTTCTCTATCACAAACCCCACACGCCTTCTGATTCCCGGTTCGGCACAACCACCAAACTTTGGACCGGCGCAACCTCAGATCTAACACCACAACATTCTTCTCCCCCCATCATTTAATAATTATTCCGGAGATATTCCCCCATGATTTCTAATTACACCCCTTTTTGTGCTTTTTCTAGAACGTTGCTTATACCGCCCGTCTAATTACTGCCTGCTCTCGCTTTTTATGTTGCCAGGCCGACAGGTGACATTATTTATGGCGGCCCTTTACGCTCCACCATCCATCTTACACACAGAAAAGTCGAAACGAAACTATTTTCTCCCCCGCTGCTAACTACCATTAAATATGATGTTGGTTTTATTAATAAATCACGAGCTGCGTGGGTTAATTTAGTAATTAGTACGTCGTTGAACCATGTCCAGCGTGCCTTGACATATGTGAGCATTAAAGATGCTTTGACACTAACTCGTTCCAGGGGGCGGCCAGACTTCTTCATTCACACACGCACACAAGATGGGGTGACGGCCTGGAAGATTAATTAGGTACCGTAAGGCAGTTAAATTACACGCATCTTAATTACCCGAGATGCTGGTAGAAAGATGACAAAGCGGAGATGCTGCGTCGAGTTCCTTCACTTTTGTGGACTTAGTGACGAGTCTGACTTGACTTGCCCACGTCGTGGTAGTTCTAAGGCGCTGTCAGTGACCTGCAGCGTCTGGTTTCTGTCATCCACCTAACGTGCCGAGAAATATTGTTGCCTGAAGACTTGAGGTACTGGCAATGCCATCGTTCAGACACATCTACCTACTCAAACTGTACTCTAACCCACACAGTACGCATTATTAAACACCAAGCTGAGACTTCTAGCTATAGAACCCCCAAATAACATGCCCGAGATAATTATGCATACATCATCAACTTAATATGCATAACGATGCCATCAGCCTAACGCGGGCGCTGATCCTCCTAAACCGCATTTTTCTCTAGCGCCAGAAAATATCAATAGGTTTCACAAATATTCAAAGACTGCGGATTGTTGGCATTTGCCTCTATTGCTAGTAGTTCACGCAGATCAGCAACGAGTCTCGTTGGGTTCTCCCTGTAAGCTGCGAGGACCGGCTGTGTCATAGACCGTTCATTCTATGTCCCGAACTGTGTCGCTTTGCCGAGTGAACTGGCCCTTTCACTGGTCAAGTCTGGGTCTATGTCAGAGATTGTTGCTGACCGCATTTTCCCTTTTCCTAACGGTGTAGCACTTTGTCCATGAGAAGAGATATCAGTGAGCATCTCAGAAAATGGTGTCGCACGGGACTGAGGTCGTGATGGGAGGGGATAAGACTGGAAGGAAGCGTTATCATTGCTCCCCATGGACATTGAGGTAAGGGGGGTAGCGAATCTGTCGGTTGTTGTTGTGGAGTCTTTTCGCGATCTCATAGCATTGGCGGCGGGAGTAGTAGGTTTATGGCCGTTCGGAGCAGAAGAGCCTGAAGGTTGTCTCAGGTCGACATTGAGATCGCTAGCACCGTCACTGTGTAATAACGCCGCAAGTCTCTGGCTGAAAGTTACCTTGTTAACTTCAGTCGCCGCATCCAACCCGGGAGATGGGCACGGAGAGCCCTTCATATGCTGGATCTCATGTTCGAGAGCAACTAGATCTTGGTATCCTTCTTCAGTGGGCTGTAGCTCGAGTTCTTGATATTCGAGATTGCTCCTATTATCAGACCGACGCGGGGTCCTGGAAGACTGAGAAGTGTTGCCTAATGAAGGAGTCCTTGATGGTATCAGTTTTTTGAGTGTCGACTTAACTGCTCGTCCAAGCCTGGACGACATGGTTTGCGAGCCAGACTCCGGCTGAGCATTACGTTTGGCTTTATCGTTGGCTGAATGCCCTATGGATCCCTGCTCCCCTGCCATAATACCGAAATCCTTTGCGCTTACTCGATCGACGTGTCCTGCAGCACCATTTCTCTCGGCTCGGTTGAATGATGGGAATCTCGCCCAAGATTCAGAAAACGTGGAGCCGCCAGCAGGTCTTTTGCCCTTGCCCCCTGATCGACTCTGTGCAAAACCAACTCGCTCATGTTGGTGTTGGCAGCCGTCAGGCCCGATTGATTGATAGGGTCGAACAAGGTCGCCGCCAAGGGCAAGAGCATAAAGTGGTGGTATGGTGGTCTCGGTCTTTGCTCTCGCGAAGCGTGGGATTGGCTTGTAAGGGGGCGGGACAGTTGTGCTGCGGTGCTTGGTTCCTCGGCTCCCAAGGGATTTGTTGTTGCCCAATGTGTCGTCGAAGAGACTCAATGTCCTGCGGTGCGATTGTTTGCGGGCTTCGACGGCTCGTTGTCTGGCTTCTTCGCGAATGGCCCGTCGCCACATCTCTGCAGTCTCTTCATCGCTGCCAGACAGATCATGCGGGGACGAGGTGCAGGGCGATGCCCGGCTTGTCCTTCCCGGCCCCGAGTGTGGCGGACTCGGCGTGCTGGTATACATGCTGTTTCTCGATAAAGGAGATTTCCGGTGTGATGAACTCGGACTGCTGGAATCATTTCTTGCAAGTTTGACTCTCCTCGGAATGGTGAGGTGAAGTCTGGCCAAAAGCGACGGCTTCGGTGAATCATCGTTTGAAGACGATGTATCTCTAGCGTCGTTACCGGCCTTGTTGATAGTTATAGTGGGGGTACTTCGAGCGGAGGACCAACCCCTGGAGACGTTTTCGCTAGTCTGCTGGCTTGTTATCGTCTCAGAGATAGGCGAGAACAACGGTGTTTTTGTGTTGGCCCGGGTGTCTTGTCCGCCGACGTTCAGATATGAGTTGATTGCAGAGCTGCTTTGATCGTATGGATTCCCAGGACCTGTCTCCAGATAAGTAACTGATTGGGATCTACATGAGAAACAGACACTTACATTTGAAGATAGAAACTCGCGAAGCCAGCGAGTTCTTCCGCCCGTGCACCAAGTCCGAGAGACGGGATTGTGATGTTCCCGGACTTGAATTAAGGATGTTCTGAGTCGAAGGATATCGAGAAGAAGAGTCCGTTACCGTACCACCAGGGACCTTCTGGACGGTAGTCAACTTGGCAAGGTAAATATCAGCATGTCGTGTAGTACCGTCAGCCGTCCCGTGCTGGCCCATGGGAGTTCCTTCGGCGTCATTCCTTCCAGAGTCAGAATGGCTAGGGGACTCCCCTCGACTGCACACTGCCGGAGTAGCCAGCTGTCGAGAAATGTCCATGTCGTATAGATGAACTATCTGCGGGCGTGGAACATCAGTGTCGGGTAAAGCAGAGTCTTTCATCAAGTTCCATTTTCTGAGAGTGACAATCTCAGCTTCTTGTACGCTGCCCGTCCGATCGCCGCTTGGCTCAAATGTGGTGTTACCCAGGAGAGACTGTGTGCGAGATCGAAGACCCTGACTTCGGAGCCAAGTGTCTAATGGAGACTGGTCCATGGCAGATTGGTCTGCTTCATTGTCAGGGGTCCCGCTACGGCCGGAAGCATGGCGCGAAAGTCGTGGGGAAGCCGAGTGAGGATGCAAGGGTATTATTTTGAATGGCGAGGTGGTGCCTTTGTGCATTGGCGACGAGGAAGACGCTCTCTGACCCAGACCTTCATCCCTGGAGGCGTCATTTCTGTCAAAAACACTGCCCTTGAGTTGGCTGGCGGTGAGTGACAGCTGCTGAGAGCTCAGAGATGACGCCTCCCGTTCGCTGCTGGGATGGTACTTGGGAAGAACATCTGGGGACGGCGACAGTTCCGGGAGAGAGTTGCGCTCTCGAAGAGCAACCCTCTTCCCTACGGAACTTGAATGACAATCGGGGTAGCTTGCACGTCTGCTTTCGAGGCGAGAACCATTCTTGTGGCCGAAGTTTGCAATTGTGTTTCTTCTTCTAGAAGGATCAATGTTCGTACTCGATTCTGTGGTGCTGCTGCTGATCTGCTGCGTATCCAGCTGTTGTTGAGTTTCTTCAGCCACCGAGAATTCGATATTGTCTCTCGGACCGCCTCCTGGCAGCAGTTCGGTTGTACTGCCGGGCACGCGCTGAGTTGAGTCGACGTCGCTGCTCTCAACGTTGCTTTCCTCGCTGCGAAGTTCTTCTTGTATCCTCTTGTGCATGAGCCTCTTCAGCTCGGCTCGTCGATTGAGTTCTTCCTGGCTGCTCCCCACCAGCGAGCGAGCCTTTCGCCGAGACATTTGGGTGTGGGAGATATGACGCCGAAGTTGGCTTCGAACCAACTGAAGAGCACTGCTGGCGCCTCTTTCATCTGCGCTCGTCTCTCCATCGCTCTCCGAGTCTTCGACGACCAACAGGCCTAACTCAACCGGTTCGGTGGGGACGAGGACAGTAGCTTCGGCTACCTGCAGAGACGATTGTGACATGGAGGCCGCGGATAGCGCTAGTTGTGGGTCCAGAGAGAGTGATCCTGACAGTCGGACAGGAGGGGGTGGCGTGGGCAGCACGGGGTGGTACGAAGATGATCGCCTGCTGACCTTGGAGGCTTTGGAGAAACGAGGGGATTTGCAGCAGCAGAGCATGGCCATTTTCAGGATCGTTAGGCGCGCAGATGTGTCTGACGTGGGTTGTAATATGTGAATTAAGATTAGATGGTGCTTTCCAAGAAAACGCGTCTATGCCGTCGAGGCGAAAATGTGCCATGGAGGCCACGAAACGAATGTATGCGAGGTCAGGTCATTGCAAAAGGGTGAGAAATGTTTTGGCTTTAAGTCTGCCTCCTAGAAATAAAACGAGGTGAAGAACTCGCCTCTGAGTGGTGGCGCGATTTCCCAAGCAACTGAGCGCCAGATTTTAACATCCGGCCATTGGTAAGTCAGTCGATGTTAGCCATCGCTCTTTCCGTTGTCAACGGAAGGCCATGTATTCGGAAGGCACGTTTCGAGAGAACATCGCGAGGAAGGCACGAGGCAAGATGCCGCTCTCAGTCGACCAAACAACATGAGTGAATTGAGTGTAATCGCAACTAAGTATCCGTAATAAGCAAAGATGGGTATGGTAGCGAATACTGTACATAATCACGCCCCTTTTTCGTACAACAATCCCGCTTTTGTGCTCCTTTTAACCCATGGTATCATGTCAAACAAAGCTGCTCGACAGTTAGCCATTATCCTTCCACAAGATGCCATTGAGAGGGGCAAATTACCTTAAAACATCAGGTCCACATTGATCTTTCCCCCCATTTCCCCTTCTTTCCCCTTCTTCCCCGTCTTTCCCCTTCTTCCCCGTCTTTTTCCATCTTCCTTTTTTCCATTCATGTCCTCGATCCAGACGCAGGTAAAAGACTACGACTGATCCCAATCCCCCAGTTCCGCCCCGCCCCACAACTCATTCAGATTGAAACCCAGGAGTTCCAGACTAAAATCCGGATTAACCGGCATGCCCGGCATCCCTGGTGCATCCGCATTTGGCAACCACCAGGGTAGTGGTGTGCCGGGTATTATACCATCCACAACACCAGCCCCAAGTCCCGGGGCCACCTGAGCCGCGGAGCCGGACCCTTGGGAACCAGGCAGAAACGGCGTGACCGACTTGGACCTCACGAAGGTCTCGCCAGACGGCGGAAGGGGGTACGCTCCAGCCGACACTCCCACATTCCCCCCCGGCCCTATTCCTCCACCTCCATATCTGCCCTGTTGCTCAGACTGTTGGCTGCTGGAGGGCATGCTGCTCATCGGAGGATCCTGCCCAGCCAGTAATTTGTAATGCAGGTTTATAAACCGCTCCGCTGAACCAGCCTTTGCCGCCTCCGATGTCTTTGTCCCCAGATGTGCTTCCAGTAAACCAACAGCGGCGCACATGATGCTGTATCCCCAGGGCTCATTGTTACCGCACCTCAGGATCCGGTCTTCCTTCATGCTCAGACACTTCTCGAGTAACTGGAGGGTGTGCTGCGAGTTGATCATGATCATGTTTGTTGACCCTGTCGGCTGGAGCATCGTCACTGAACAGAGGTTGATGGCGAGTGTGAGGTTATCTTCTCGTAAGAAATTCAGGGTTCGCACCCCAAGCTGGTGGAGCTTGTCGTTCAACAAGACCATGTCCCGCGCAGCGTTGTAATAGATTATCTCAGAATACTGGTATTTAGAGTTGGATTTGCGCAGCCGGAGATAGGGTTGGTGCAGGGGGATGATGTACTGTCTCAACTGTACGTGCAACAGGGTGTATGCCAACAATGGCTTCTTTAAAACGACCGCTTCCCCGGGAGTGTTGTTCACACTACAATCCCAAGATGGTAGACTGTCGATCTCTTGGGAGATCTCGTTGGTGTACCGAATGACCTGGTCGTAGTCTAAATCTTCCGGGGGACCCGTTAACACCCTGCTGAGTTCTAAGCGGAGAGGGAGGCTCTGGCGAGAGAGGTGTTGATAGGATGAGAAGGTGTAGTCTGTTGGTGGTCTCGAAGGGGGGAGTTCTTTGGTGTCCTCGTCAAACTCGTCGTCGTCAATGTTTCGCGGGGGGTTGACGTCGTAGTGTAGAGAACTCAGGAGTGTTGGGAGTCCGTGATCAAAAGACGCTTGCATATCGAAGTCTTGGATGGTTGCCCAGATACGCCGTCTCATCTCCTGGTTGAACGGGGATATCTTGTCGCTCATGTGTGACGGTTCCCGGTGTAGGCCGACGGAAATGGCGTCTTGGGTCATTGCCCCTGCTCCCTTCCAGAACCGCTTCTTCTTCATTGTGTTTACCCGCTTCGCGAGATATATTAAGCAGGCAATCTGGTAGTGAATCAAGCGGCGGTGCTTCTGGGACTGCCGTTCTTGCCAGGCTTCCGCAGCTTCGATCCACTTTAACGCGTTGGCGTGCGAGTTGGACACCATCTTTTCGAACTTGTGCGGGACGTGCTCGTCTAGACAGCTTGATATGCCCATGACACAAAGCACGAGGACCGTAAAGGCTGCGGTTCGGGTCTCTGCTGGGTCCCAAAACTTGGCATACTCTCTGCGGAAGCTGGGTATGTGAACGATGCGGTGCACCTGTTCGAACTGGTCTAGGTAGATGGACACTAAAGCGTCTGTCTCCCCCTTGGACGGGAGGAGAGCCTCGAGGGAGGGGTCAGGTTGGTGGAATTTGCGTTCGCGCTCCTCTTTACCCTTGCTGCGGTCCTTCTTGTTGTGGATGTGGAGTGGCCGGAGCCACTCCTCGGCTGTCTCTTTCATAAAAGGACATAGTCCAGTGAGCTACATGATGTTAGTAAATTGACTTGAACAAAGGCGGCTGAGGTAGGTTTACTTCTGAGAACGCCAGACACGCGCTGTGCGGGCCAAAATATCGAGTCTTGAACTCCTTTCCCCTAAAGAAGCGAAGCTCATCTTTATCACCACCGGGTTCTTGGTATTGCAAGAATGTCGGCAGGCAAGAATCCGTTACCACACCCGCCTCAACTTCAGGCTTTTGGTGGCGATGATGAACATTGGCAGGTGACTGGTCCGTATTGACAGTGCTTCCGTCCAGTGAAGACGAGGCCTGTTTCTGCAAGAGTCCCTTAAGTTGAGCAACCTCCAATTCAAGCCGGCGTATCCTGTCGTGATCCACCCCGCGGACAGCGGAATCCCTTCGGAAGTACGAGGCAGCATGGTCCCCACCACCAATGATACCACTGCCGACTCCACCACCACCACCAGCCCCAGGCAAGGGAAGCGACAGCCGATCGGTAAACCCCGACGACAGCGACAGCGCAGTCTGCGACAGGCCGAGCTTGTTCGGAAAGGGCGCCAAGCCGGGCCGGGTCTCGTACTCACAGCGGTCGGGAGTGCCAGACTGGAAGCATCGGGAGCATGGGAATTCCCGATCGCATGACAGCTTGCGCCTGCGGCATTCCAGACATGACAGTCTTACCCGTTGCCTCTTTCTCGGAGGTGGGTGGTCGCCTGATCCCTTGTCCTCGGTCGCCCCCGGACTGGAGCTATCGCCTCGCTCGCTGTGTCCTCCGCTGTGTACACTGTTGCTCGGCTCCGACATTTTTTGTCTCTCGGTTACCGGCACTTACTATCCGACCAGCAGAGTCTAGAGCCGACAACACTGGGAAATAACGAAAATTGTGAAACAAAAGAAAGGATATAATTAAATGGCGCGATCCCCTCCAAACATGAATGACTAGGAGTGTGTGACTGGCTGACTGACATAGCGCGCAAAGCAACAGGGTGTGAGGAGTGCGATGTCGGCTTATCAATCGATCTGATAAGCAGGATCTGATAAAATTTCTTGGTCTGATGAATGCGACGGATCTGATAAAAAAGGGCCGCGGAATCCGCCGCGGTGTTAACGACCGCCCTTCCCCAGATTTTTGATGTCTTGCGGTCTTCGCACTTATTGAACAACCCGCTCGATGGCACTTGGCAAGCAAAAATGATGACGAAAATAAAGAAGGCAGGCAGTTGGTTGCAACCAAGAATCCTTCCCTCAATTGACTCATTCACTTTTTTTCCTTCTAGAACGTCGGGACTTACGACGCTCACCTCGCACGCGCGCATTAACTCGGAGCTCCGAGTTAGCTCCGAGCGATCCTCGCAGTTATCGGCTACTGCTCGGCCGTTCTTCAGAGCCTCGCTCCACCTGGAACCTAGGTACATTCATGGACGCTCTAGACTTCAGATGCTCGCTTGACAGGTCCAATCTTTCGCAATCTTTTACCCGTTTCACGTGCCCTTTGCAGTGCCGAATTGCAGAGCCATTGACCCAAACTGCTGGGCGTTTTGCCTGTTGTCAAGGAATTGCTACCCGGGAGCCGGTACACCACCTTATGCGGGGCGCTGTACTCGGGTCTTGTAGTTATGCTTATTTTAAGTACAACGTGGTTCCGGGTGAAGTCTAGAACTCTCTCCAAGCAATCTTCATCGAGATTTGTTTTCTAGAGGATTAGATGCTAGAGAACAACAGAAGAATGCCTAGTGATTCACCATTCCTTCACTCGGCTTACAGCGCTCAGATGCCCTGTAAGAATGGCATACTATGGTACTTAGCGCAGAGCCGCGGTGCGCCACGCAAGTGCTTGCTTGCGTGAAACACGCCAAGACACACGCAGAAAAGCCTCGAGAAGCGAAAGGCTTGGCGCGTTCGGGAGTGCACTGTGGCGACGTGTTTCGTCCCCGCGTTGCTTATCTACTATCTGTAGCATGAGTCGTAAGATCATATTGAAAGGGGACGAAATTGAACTTCCATTTCCATCGCAGATGGCGATGCGAAACGCAATGTGAACAATGCATCGTCCACTGTTTTCAGTCCTTCTTTTGGCGTGCCTAGCATGGCTTTCAGCTGCTGCCGCAAATCTGGTCTCCGGCAGGGCATTTGACAGGTTCATCACGATCTGGCTGGAGAACCAGGTCCGTAGTCTATCCTTCCCCACTGGCCGTCCACTTTCTATCCTTGACTTGCTTGCCGAGATCCGGAGCTGACAGACTTGCTTTACATATAGGGCTTTAACAAGGTCAATCGAGATGCCAACATCGCCGACCTCAAGAAGCAGGGCATACTCTTGACGAGGTACTATGCGCACACACATCCCAGCCAGCCCAACTACCTCGCTGCTGTCGGCGGGGACTATTTCGGGCTGAACCACGACGAGTTCGTCCGAGTCCCAGAGAATGTGTCCACGGTAGTCGACCTGCTCGACTGGAGAGATATATCATGGGCAGGCTACTTTGAGGACCTCCCCGGACCGGGATACATGGGATGGGGAAGTGATGGGAGTACGAGGAACGGAGGGTGGGATTACGTGCGGAAGCACAAGTAAGCCCCCCTTTACCCCCTTTCACTCCCACGATATTAAACCTGTGGCAGCCCCTTTGTGTCATACGACAGTATAAACATGAACGGCACCCGCCTGCTGAACCTCCAGTCCTTCACCGACTTCCAGCGGGACTTTGCCTCAAAAGCCGTCCCGCAGTTCGTCTTCATGTCTCCTAACATGATGAACGACGGGCACAACACCACTCTGAAATATGCCACGGACTGGTCACATCAGTTTCTGCAGCCCCTATTGGCGGATAACAGCAAGGGGTTCAATGGACGGACGCTCATCATGCTGACCTACGACGAGTCGGAAACCTATGGAGAGCCCAACCATATCGTTACTCTACTGCTTGGAAGTGCCATCCCCGATAACCTGAAAGGGACGACGGATGATACGTTTTACACGCACTACAGCATCCTCTCTACAGTGCAGCACAACTGGGAGTTGCCGCATTTAGGACGGTATGATGTCGGAGCCAACATCTTTAAATTCGTGGCCGATCTGTCTGGGTACCCGTTCAACAAAGACCCGGAGAACGCCAACAGAGTGGACAACAGTGTGTCGTATCCCGGGTTTATGAATCACGAGAAATGGGCCCCCATTCCACCGCCCAACGCAAAATTGATCGGAGCCGGTGGCCTCCCGATACTAGACAGTATCAGAATGGCGTGGATGCCGTCCGACCCGAACGAGAAGACGCCATACGATGGGAGTGGGAATGTATACGATGGGGGTAAGAACCCGCCGGTGTATAAGCTACCTGCCGCAAATACCCTATAAATATACTATATATCCCCCCCGTTCTTTATGTGTGTGTGTGTGCGTGTGTGTGTGTTAGACAACCTTGTCCTTGATCGCAGTCAAGGCAGCTTCAAACCCGATAATATCCTTCTCCACGCCCAGCTGCTCAAAGGTCACTGTCCGCTCTGGCTCGAACTGGTCCCAGTAAGAGTACTCCTCGCCCCACCGTAGCTGCGCGGCCGTCTCTGTCCCAAAGTCGCCGAATATCTTGGCCGCCGACTCATCTGACATTTCCGCGTATCCTGCTCTCTTACCCGTGACCTTTTCAAACACCCCACACACGTCGGTTAGTTTGAGGTAGTCTGTAATCAGCGGCACGACCTTTCCGAACACAGCCGGGCCGGAGTTGAGGATGCCCTCGACGATGACGCCGCAGTTATGCTCCAAGTTACCCGCGATAGGGAGTATCGCGTCGGGTTTGGATGGGAGGGCCAAGAGGTAGCCGCCGTAACTACCCGGCTACACCCACACAGACACATATTAATTAGCACAGAAGGTAAATAACGGCGGTTGGGTGGGGAGGGGGCGAGTGGTAAAACGTACAATCTCAAAGAATTTCATGGTTGCAAAGTTTGCCAGATTGGACGTGTACCAACCCGGCCAGAACTCCGTCGTCTTTGCCCATAGATCGGGGGTGTGCTCCTTCATCCATGCCACTGCGCGCTGTTTGTAGTCGAAGTGTGGGACCTTGAACTTCCCACCAGACATGACCTCGCACGCGGGGAGTGTAGATAAAACGTAGTGCTTGAGGGTAGGGGTAGACTGCGCGGCCAGGGCGAGGTTCTTGAGCTGTTGCAGCTCCTCGTCTCCCGCGCCAGTGATGCCGAGGGACATGATACTTGGCCAGAACTGTGGCATGTTAGTAATGGATTTGGGGGGCCGGGAGGGGGGACAAAAGGGGGGGACATAAAAGGTATAATGGGGCCAAATGGGGGAACAAGGGTGGAAAAAGGAAAAGGGGGACAAAAGACAACAAAAAGGGGCAAGGGGTGAACAAGGGTGGAAAGGAAAAAGGGGGAAGAAGACGTACAGCGGTAACGACAAACGCAGCCTCTGCCCCCTTAAACACATGTTTCATGCTCTCGGCGTCGTTCATATCACCGGCAACGACTTCCACGCCCTACATGCAGTCAGTAAAATGGAGTAGGTAGATGAGGAGAGGGCGACAACCTGAGAAGCAAGTTTCTTGGCGCTTTCGCTGTTGACCTTTCGAGTGACGGCCCGGACTTTGTACTTGGGATTCTTCAAGAGACGGTTAACGACGGATCCGCCCTGCGCACCGGTTGCGCCGAAGACTACTACGGTTGACATGTTGACTATGAATCCAAGATGTCTAATCTGGATGAGGGTAGAAAGAATTGTAGCTCAACGCGTATCCTGGTTGTGAGACATTTAAGCAGTACGATTTTGTCTTCACTGTGATCGAGTGATTCAAATATAATGTTACGAGAAGACCCTACGGTATTTACATGTCATACGTTTAGAAATGCATACCCCACACATACGACAACACACGACCCCATGGATGCGCTGCAGTGTGACGGCAAGTATGGTAATGCTGAGCTCATCACCAATACTTGCGGTAAGGAGTTATAAATGCTGACAAACTCCACTGGTTTGGAGATCAAAAAGGGCATGCGCTGGCATCCCTTTCGGCGTTAAATATGGCCCTTTCTTGGCACAATCTGCAGTACCAATCTTTGGCTGACAAGATCTATGGTGCTCGAGGTACCCAAAAGCCGTGTCTTTTTTTTGCGGGACGCAGCCGCGTGGCCAGAGAGCGCTGTTGCCGAGAAACTGGAGTTATTCACGGCCAAAGGGATATGCAAGTGTCCACGGATCGAGGATCGCCAACCACAGCGCGAGAGACAAGAGCTGGAGACATGAAGCTATCTTCTGCGCTGACCTTTCTGTTTTGGTGAAAATGTTAAGGGAGGACCTGAAGCAGCTGGACTCTTTGATTGGCGGTGCATGGATGAGTGTGTGAGAGAAAGGCGCGGAGTGGGGGAATGAACCGTACTAACCAACTTTCCAGGGTCTCTACGGAGTATTGTACAGTGTACAGACTAAACCCAGCGGATCCGGCAACCAGGTGAAGTGGAACTCGTGGGCCGGACTGTCACTTTGACGATCTAGCGAACTTCCTTTCACGCCCAACGCCGCAAGATTTATTACAAAATTCAGACAAGATTATAGATTGCTTAATAAAGTAGGAGTAACCTATCTGGAAACTCTCAAAGTCTTTTATAATTCACAGCTCTTAAAAGCGTAGATCGGGATTCTTCTCCGTGCTATCACGGCGCTGGCGCATGCACTTGGGGAGTACATGCACACCGTGACAACTGCGGGTGACAACTGCAGCCTAATAAGAAACCGAAGAGTCGCTTCGGTTAATTGTATCCTTTTGCAGGACATGGCGCATTAGTGCGACTGCCCGATTGCTGCCCTGACACGTGCCAAGTCCTAGCATTTTACGCTTACAAACCGTACTGTTGCCGTAAGAAAGTGATTTCTAAGAGACGACATTTTTCAAGCCAAAACTGAAGGGTTCGAAAGTGTGGGTTTTGGTGAGGAAAGTGGTTAAAAGTGTAGGTCTGTGTTAAAGTTTGGGTCCGGCACACTACCTTTCAGTGCCACACAGTTCGAAGTTGGGTCACTCAGTAAAACGGGTTCGAAACTTCAGCCCTAGCTGCACTCGCTCTGGGGCTTGCTCCGCGGTCTGATACCGCTTTGCTACGCTCCGCCCCGTTCCGCTCCATCCGGATAGCCCGGGAGCCTGGGTGAGACGAAATGCGCCAGGAATAAAAATTTTGTGGTCAAGGTGGTGCGAGCAGAATGCTTTCCTCAAGGAAGGCGCCGTCTCGGGGAAATAGGAAGGTGCAGTGGATTTGCTGTGTCGCTCGCTGCCCTGAATTTGCTGTCACTGTCAGGAAATTTACTCCGGGCGTCCCATTTGCGAGCATGTCTTGCATGCAAGTCTGATGCCCTCGGCCAAGCTTCAGCAGGCAGCAGATCTCGGTGCGCACCTTCCGACAAGCTGTGACAACAAAGTCACCCGGTGCTCATGATAGGAAGGAGCAACGAGCATCATGGCAGCAAATCTAGGGCAGTCACCGCAAATCCTATGTGATGGCAGATCCTCTTGTGTCGTACCTACCCTCGAGGTTGACAGCTGGAGATTCACTCGGGGCTCACAGCGGGAAGCAGCAATTGGACCCCATGCAATGACAGCTTGTAAATCCATCCACTTTCTCTCTTTTGCAAGACTGTATGTACCTTCCTTCAAAACCTAAGAGCGCATTTTAGCTTGAGCTCTGCCACGGTATTTAATTCCCCATTCCCCCAGACGAGCGGAGCAAAGCGGAGCGTAGCAGAGCATGTAGAGCATGTAGAGCATGGAGGCGTGAAGTTCTGCTCAAAGTTCAGCCTTTCACTGCTGCTCGCTGTAATGGAATTAGCGATCGCGTTACCTTATCGCTCGCTTATCAGACATCCGAGCTGTGTGACCCAGCAACCACCCTGAAATCATCAACAACCCGTGCATTTGCATCCTCAGATCTACCGGTACCGACGCGGGAGCAGTAATTAGCCGCATTTTCAAATCTCACATCCTTCACGTCTATCCTTGTTGTTGAAGCATTATTGTCCTTCAAGCCGCTCTCAAGATGGCTCAAATTCCACAAGCGTCGAAGGCGCGCACGATAGCGCACATGAACAAGGACCACCAGACGGACCTGTCACACATCCTGCAGCACTTTTGCATGGTCCCGCCTTCCATGGCAGAAAACCCTGAGATGGTCGACATCGATCTCACCTCCATCACCATCAAGTGCGAGAGCATGATGTATTTTGTGCCGATCAACCCGCCAATGGCATCCTGGGACGACCGTCGCCAGCGGCTCATCGACATGACATTGGCTGCACGATCTGCTCTGGGCATCACCCCTGCTGAGGAGGAGGACCGCGGCAACGACAATCACGGCGACAGCGTTGTGGTTAAAGACTTTGTGCCGCCCAGACCACAAGACTGGGCCGTCTTCGTCAGCGTCGCGTTCTACTTTGTCTGCTTCGCTGTCGTGCGGTCCGGCATGGCTGAGAGCGGCACGCCGTTGGGAAACGTGTTGAACCACTGGCTGCATGTGTGCGGGATCTCTGACGGAGCAGCTTGGTACCGCTGGCTCGTGAATACCATCTTCATCCCTGTGATGTGCATCCACATCTCGGAGGTGTTCTGGCTTGATCGCACGAGACTCGGCAGGTTTGGAGTACGGAGAGGATCGTGGGCGTGGTGGCGCTGGATGTCCAGTGGGTTCTTTGAGGGCGTCATGGTGTTTAAACGGTTTGATGCTGTTGTTGAGGGGTTGAAGAAGAAGCAGTGAGCAAGGGGTAACGGGGGCTGAAGACCCAGCAAAAGGAAGGGATATGCTACGGGCGATGAGCTATGATATGGAATAAGGACTTCGAAGCGGGAAGATGGCAAACATGTACGACTATGCTGGGAAGGCTAGGATAGGCCATTAGATGGAATCACGCGACTCTACCAGGCACGGCAACTGCGGGAACTGCAGGATTGGCAACACAACAAGGTGTTCGAGCTTGAGGCTCTCAACCAGAGAGGCTCCAAGGCCTGGACATCTCATTCTGGGTTACATAACCTGAAGAGTCCGCAGCAACTGTCACATACGGCCATAGATGGTGGAAAACTCGGGATCCCGTCCGCTCTCCCATAGATAAGCCACCAATCGCCTGACTAGTAGTTGGGTCGGTGACGACCAGCGAATCCCAGGTGCTGTATGTTTTTTGCCTTTCGCCTTTTGCCCTTCTGCTTGTGTCCTTTTGCCATCTCTTCATTGTATTGCTGCTCATTATTTCCCATTGATTTCATCGTTGATGCTGCTCCGCTCCAGCACATTTTGATCTGATGACATCTGGCCATCCCAGCTACTATCACTTTCGCTCCTTCATCCTGTCCCTCACGATGTGCCTAGTGCAAGGTCTATGTATAAGGGTAGGGATGGACTGACTCGCGTAGTTTTCAGGGCGTGATAAGTCAACGAGGGTAACGTTCAGAAAGAAGAGGGTCGGGTGTGTGGTGACCAAGGATGGGCAGTGGGTCGAGTAGGAAACCGACTACTGTGGTGATAGAACTGCTGAGCTTTAGATATGACGTGATCATGCATATTCATCAAGGAAATGGGGGTGGGACCGGCCGATATGCACGTGTGTACTCGGATAAAATATTGGAGAGGGAAACCCAGCAATATCCAGACATGACACCGGCTACTCGAGCGAAAAAAGCTCATATTTTGTTCACTTGGTGGCTTACCGCAGCAGGACACATCCGAGCTGAATAGTACACTATGATGTCCCTTTTTTGAGAGAAGACAGCGTAAACAGTTGAAGAAAAAAAATACAGACATCGACAATTATGAAGTGATCCATAATATGACAAGTATTAATGTGGTGAAGGTCGTGCCCGGAATCGAACCGGGGTTGCCGGAAGTTTTCCGAAACAAGAGATCAGAATCCGGAGTGATAACCGCTACACTACACAACCTTTTTTGTCGTATTTTGTTGGTTGGTGTCGCAGGCTCCCAAAAGCTTATATATATCTCATTGGCCAGTGGTATGTGGGGCGCCGTTGAGGAGCCCCAGCCCACCCGTCAAGCACATGTGGTAAGGGTCATACTCCATCTGCACTCACGTGCAACTAACAACCCAAACCGGCTACTTACCAGTTTCCCCAAAATGGAGTCTCCCAAAATGATATACGAACAGTGCATAGAAGACAGGACGCCAAAGGAAAAGAAGAACCCAATTTCGAACGCGATCTGTGCATGGCTTCCGACACTACTCTCTTCTTCCTCCGGGTCCCGGTCCGCAGAGGTGAGGGAATGTCTGATAGACGACGGTCACACCCTAAATAACCTCTTCATAAGAGCGCCGAAGCGATGGTCCGTCTACGAGCCCATGATCCTCTTGCCGTCTGGCAGCTTCACCGAGGGGCCGTGGCCTTGGTTCTTAAGTCTGCTTGAGCCCCAACAAAGAGAAGCACTTTGGGTTGGCATTTTGAGGGAGATATCCGCCATCTCACCAGCCAACCTGACTCACTTGGCGATCAACGAGGGGATTCCCCTGACGACTTCCGAGGACGATGTTGTTGGAGAGAAAAAGAAGGAGAATTTCCTGAGGAGCCCAAGCGGATTGAAACTGGTCTGTGGAGACTTCGGTCCAGAGTCATCACCATCAACAACCGAAGCTGAGTTTGAGGAAGCAGCAAAGGAGGCATTATGGGTATCAACCAAACAAAACGGCATCACGCAGACCTGGGCGCCGCGGTGGACCATGTTTAGTCGGGGCAACGTCAAGGAGAAGACCCGTTTACTCACATTTCACAGCCCACCTGACGCCAGTGAAGTCGCGCATAAACACCGGGACAAAGCCAGCCTACGAAGCAAATGGGCAGTCGATCTGTATGCGGGAATCGGATATTTCGTCTTCTCTTATGCAAAGCTCGGAATGCGGGTGTTGTGCTGGGAGTTGAATCCATGGAGCGTGGAGGGTTTACGCAGAGGGGCGCTGGCGAATAAGTGGTCTGTCAAGGTTATTCAGGGGGAGGATGACCTCTTGCGTCCTACCCCTGAGCTCGTGGCAGGGGAGGAGCAGATCATTGTCTTTCTGGAGAGCAACGAGGAGGCGGAACGAAGGATACGTGAGCTCAGGGATTCTGGGCAGCAAGAGCTGCTGGATATACTGCATGTCAACTGCGGGTTCCTCCCGACCAGCGCTCCCACCTGGCAACCCGCCTGGAATATTGTGCAACCCCAAAAGGGGGGTGGGTGGTTGCATCTCCACGAGAACGTCGGCGTCAGGGATATCGCGTCCCGTCGGGACGAGATACAATCTCTCTTTAACTCCTGGCAACTACCACAGGGTCAGGAAGGGAGGAGGAGGGAGGTGAGGGTGGAACATGTAGAGCAGGTCAAGACGTACGCGCCAGACGTCTGGCATGTCGTGTTCGACGTTTACATTACACCCCTTACATCTCCCCAGGATACTACTATTACGTAAGCGTCATTATACAAACGTACATAGATACATACTGTCAGGTTACTACTGCCGCCTGAACTTGGCAGGGATGTTCTCCTCGATAATCATCTGCCTCTCCATCTTCTCTAACCTCTCCTGCTCCGCCTCCATCTGCTCGTGCTTCTTGAAGTGCTCGATGTCTTCTGGGTGTGTGAGGTCTTCCAGCTTTGTATTCTCGTCGTGGTACTTTTCCCAGTGGTGAATCTCGTATTCATACTCGTCGTCCCCGTGGTGTCCGGGGCCGGTGCCCATGTCTGGCAATGTCTTTCCGCCAACATTGATAAAGTGTGTGAACTCGTCCCGACTAACGAGTCCGTCGCCGTTGGTGTCGATTAACCGCATTATCTCACGGACGATTTCGTCTCTACGTTCTTGTGGTACGTGTTTGTTGGAGTCGTCCATTAGACCGTATGTGCGTAAGATCTCTTGAGGTTCCCAGGTGCCGTCCCCGTCGAAATCGTGCAGAGCGAAGAAGGAGGACGCGTCGAAGTCTGTTGCGTGATGTTCCTCTACAAAAACACATTAGCACATTTGCCTTTGTTTGTTTTCTTTCTTTCTTTCTGTCATTTGGCTTTGAATAGTTGGGTTTGGATGAAAGAGGGAGGCATACCGGCCATATGTTTCGTCATCCAGCTGGCATTCGCATCGACAATCGGTTTCTGCCCGTGGCCCTCGCCGTGGTCGCCGTGCGCGTAGGCTGCGCCGGCTAGACAGCCCAGGAGGAAGAGTCCGGATGAAGACCGCATTCTGACCGATCGTCCGTTCCTTCTAATCTTTTGGTATGTTACTTTGGTCACGTTAGGGTCGTCTGATTTCGTTACGGCGTTGGTCTTCGTTAAGGTAGTGAAGTGCGCGGTGCAGTCCTCTGCTGTCGTCGCAAAATGAGCTGTAGATCTTGCCCGCTCACGCAGGTTCAATTCTCGGCTGTCCAATCCACCGACGTAATTCTCAGGGGGATGAAAGCCGCCGGGCCGTTGACAAGCAGGGGTGGGTGATCGTGCCGATACGGCTAGGCAGGAACTTGCCGTGTGTCCATGTTTGACGCCACAGCTGCCGTAGCCCGCAAACGATTGCACAGGCGGCTGCCAACAAAGCAACTCTGACTTCAGCTGCGCATCATTGCGTGCACCTTATCTATTATCATATCCCACCATAGTTGGTTTACGAAAGACCAGCTTTGAATGAAAGGAAAGGCATCAGCAAAGCTCATCAGAAGGGGATAGCGAACCCTAACCACTCAGGCTCAGGCAGGCTCGTTCGCGGCGCTAAAAAGCGCTGAAAGTTGGCTCCGCTCTATCTATCCAATCTTGGGTTCGCGAATCGCCAAACCCAAAATCCTAAATTCCCGCCCGCGAACGATGGATCGATCCATCTCCGTTCCAAGATCCGTGATGGGTCCCATTATGGCAGTGCTCGGCGGTGGTTACATTGTCACCACTATTTTTCTACCTGTGAACGTTACTTCAAGGCATCAGCTTTATCTACCTTCTTTTACCTAGGTAAATCCGTCTCAGCTGCTGCAGAAGTGACATCTACCACAGTGTTATCCTCGGCCTGGCCGATGCGAGAGCCGAACCATATGTTCGTGCTTTCCTTTTCCTGCTGCCCGTTTTACGCCTCAACTCTAGCGGGATATGCAAGTCGCCATATGGGAATGGCATACAAACTCTATTTCTGTTTGCTCGGGAATCTACATAAGACGCAGAGAGCATGGCATCTCAACATTATCCAAATTTACCTACCCGTCAACCTGCCAACTTGCCGTCCGATAATTGGCGATCTGAATAAAGTGGTGGAAGAATTCTAGAAGATCTTGTTCCCATCATCCCGGATTGCCAGGCCCAGCCCAGTGTCGCATCGTCACCCCGCCTATTACAGCCGCAAACACTTGCGCCGCAAACCATTGAGCCGATATCGAGAATTTATGCCCAACATCAACCATCTTAGGTATCCGAACGTTGCTGCACTGCCAACTTACCTTATAAGGGAGGTGCTGAACCGCCAACTTACATATAAGGAAGGCGTCGAAAAGCGCCTTCTCCACACGCCAGTCAGACAGATACGAACCGACATGAACTTAAGCGCCACCACTACCACACTGCAGCAAAGTAACCATGAATCATCAGCGAACACAAAACCGTTACACTAGACAAATGCTTTTTTTTGTTTTTTTTGTTGAGACATCCCCTCTTCTTTTGCACTCTTTCACGATTTTTTTCTCCCTCTTCTTGACCAACTTTCGTCTCTCGTTGAACTTTCTCGAACGAAACCCTCTCAGTTATACAGCCTATATCACAGTGCATCCATCCTGTCTTAACCTTGCAACGCATCACCTGCATAATATGGGGGTGTCGAGGGCCACGCAGTTTACAACACAGCAACTCGCACACTCGCTTGCATAACCCGACTTCAACCTAACAGATCCGTCTCTGTCAGCCGGCTCTTCGGGGACAACACCACCTACCTACCCATTCACCCTCGAGTACTATATACTGCAGAGTTCAATTTGTTTTTCGCGTAACCCAACCCAACAGAAACCCGACTTGCCGGCTTACACCCACCACTACGAAAGCAATCTGACAGATATCGACCCAACTGCATAATATCACATATTAGATGGACATCTCCCTTTTGTCCGCTTACCACCATCACCATCACCCTCGCTTTGACAAGTGTCACAACATATTAAAGATGAGGGCAGTCAGGATAACACAAATCTCAGGACTAATATACCCTCATCACCCAGCTCCCCCAACCCACACCCGGAATGGCAACCCCCCGCCCCCTCTTATCCGTTTGCCTCTACCACAAAGCACCACAACCATTGAACGGCACGTTCCTTGCTGCGCTTACACACCCATCACAGGCAAAGTTGCTTCCACGACAGGCGATAGGAACAGAAGATGGGGAATCAAAAGATGATTGAAATACTAAAAACTAATAGCCCTATCCTAGATGCCAACTGACCGACACGATATACTATGGAAATCTCGTACAAATACACCACCGGAATGGCAACAAACCAACCCAGCAGCCTTGCCCAACCAACCCAGCAGCCCAACCACCAACCCTTCCTGTCTGTTTTCCTCTTATTTCCTTCACAATTCGCACCCCGCCAAACCCACCACCCAAGATATTCATATATTAGTACATGCTCACACCGATCCGATTCTCCACTCCCGCTTAACCGCCCCCAGAGGGTATCCACAACCACCAACCGCCGCCGCCGTTCGGTCTCACCATCTTTTTTTTTCTCTTCCGTTTCCCAAGTATCATCCTCATTAACTCTTCAGTCCGTCATTCCAACCGTCGTCATTCCCTCTCAACCGTTTTGAAGACATGCGAGAAGAAAATCATAAACTTTGCAAAATAAGGGGCCGTTTCAAATCTTTTCATCTTCAGGACGTCGTAACATGGAAAAAGCTTCGTCACACCCAGAAATGCTTGCCCACCATTTTCACACACCCCGTGTTCCCTACCCCCCTTTCGATGCGATTTTGTGTGGTCGTGAATAATAAAGTCATCACCATATCTCTCTCTCGCCCTATTACGTTTTTTCCCCCGACACCACACGATATGGAACGAAATAACAACAATAAACTGTTGGTACACAGGCCACTTCACCAGAAAACGAAGAGCAGCCTGGGGGGTATTTTGGTGTGATGACAATAAGAAAGACAAAACAATAAGGACATGAAAACTTATAACGAATATGCAATGACCGACCAGGAGGGATATAGGCAAGAGATGGAAGACAAAAAAAAAGGCCAAAAAAAAGGGGACGAAAATAGCCAACCACCGCGCCGAAAACCCAGGATGAACGAACGCCCACATAAAGTGATATATAAGCGCCTCACATAGTCTCGATGCGAACGCTGGGTAATTGGATGGAGGGGTCATCAAACTCCATCTTTGGCGCCCAGGCGTCATACACACCAGACCCGTAGGCGGGTATCGAGCCGATGGTGGTCACCTCGACAGGCGGTTGGTAGGCGACGCCGTTGTACCAGCCTTGCTCCTCAGGTTGCTGGTGGTGGGTCTGCGGTGGTTGATGTTGGTAGTGTGGTTCTGGGACGGGGGCCTCTTGTTTGTAAGCGACGGGTTGCTGTTGTTGCGGAGGCGGCGCTTGTTGGGTCATGACCTGGGCTGCGGTCTGGGGAGGGGCAGCCATCTGTCCCGGAAAGGACACCATCTGCGGATTTTGCTGCTCGACGGGGCTGGCGGCGTGCAGGGCATAGGTGGCCGCCTGCGCGGATGTCGGCGCGTGGGTGTAGAAGCCGTCTTGCGTAGACGGACTCCTGCCCGAAGCTGCGGAGAAGGTGCTGGGGCTGCTCTGGATGCTGCCTGTTAGACCAGCGGCGGATGAGAAGGAGGGGATCTCGAGGGGCAGCCGCTCGCCGTTTTGTCGCGGCATTTGCTGAGGGTGGTGGTACTGAGGGTGCATCGGGGCGCTCGTGGCGGGGTGCGGATTCGTGTTCATGGTGGCCACGCCCGGGTTGTTATGCTCGGTCACGTAGTAGCTGTGCTGAGGCATGCTCGCTGTCCGTTGGAGCATATGTACTCCGGGATGTTGCTGCTGCTGATGTTGCTGCTGTTGTTGGTGGTGGTGGTGTGCGGCTGCCTGGTCGTGGGGGTTGTGGTGGTGCATGGGCGCCTGGCTGGGATGGCCGTGGTACTCGTGCGCGCCGCCAGAGGAAAGACTGTGCCTGTGGCTATACGGCTGCTGCTGCTGCTGCTGCTGCTGCTGAATGCTGTACGGGCCGTTCATGTGTTGGCCAAAGTCGGCAAACGATGCAGCGCGGTGGAGGGAGTGGTGGGGAGCGCCGTGGTGGCCCATCATGTGGTGAGGTGCCCAGGACATGACGCTGCTTTTCGGCGTGGACGGCGAGTCCTCGCTGCCAGTGTCGGACATGGAGTCGTCGATCTCAGAGCTGTGGATTCCCCGTTGGTGTGACCGCCGTTGATGCTTTACCATGGTCGTTTTCCTGCAAAAGCTGCAGCCACCAGATGACGGTTAGTGCCGGATCTGTGGGAAGACATGGCGTAGAGCAGACATACCTCTTCAAGCAGCCATCGTGATTGCATTTATACGGGCGTTTACCCGTGTGAATCCGGCGATGCCTTGCCAGACTCGACGACTATGTGCTGAAGTCAGTACACTATCTCCCTTGGGTACAGCACGCGAAGAACAGGAGACGAACGTCAGAGAAGCGCTTCCCGCATCCGAGATGTTGGCAAACGTGTGGTTTCTCGCCAGTGTGCGTCCGGATGTGTACTGTTAGGGCACTCCTTTGGATGAAGCTCTTGCCGCAGCCCGGCGTGGTGCACGAGTATGGCCGCTCGTTGGTATGTATCCGGTAGTGTCTTTGCAAATCTGACTTGCGGTTGAAGCTCTGCGGACCGGGTTAGTGACTCGGGACGAGTGGAGTGATGGCTGAAGCCATCGACACCCAAGGCGACAGATCTGGTGACAACTCACCTTGCCACACGACTGCCAGTCGCACTGAAAGGGACGAGTCGTCGGCTCGTTTTCGACCAGCTCCATGAGTTCCATTGCTCCTGGGTATCTGTTCCTATGGTTGTGTTCTGGTTTCCTTGGGTTGTTTTGATATTCCTTCTCTGCCTAAAAAGACGGGATCTCCGCGCGACGGGTTGGGGGCTGGTCGTGCGCGGTGCGACTCTCTTATAAGTGGTTGTCCCTTTTGCTTGGCCCCCCAAGGGTTGGTTGCAGACAAGTGTGGAGAGACTGGGTGGACTGTGTGCCGTGCGTGGGTGTGTGTGTGGTGATTGCGGTCTCCGAGAACGAACAGGGCCAGAACTGTCGATTTGTGGCGAAGTGGTGCTGGGCTGGAACGGCAGGGCCCGGGGTGGTTCTGGAGTGTCTCTGGTGGTTCGAGCTGAACAGGCACCCTGGCTCCGGAATGGCGTGCAAGTGTGATCTCCTTCAATGCAACCAGACTAATACAGACTTCCGCGACAGCTTCATCCAGGGAATGACAGCGATCAGAGCAGCAGAGAAGGTGATCAGGATATTACCGGTCAAGCGGGCGACGAGGGGCTGAACGGGCGTCCAGTGCTGCAAGCAAACGAAGGCGAGCAGGCAGAGAGCAGACAACACTCCAAATGCGAGGAGGTGGATGAGGGGAGAGAGAGAGGATGAACTCCGTCAAAGCAGCAAGTATTATTAAGCTTGAGGGTGTGTCAGCGGATATGAGGACGGGACGACGACAATGATCAATGCAGCAACGACACAACAAGTATTAACAACAACAAAAAGAACCAATTGGTCACACCAGCGACATGAACGCAATGGCAGGAAGGAAGGATGGTGAGGATGAGATGAGACAATCTCAAGTCCAACAGGAATTATGACGACGGTGCAAAGCCAAATTCCCCATGGACGGATCGAAGGGTTTTCGACGAACGGGGAGGATGGCTGTTCTTATGAAAGTTTAAATGGATCTTGTAACTGACCTTGGAGGTGTGTGTGTACAGCTGCGAAGCGAAAGCTTGGGCGCACGAACACACTAAAAATTCTCCGCTTTCAGGCACTGCTGTACAAGGAGTGGTGAAATGAGCAAAGAGAATGGGTGAGAAGATGGGCAGGATCGTTGCGATAGGCCAGAAGCGGGGCCCTTCTGCTGGTTCTGGGGGATCGGACGTTGGAAGAGGGTGAGCTTGCTGGGCTCTTTTCCAGAGGCCGTTCTGGTCCGGCAGGTTGGTGGTACAGTACCTTTGTACCTTATTCTGAGAGCGCGGTGTTGAGGTGGAAGCTTGGTGCGTTTGTCTCTTGATGCGCTGGAGCGGTGCGAGTAAGGCAGAGCTAGTGTCGGCAGGGTTCGCCGTAGGTGTGGATTGTGGCCCCAGGGCAAGGTTCCTAGTTCGTCTTGCTGCTTCGTTTCGAAAGTCAGAGTGTTCGAAGTGGTGGTGGTGGTGGTGGTGCAGGGCGCCGGCGTGTCTTAAGTTTCCGAAACTAAAAAAGCATAATGGAGGGTACGTACTATGGTACCTGAGAAGAGAGGGGGGAAGGAGCGAAGGGTACGAAGGTACCTGACGGGGGAGTGGGAGGGGGGTTGGACTAGCGTCGGGTTGGTGGACTGGGGTTGGGGGTGTGGTGAGGTTAGGTTAGGTAGCTCAGGTGGGCCTAAAGCTAGGGCCTGGAGCTAGGGTGCTGGTAGTGGGTGGACTGCTGGAACGGCGGGCTGGGGTGCGGGTTGATCGCTCAGGTACAGCAACAGCAGCAACAGCAACGCGGGCCCCGCAACAAGCAAGTGCGGGTCTGAGGTCTCTCACTCTGCCTCGTTTTTGGATGAGCAGCTCTTTTCGTCAGATCTTGGCGGTGCCTGGTTTCTGGCCGGCTGGCGGGCTGCGGCCAACCTGCAGCTGCAGGAGAGATTTTGGTCGACTTTTTACGAAAGTGTCAGGTAAAAATGGAGAATGACTGCCGAGCAGGGGGGCGATGGTGATGAGCTCGAGTCTCGAACGTTGCCGCTGCCGTTTCTGCTGCACCTCGAAGTTACGAGGGAAGGGATCTAGGATGTTGAGGTCCTATTCTTGTGGAGGTTCTGGTGTTCGTTTCTTATTGTCTTTGGTATTGCTGGCTTCTCGGCAAGCAAGTGCCAGCAAGTGCAGAGTCCGTGTGAAGTCGAATGACGAAGTCGAAATGGAGCTTGCCGTTCGTCTCGTCGGAGAGCCGTTGTGTTTGTGGCAACAAAAAGCAAGAATCAGTCGATCCTCAAACTGTTTCCGAGTTGAATGGTTTGGGGATCTTGCCGGCTTCCGAGACAAGAGGACGAGACGCAAACGAAGCTCTCGCAACCTTGCCAAGGTGAGTTGCGGGAGCAAAAGGGGCAAAGGAGACAGCAAGTGCCGTTGTATGCTGTTGCTGGTGTAGTATCACCTCGACAAAAAGAGACCCCTTTTCAAGGTGACACAAATAGGAGCAACTTTTGACTCTTTTCTGCTGTCTAGATTTCCTGGATGAAGTTGGGATTTGGGGGCCTCGTGGGTTATGTATCCGCACGGCGGCCGACAGCCCTAGTTCGAGGCGTGACCGGATGGGTTGACTGTCGAGCCCTGCCTGGTATGTGGTTGCCGGTGGCAGATGAGATGTTTCCCAGAAACGGCAAAGCTACAGACTATCGTGTTACCGTGGACGATGGTACAGGTGCATTGAGGAGCCTTCTCCGTGTGGCGTTTGATGAGGCTATAATATGGCCAACGTTATATGCCACGGGGGTAGTCTTCTTCCCCCTCTGTCAGGTCAAGGCCGTTGTCCGCTGTGGGGTGAGGTGAGAGTGTGGAGAGCGGCTCAGGCTCAGTCCAGGCCAGATGAGGGGCGGCGGCGGCGATGTGGGGGAGCAGAAACAAGCACAATGGCGTGTACTTGTCTTGCTATCTTCCCTAGTCCTAGCTCTGCTAGGCCGGTGGGCAAGGCAAGGCAAGGCAAGCAAGCAGGTATAGGTTAAGTTAAGGTATCCCTGGAAGGACGACAGAGAAAAGTAAAACCGAGAGCGAGTGAAGGAGCGCTGCGACCTTAACGTCTGTGGTGCTGTCTTCGTACGGCTTTCTGTGGTTCTTGTCGGTGCTCTGCTGTACTTTGCTCTACTCTCTCTGTCCACTTCCTTTCCGTCCAGTGCAGGTGGTCTAGGTCCAGGTCAGGGTGGGAAAACGTGCTGTGGTGCTGCGATGTTGTGGTAGCGGTGGAGCGATGTGCTCGAGCGCTGCTGCAATGCCCTGACGGACGGATGCTGGCCGCTGCCACTGACCATACAGAATGGAAATTGAGTACTCCAGCGTCCGATCAATCAAGGCACCCCTCCCTACGCAGCACTGCACTGCGCGTGCTATGGCGATCTGGCAGCAGCAGAAGTAGCAGCAAGCACTCTCTGTCCTCTCTCCAACCTCTCTCGTGTTAGCTATTCTCTTCTCCAAAAGGGAATAGCTCTGTTATAGAACAGAGGGGCGTGCTATCAAGTAATTTGGCGCCTCGTCGAAACTGATTGGCGAGTCTTCCGCTCCCTTCTCTCTTTCTGCGACAGTGACAATGGTCGCGCACGCATGAACACGATCTCGCCCCTGGTCTGGTCTCTTCCTATCTGTGCCTTGTGACGATGGCAGCGTGGTAGCGTAGCAATGTGATAGTGCGCTACATTATGTGGATGCAGACGAAGCCGCGATTCCCCAACCTGCAGCTTCACTGAGGTCATGGGATGATATACAAGTACACAAGTGTAGTCAAACGTGCCCAAAGGAGAGGGAGGAGGAAGAGGACGGGAGACAGGCGGTGAGGTCAATTGGAAGGCGAAAACCAGCATTGGGCAGAAAGAAATCTCAAATTGTGCCCTGGGAAGACCGTATTGGCGATAATATGTATATAAGTGGGTTTATTGACAGGTGGGAGACGGGACTGGGAGAATACGATACGGCGGGCTGCTAACAAGGTGAGAGAGAGTACGGTACTGGAGGTACACAGCATGCCACACAGATAGATCGAGGAGAACCACACACAGCTACCGACGCCAGGTGGGTCGACCTGATGACGAAAGTAGTGTACCGTGATTTGCCGCAGTATGGTAGGTAAAGTAATAGCAGCCCAGGGTAGGGCTTGTTAGCATAATGTAAGGTAAAAGAAAAGCAAAGACCTGCGTTACTAGTCCGGGGCGGCTGCTGATGCAAAGCAATTGTGCCTGTCAAGTTGATTTGCTTCTTTCCTCATCCTCCCTTGCCTGGCCTGGCGGTCTGCCTTTTACCCGACCCTTCCTCGAAGTAGTAAGTGACAGACGCGCCTTGTGAGAGCCGCCAAAAGAGCGAGGCCGACGAGAGAGGAACAGGAAAAGCTCTGAAGTGGTAGGAATTGCTTGACAGTTGGCGGGTCCTGCAGCAGCAACCAGCTTACCTCAAGGCGTGATGAGCATGGGTTGCTGGGGACTACCCATGTACGTACCTCGCCATCGACTTCCTTCCCACATCCCATCAGCCCTTGGCCCTGCTAGTGCGAGAAACAGAACCCTGAGACCGCGCTCGACGCGGGGCACTTGCAAAGAACGGAAAAAAAAGGGTCAAGAATCGGTAGCGTGCAATGGGTCCAAGGATACGGAGAACGGAGTACATTTTTGTGCTCCACCTGAGGGAATCGAGTTGCTGTGCGCCGTTGTCCACTTTACCTACCCTGACACCGTGCACTCCACTTCGGGAATGGCTTTGGATGTATCTGGATGAAATGGGAAGCACACGGGACGATAAACGGCCTGTGGTGGGTTTGGACAGTTGGGAAAGGGCAAATCCTGGAGAAGAAGGTGACCGGCCGCAATCAGATCGCCAGAACGGTCAATGATGGCAGGAGAAGTGTTTGGTTCTGGATGGCAGACGGGTAGAAACGATTTTCACACAATTGGACTTCTCTCCGCGTCCAGTCGGGTGGAGCTCCTGTGGGAATTTGGTACGCGATTCCCATTGGCTGTACTCCCAGTTGCACGGACATTTATGGCGGTCGCTCGACGTGCTGCCTGGCCCAGGGCGAGGTTGTATTGCAGGTAGCAGCCGGGAAGCCGTACCTATACGTGACAGGCCTGCCGCTTATGCATGAGACGCGGCAGACTCAGGGCTTTCAGGTGGCAGAAATGCAAGTGAGCGCTGGGGCCAGCGTCGAATTTGGGGACTGTACCGGCTTCGGAACAAACTTATAGGTACTTTTTGCATCTCCCAGGTATAGGAAGAGAAAAAGAGAAGGGAGACCAGGGGTATGCAGCTGCACGCTGCAAGGTTGCATGTTCCCCGCGGAGAGATGGAAGCGAGGGTACTGGCTTTCACACCAGAGCGTTCCCTCGTCCGCCCAGCCGTAAGCTGTACGGATTGGGATGCTGCCCGTGTTGTGAGCGAAGGAGCGTGAAAAACGGGCTCTGCACGAAAAGCACACAAGTCGACTGACTGATTCGTCGAGTCAACGGTCATTGTTAGCGTCAGACTTGGTGTGCGTGCCTTGCTTTGGTGAGTGAGATGCAGTCGTAGGTACAGCATGCAAGAAAGCTGCGTAGAGACGTGACGTGACGAAGTAAGGTATGTTCTGTTTCGTTCCGCCTGAGGTCCCTCGCAAGTCGTTTTCGATTACCCAGAATCCCAGGCGGCAATCTCGTCCCACCAGCGACAACATGTTAAAGTGTTTTCGTTACACCAACCTCCTCCTTTTACACATTGGGCGATGGCTCCCTTGGTTCTGGGCCTCCTTCTTCTCTGTGTTTACCGCCGCGCGCCTGCCTGCCTCGTAACAGAGCCCCATGACTATTCCGAGATGCGACAACGAAATGCAACCGTCCTGGTGGTGACTTACTCTGGAGAGCAGCTACCGTTGTAAGACAGCTTGTGTACCCTCGAGGCGAGCGGGAGGTAAGGGATATTCGTACATGGCGCAACTTTATGACCCTGGGTTGGTTAGCACGAGAACTTGAGAAGCCTACCCAGGGCGCCTCAAAGACCTGCATCGGCTTTTTCCCTGTCTTATCGGAGCTTGTCGCAGACCCTTGCCGGAGACTTCGGGTTTGAAGTCCCTTGCGTACTGAAGCTGTACGTAGTGTACGCCAGAGAAGCTTCAAGGTTGACCAAGCACAACGTTCGAAGCCTCCACAAATGTCCAGCTCTTGTGGTTGACCTGGAAGTGGCCCTTCGAGCCACACGCTTCACAGCACCGGGAGACGAATCTCTATGTCTAATACCAGGCACCCACCGTTCTCCCTGCTACTCTTAGAATGCTACCCTGCATTAAACTCATGAGTTGGCAGCCTTCTTTTATTTGCTAGATTGCGGCGACGGGCATGGCTTGCCATCGATTAGCCGCGCTTGTTGGAAACGGGTGCAATTTGTTGGCTACAAGACTGACTCGAGGAAGCATGGAGCCGGCAACGTTGTCAGGTTGGAAACAGGCGCCGGGAAACGAAACGCCGCTAGGTGGCACCGGCTGTGACCCGAGTTCGATTGTCTTGTGTTCCTCTTTTATTGTCCCCAAGCACATAGCCAAGGCTTGCTTTGTCAGTCGATATTGATACCGATCGCCATAGTTGGAGAAACAATATGATTCTGCTCTCGATAGCGAGAAAAGAATGTCATATTCGCCTCAGATATTGGCCCGCCCTCCCTGTCGTTGATTCCCGGACGAGGCGTCGACGGTTATTAAGTAGGCCTCGGGCAGACTGACTGTTCCTGGATATTACGCCGTTTTACCTGGGCTAATAACGCCGGGCAATATGCTACTATCACCATCACCCGAAAGGCTATAATTCTATCTTGAGGTTTATCCTATTGATATCAGCGTGTCGCGGGCTCGGTTGTCTCGGGTACAGCTTTGCCCCTCCTCTCATCTTGCGATTGGGGCTGTAACTAACGGAGGCCCGGGGATTGACACAAAGTCCGAGCGTCGGATTCGATAAAGGGATATTCGTAGAGGGGCAAGCACCCTTTCACCGATAAACCAGCCTAACATCAAACGAGATGCCTGCCGGTGAAGAGGTGGGAAACCATCACTTGGATTTCCCTAGCAGCTTAACTTATCGGCGCGGAACGTAGACCCAATGTGTGAATGCTGGCTAGCTGGTCCCAGGCGGTAAAGGAATGTTTTCCTCCAATGTCCTGACGGTATAGGCAACGAGAACCGTCACTGGCAATCAGTGGATAAGCTAATGCGGGCCTGTCATTGAGGCTTTACAGCTTCGTCTGGTTTGAGCTTAGTGGCAGCGAAGGTGGAGGGCTGCCATCGCACTAGACCCTCTCCAAACCGCCAATATTCTCCGCTTCCGCTGCCTTGCAGCAACAATTGGGTGGCGCAACGACGCAAGATTGGAGATGTGAAGAGGGCTGCATGAGTCGCCGGAGGCCGAAGAAGCCTTGAGCTGCTCTGCATTGGGGTCAAGTGGTCTAGAATCCCAAGGCCCGTTTTCAAGCGGGCTGAGCCTAGTGGCGCACGACTGTAATTTCAACCGCCTGTAGTTGACAATCAGCGCAACCACGTCTCTGCTTGATGATCTTCCGGAGCACCAGAGTTCCCGGCGTCCACTCCACACTAAAAATCAGTGTGAAAACTCCGGAGTCCAGATTGTTGTTTTCGCCCATAGGAAAGGTATGGCGAAGGAACCTGGTGACAGATAGTGTTCTGTTGCGGTTGACAGAAGCCCTGGTCCCCAAGTTCCCCACCTCTTCGCGATGCTGTTAAGTTGGCAAGAGAGCAACTGAATGAGTAAGGACTCCAGTTTTGGCCAGAGGAAGACCAGTCACCGCCATCAACCACTTGATATGGGCCGCAGCAGTGTCGACTTGATTGCCGATTTCTCACATGAAGAAACAACCGTGACAGGACACTCAGATCAACCAACTGCCCAATACCCTCCAGACTGCCGTACAGGGATGCTTTCCTAAGGCAGCTATTGGCTCGAGGCTACGACCCCAAATCTTCCAAACCCGGTCGCTTTTGCTGAAAACCCACGACTCTCTCCAAATCCCCTTTCCCACTATCGGTCATGCTTTCCAAGGTTGAAATGACTTCATTTCTTCAGCGCTACTGAACATTGGGACAGATTTCAGAAATGAAAGAGCCGAGAAGAGCCAGTCATGTGTGCAGATCACCATGATGTCCCAGGTCTAGGCAATCAATCTAGATTTGCCCCGGTCAAACTTCCCCAGACTTGACCTCTGGATTCGGTAAAGCGATAGTCGCAACTTGCCGTGTTTGACAGCTCGGCTACGAATCCTCGCAGAGTCTATGACCCCACTCAACTTTGGGATGTTTTTCTTGCCAGTCCCTTCTCTGCGACACTCTTTGACGTGAAAAGTCGGTGAGACGGTGATAGAGTTGAGTGACGGCAGGGCGATTGACTTCGTCCGTTCTGTAGATGGCTTCCTCAGATGGAGGCACCCCATGCGGTCGATATTCTGGAGGTTTCCGTCTCGAGTGAGGTCAACTCGACGGTTCGGATGAGTTCTGCGCGTCCCAAAAAACTCAGACAGCCGGTTCTTCCGATATCATACACGACGCTTGTGGCTAAAAGTTGCAGCAATGAAGCCCATCTAGACAAGTTTGAGATTTTGCGGTACGCGAGCCGGGAAACGCACGGATGAGTCTGGTCTTTGCGGGGAAGAAAAGCAACGACGGCTCGTCAAGGCTCCTCCTTGGCTGGCCGAAAGACGGAATGTAGACGGGTCTGGGGTAAGGCAGAGATCCGTCGCTGGATTGTCTGGTACGGCCCTGCAACAGGCAAAGAAAAAGCAGGAGCCAGGAGGAGAGCAGAGCGGGCGCGGGACGGCTCGACTGCCGGCCTGGACCTTGACAACAAAGACGTTTTTACTGCAGCGTTTGTTTAAAGGGGTTTGCAAATACTTTGCTTGAGCTTCGTACACTGCAACGCAGATTTCTGTATTCCCGCAGAGAGCCAATCTGTTCAGTGAATGGCACGGCTCGCGTGGCTCTCTCGTCCGGAGGGTGGACACGGGAGAGAATGGACGAACAACCGGACGTGCAAAGGGTCCATCTCATCCCGTCGCCGGTTTTCACACCGCATATCCTGCTGCCAGAATTCGTGCTCCCCCAGGCCCCGGACAAGCAGATGAAGCCGCCGTGACATCGTGGCTCTCGCCTTCAGATAGCCTCTCAAGATGAAGAAACAACCGCAAGCCGGTGAGTCGGCCAGGGCATGAGCACATGATGCTGAGGCGGCAGAGAATGGGACGTGGAGTAGACTGCCTGTCGTGGCTGAAAGTCGCTTACCTGCCAAAATGGTGCGTGCAGTACCCCCCGATTCTTGGGCTCGCTGCAGGTTTTGCATTCTTTGGAGGTGTGGCAATTTCGAGTGCAGTGTGGGGTAATGGCCGAGTGGGCTGCAGAGATGCAACGGGTCCAAGTCTAATGTATGGATGTGTCTGCGCTTCTGTCACGTCTCGTGAAGGGCTCCTATTTCAGCATCATCGTAGGCCCGGAATAGGTTGGTGAGGTTCCTGTGGGGAAGACGCCAATGCAGACACGGCTCGTAGTGTGACCAGCCTTCAAATCCCCTTTCGCAAACCCGCAACCTTTACAGAGATTTCTCGCCAGACATGTCTGCAGTGTGTATGTTCATTGCTAACCACCAAGAGTGAGGATGTTCAGAACAGATCAGCGCGCAAGGACCATCACAGACAGCAACGCAACTTCGATTGGTTCTGCATGTCTTTCGTCGCAAAAATGGACCGAGAGCCGCTGGAGGCGCTTGGCGCTTGCGCGATAACTGAGAGATCTCCGCCCGCCTCGATCCTACCGGCTTCACGAGTCCTTGCTTGGCCTGACAAGGCGACATCAGGTCTGGGGCCGTACGCTGCTTCCGTGTGTGATCTATGGTCCGCATTGGGATGAGGAGTTATCTCGTCACAGGCATATCAAACTCGGACGAGATCCTGATGACGACTGTCTGTGCGCGAAGAATAGTGGTGTCCCGCGATGGTCTCTGATAGGTTGCCGCACAGTGACGACCAATCAAGTAGCCATCTCCCCACCAGATGCTTTGCCGTCTTGAACCCCTAGCGGGGTGAGCATCGCTGTGAAGACTGGGAATAGGCGAACAAAATGGATCGATTGTCGTTGTTGACCGCCTTGTCTGCGGAAGCTCGTGGGTTGCCGTTCGGAGAGGGGCCAATGTGATGGCTTACCGGCCGAGAAGACCCTCGGGGATCCATGGTGCGTCTTGGCGTCTGAAGGTCTTGCGATAGCTGGCAGCCATTGCGGGTTAAGCTGTGCTCTTGTGGGGTATAGCTCGAAGAAGGCGCTCTTCCAGAAGAGAGCAATGCGACCGTCCAGTGCGGCAAACTTCATGCAGGGGACTCTGTCGTGCTTCACGCTTCGAAATTTTGAGTTGGTTGTGCAAGCCCCCCATTCCCTGATTGGGGCAACGAGTGCTCCTTCTGGCATCCGCCAGAGTGTAAAGTGGTTGTCGGTGGTAACACATCTACCCCTCGTGCTCTTTCCACTTCGCGGGCCGCGGGGTAAGTCTCGAAGTAGGTGGCAGAAGTGAGTAGCACCTAGGTAGTCGCCAGCATGTACCCCTCATACCAATTGGCCGGTTCTGGACGAATTGGCCAATGCTGCCCTTCAGAGCAAGTCGATTTCTAATGCCTTACACAGCGTAGAAGGTATGGTATCGCACATGCAATGTAATATCGACGCCAAGTTATCAGTCCTATCGGGACATGTCCCCAGGTGACAACCCAGCCAAGCTGTTGGTGCTTGCCAGTTACAGATTGCCTGTGGCCCGCACAGTTTGCAATCGTTAATGCGTGAAGACGACTATCCCGTCGATTTCTAGCTATCTAGTATAAACTGCTAGTGTGGCTACCAGGTAGAACATCTTGCCGCTAATAAGTTAGGTTTTGTCAGTAATCCCTAACAGTAAGCGAGACCCATAGTTTGTGAGGGCCTGAAACAGAAAATTCCCGATTCACGTATTGCTGGCTCTTGTTGCGTACGGGTGTAGACGAAACAAAGACGAAATAGGAGGCGAGAAACCATGGTCCATGATTTGCGGTGCTTTCGGCTTGGTCATGCTTCTCCATGAACAGACACCGGGAGATTGGCCGAGTCGGTGACAAGCTTAGCGAGAGCACGGCCGAGGAAAAGCAATGTTGTTGCAACGCCTTTCCCCGCAAAAAGGCCCTACCGTGCCTGCCTTGCAAGACGGGAAGGGTGAAGGGTCCTCGAGGTCCGTGCCTGCCTCCGGTGGCTTCTCCGTCAGCCGAACCAAACCCAACCCCGCCTGCCGAAAGTGTCGACTTCGTCCAGAAGACATAAAAATGCTGCCGATCAATCGTTACATGTGTGGTGACTTACAATCTCGTGGCAATAAAGAAGACTGACATTACATCATTCAGAAGAGACGAGTCCTGCAGCAGGCACTGAACTATAATGTAAATTTACCATTTGTGTCCTTGAATTTTTCAAACTGGAAACTCACACCACACCGTAGCAGCTACGTTCCTGCCGTCCGCCGTCGCTTCCTCCGACCCGTCTATCTACCCCTCCCCCACAATCAAGCCAACGCTGCAAGACATTCCGCAAGGTTGCCATGCTATGTCAATGGGGCAGGTATGGCCATGACAGCAATAGCGACCCTTTCGTTGACAAAGTTTGGTTCTTTTTAACCCCAACGCGACGCTTTGTTTCTATTTCTCAACATCGATGACTGAACCTCGAGTCTAGGCCCACTTGCCTGAACCGTCAAATTCCACGAACTCTCAAGGCTCAGCCACCGGTGCAACGCTTCTAACACACAACTCCTCTTAATGCTACGCCTAGTTACATGCCGGCCGATACTTCTGATAGACGCCATCTTGCAGCGATCTAGCTGCAGAACATCACATCTTGAAATGTGTGTGTAGCAATCAACGGCCACACACTGATCAGGCCATACAGATACTGATGGAACCAAATGCAGAGCACTGACCCTTTAAGATGACTTATTCCGTACTTGCAGTTTCTTCTCGAATGCAGTCTTTAGAAGGACCCTGAAATCCGCTCCTTTGTCCTTACCCATTGACAATAGCTACAAGGACATGCTAGTGAGCACCCGACATGGCCAACTTTAACGCACGGGGCCAGGCCACCGGCCGCAGTATATCTCGCGGACCTGCTTTATTCGGCTTCAAACTATGCGTTACAGCAAATAATAAACTGACGAACAAATAGAGCCTACTGACATGTCAATCGAAGCTACAGGCCTCCGGTATACTTGCAGTGCAGGCATATACGAATGCGACCACAGGTGCGGGGGTTGCGGGGGTGTTATGCATGCAGAAGGAAGCATTTCCACTAGCCCACCTCATCAATATGTAATCCGCGACCATTGTGGTCGCCGTGAGATACCTGCGCGCTACGGAGTCGCTAAGCAGCCGGCATGGCATCGAAACAGACGAGCTGTCAAGTCGAGTGGATGAACCAGGACACACATCGCACGCGCTGTGACATGACGACCAAATCAAGCAAGAAACTCGTCATGCAAGCATGCAGCTTCCTTTTAATCTTTGAGCAGTAAATACGCACGCTTTGCCGGGGCGATTATTCAGCTGAACCCCAAGTGTGAGGCTTTGAATACATACGTTACCTACTGTGAGTCTTATAGCACGCTCCTCAACAGTTCAGTTGTCGATTTGCAGCCAGTTATTCTGCTGTTATTCTCTGTCTGTGCAGTCGATGGTAGATCGAAGTTGCTGGTTTCACGACTGAGGTACACACCCACTCGCGCACTCCTTGCTCGGAATAGAGGTTGCTCGACACTCTATTCGACAAGGGGATCCTGCCAGTTGGGGATTTAGGGCACATGGCGGCAATCTGCAGGGTCAAAACGTGGCTGCACGTGGAGGAGACTATTCTTGGTCAATCATCTCGCACGGCTTCACTGGGTTGCGACAGCTTACATAGTAGTCTCCCCTCCAGACTCCCGCTTGATGAGCGAGCCAATGACGGGCCACAATTTGCATCACTTGATGTGAAACGGAATCGAAACATCCAGTTCCAGCGCCACCTTTCCACCACGCTCATAGACCATACACCCTTCTACGCATCGCGGTCTGAGAGTTTGCATTAGGGTGACAAAACAGGGAATCTCAAATGAACACATTGCCCATTACTGTCGCCTGCATCAACCTAAGTGGGCAACGGTTTCCGAAAGTTCGCCATGAGGGCTGTTAGGATGGGCTAATGTTTCAGACATCTGCAAGCTCGAGTGCCAGCTGATCTGATATCGAGAAACACGCTGTGTCATCATCGCGACTGCCACCTTCCGGGCGATCGTTCGAAGAATCGTTCCAACGTCAAAGCTAGTGCGTTATGGAGAGATGCATCCACAGACCTCTCCGTGAAGCGCAAACCCCGCAATAGGTCACGCTCCGTTCCGAGGACCGATTATCAGAGGACTCGGTACCGTACAGATAGAGCAGACCGCATTCTCGAGAAACGCCATTCTACCACCTCAATTTGCGCATGCTGTGCCCAGTTACCAAATCTCTACGATGGACGCTCACAGACCAGGTGTTCGCGTCCGCGCTGACCACCATGCGAGAGCGGGAAAACATTGGCAATACGACAGCCACAACTCGCACGTTTCCACCTGGCAAACACCTACCCATCTCGTCTCTTTGGTTGAGGTGGACCTCAGGCAGGAAAAGTGGAACAAATTCGGATATCTAGCCATCAATGGACTGTGCATCAGTGTCTGCACCTCTTCGCCATATGCAGCTCTCAACCTGCGAGCGAGTGAAGTGAAATGCCGGCCTCTTTGCTCAACTCCCTACGTATGAAATTTAACTTTCGCCCCGCACCACCCCTCCGCTACTGTATAGACACAGTATACTCGATTCGGTACGTGATGAAGCCCGAGCCCCACATTACAGGAGATCGTGAGCTATCGAGTTGCAGCTTTCATATGCAGGTACACCTGAATACCGACATCACTGCTCAAATTTTTTTTGGGGGGGGGGGGGGGGCGCATTCTCGCTTCTTAATCAGGCATTTGTGCCGCGCTGCCCAAATTGATCTGTCGCCCATCTATTTGAGCCTTTTCGAGTCTTCCTCCCGACAAATCTAGCCCACTTAGAGCTGCCAACAGCCTCTTGGTCTTGGTTTCTATGTGGTCATACCCGGCAACTCCAGGCTAATGAGCTATGGCTTGGCATAAATCGCTTGCCGCTTTCCAGGACATGCCCAAATGACGCTCGCCTGTTGAGATTGCCCGCCATCATCAACCAGGACAATGTCAGATATGGCACTGGGAACCCAGGACGGCATGCGTAGATCATGGCAAGACGGGCGGTAATGCCATCAGCCGTCGGCCCTTCTTAAATCTCCATGATATCAATCTCGCCATATGGCCTGGCGCTTTCACACTGTCTACACTCGGAGACACCAAAAGCCACATGCGCGCACGGGCTGCGGGACTTGATGACAGAACTGTTTTCTCCGCTAGGAGCAGCTCGCGCCGCCTGCCGGCTGAGCTATCACACCGCTTACATCTCATTTGTCGACATATCTTACTACGGCCTGAACACAACAACGTTCCTGGTTGACATTGAGGGCCTCCTGGTTCATATCATGCGGTCCTATACCTGTCAATACGGTATCCCTTTGGGCGTGAACAATGACATTTTTTTGCGTGGACCCACAGTACAGACAGTCTACTTCTTTACCAGCGCTTTAGGCCGCCAGTCCCAGGTGACTGAACGTCTCGAAAAAGCCACATTTTTTAAGCGTGGGGAGCCGATTGGCTATTGAACCCTGCGCGCTAAAAGATGTCATTGTTCACGCCCAAAGGGATGGCTTAGGGAAGGCTTGAGTCCCTCCAGACGATCAGACAAACCCCAGCTGTGGACTGTTCATCATCACCACCGTTGCTCTCATGTATGTGCGCGCGCCATGTATCTGTGTGTACGTAACGATGCTGCCACTCGTTTTCAAGGGTCACGGCTTCCTCGGATGCTGTTTGAGCTGAGCCTTGAGCTGCCTCGCGTCCGCCTCTCTTCCCTCATGTTCAGCTAGTCCGGTATTATGTGCTGTATGTACACGTAACTGACCTGGCAATTTCCGCAGCACTGGACGCCTTCACTCGTTATGGTAAATGGACCGATTCAGGGAACAGAGGTCCCTACTTGAACTTCTTGCATCGGGTTGTTGGCGTTGGGTATGAGCATCGTACCCATGCTCACCAAAGTTAGGGGAGCAGTTCATCCATCGTCCCTGAGATCAATGTATTCGCATGCCGGGTGCAATGTGAACTCTTGGGATTGATTGGGAGAGTCAAGCGCACCAAACGAGTGAACTCCTGAACAGACCACTGCGGACCGCCTCTTGGCTCATTATTCGCGGGACCAAGAACAGAGAGATTTGGTTCGGGCACGAGCTGATTGACGTGCGCCCGAACTATTCTGGTTGACACGATTTCGACAGAGATCCAGGCCTTCTGCTGCGCAAGGTAGGGGTATGAACGAGAGCTGGACACATTTCATTCGTCTCCGCAGTGTTGGAAAGCCATTAGCTAGCTCCCGAGACACGGTTTTCGCTAGTTGTGGCCAGCGACCCTAAACACGGGAGAAATGATTGAACTCCAATAACGGAGCAAAAAGTCCAACTCCTGAGAAGCATGTCCAAGTCTCTTGGTTCATGCTTGTTCATCCTCCGCGGACTGCTCCCGAAGGTCGGCAAGCTCCAGACCGTGCCGCGCAGCTTGGCCGGGCTAATCCTTGTTCATCATCGGACTTCACTCACCTTGGTGAGTGCGACAATCATTTCTAGAAGAACTTAGACTCTACGGCCTGCGGGAATTTACCCAAGTACCGACATGAAGTTGCGATACTTTCTCCATGTGGTATTGAGGTTCTCGAAGGAACAAAATCCCAGCCAAACTCGAGAGATAAAATATTCGCGCAGTAATTATGATGCAGGACCCTCATTCTGCAAGAGCTTCAGGGTTCCGGGAGTCAAAAAGCGGAGCTGCCGCCGCAGCGGACGGTGAAGAAAACGGAGCGGCACAATTAAGCCGCATTCTAGCTACCTGTTGCATCGTCGGTCCCTTGTGTTCCCAACCGACAAAAGACGCGGCCGAGAGACGGCGGGTGGCTGTTTGGACCCCGGGATAAACATGCCGCTCCATTACCATCTGGAATCATGCTATAACAGCAGCTAACTATGAAGCCCCACGAAGCAGGTTCAAGTTCTGCGGCCGCGGCGATATATACCCTTCTTGAGATGGAATCCCATATTGCTGTTTGGATGGAAAGCGAAACTTCATTTACGGTCAAACGCAGTTTTGTTTCTTTCCGCCCCGCTGTGGAAAATACGGACGGCACATGCCGTAACCAACGGTGAAGGACCCACCCGCTGTCTCGGGCAGCGCCGGTAAGCGCATCCCGTCCGCATCATGCACCCACCTACTAGAGTACACCGACACAGTTGCTTCCTAGGTATATCCAATCATATATCAAGGCCAAGAAAAGCTTCCATTTGATGCTCGCGAGTGGGGCTTTTTGATCAACAAGATCATGGTTCATGGATCTTGAATAGCGTCGGCTTTTCATTCTTGCAAAGCTTACCGTGTAAGGCAGGTGCGATCTGGATATCCTCACCTCGCTCCAGGACTGCGCTGCAGGGTGCCGTTGCAGATCATCAAGGCATGACCCTGTTGATGTGGGTTTTTGTTCATCCTGGACTGGGCGTCATGTGAATACGGGTCGTTGGTTCTGCATCCTGATCATCCAACCATTACAAAGACAATGAACCGGAAACATTTCTCGAGCAAAGAAAATATGGATATAGCTGCAAAGCACTTGTGTAAACAAGCATATCGTGGCTTGAAACTGTGCCTCTCGGGGTTGCGGCGTTGCAGGATTGGCACTCTGGCCCTGCGATAACACGAGAAAAGCAGGGCGTCAGTCAGCAATTGCTAACACCGTCTACGTCATTTACGAATACGCTCTGGACGTGCAATACCCTATCGGAACGCGAAAGGGAACCCGTCGGTCTGGGAACATGTAGTCGAATCACCAACAGCAGAATGCCGACGCATTTTTATTCGGCCGATCGTCATGATGGGGTATGTAAGCAACAACTTTTGGAGAGTACCCTTTCACCGGTGTGGAGTTGCATATGTCGCAGTAAGAGTCCTGAGGTGCATCTCTCACACACAATGAAGGTTTATGGGCTGATATTGTTTCGTCAGTGCAACCATGATATTGCTGGGCGGCAAAACATTTACACTACGTACATACACTGCAACTGGAGTGACTTCAATTGAGTCATGGAGCTGCCGGCCGAGTCGCGATCCGTGAGAGAAAGCAATTACGTCTTGCTTCAAGACGATGGAACTCAGAGGATTAGCGCGACGAGAAATGACAGCCCTATCCCAGCCATGGAGAAACATGATGGTCCTGCGTATTTGCTTCTTTCGGCATGGCATCCGACGCTACACCAGGCCGGCGCCGGCAGACTTCCGACTCGGAAAGGCGCAACCGAATTAGTCTCACAGCTGACCATCGCCGATGCGCGCATCCCACTAAAGAGCGCCTCAAAACACACAATTTCCGGCGCAACTACTAGGACGAGTTAGGACTGTCAGAAAGGATGAGAGGTGTTTGTTCGGGAGTTGTTGTTAACTGTGACGATGCAAAGGCGTCGAGGCTTGTCCCATTGGCTTCTCTCTACTGAAGCGGTGTACCGTACCTGCGTGATGCGTGTGTGCCCCTCCCAGCACTTGCTGACAATTCCATCCATCCAGGTTCTCACCCTTCGTCAACGATAATGGCATTGTCGTGATCGACCATTGACACCTGTTCAGCGATCATGCTGTGATGCCTTAGTCCGACAAAATTTCCCGAAATAAGACACTCCCAATTGAAGTAAATCGGGAAATGCCTCAGGACACTTCAACGCATGAACTGTTTCTTTTCCGGCAACCGAGTTAACCGATACCGAAACGTTCATGAGGCTCTGCGCGCACTACTTTGGGAAAGTTAGGCACTTATTTTTGGCAATTTTGAGGTCATGATCACCAATGGCGCGACGAACAAAAAAGTTGCGTGGGTTTATGGTTTGGCCCCCCACTTTTCACCTTCTGCAATCCCTCATCCCTCAATCACCATTTTGCATACATTCATCACATCTTTTTAGAAGCCCCCCGTGATAGATAATGATGTGCTTATGGCGTCCGCGTCACAGTTACACCGCACAGGGAGAATCAAACGCGCAGATTGCAACCCGAAACAAAAGAAAGAAAAAAGTATCTATATCTGTTGTGCCTGTACTTGTCCTTATGTCGTGCCACGTCGGTTCCTTACTCCGGGATCCCCTCCCCGACCAACATCACCTGGAACTTGGTTGTTGGATGATGCGTGTGATGTATGCACTGTAGTATGTGCTTCAGACAAGGATGCTGTATGCGGGCATGGTTGAGGTATCAGACGGAGGATGCAATCACAGTCGTAGTTTTTTTCTTTTCCTTTTGCCCATACGGAATGGATACTCGAGAAAGGCCCGGGGTTTCCTTCTTTGTAAGTGAGCCTCTTCCCAGATATGGAAAAAGCGAAAGGGGGGGAAGGCACCTCGCAGTGCGTTGCATTGTATCAATCTACATGTTACCCTTTTTTCCATCTTCACCCCCTCTATCTCCAACTTTTCCACAACTCAACTCCAATGCGGGGCAAAATAACTACCGTCGGTATACCGACGATTTACGATCCTTTGGATGCATGATCTTAGCTTACCTACACTACCTTCTCTTACATTTTGGAGAATGCCAAACGTAAGAATGGAGTAAATGGAGTTTCCCGTACCGTTTCTTTGTCTGATTCTGGTACTCTACTCCGTAGTCCACTTTCCTTACGATGCTGTGGTAATACGGTACATAAATCCCTCCACATTCCGTCCCGTCTTTTTGGGGGGAGTAATGTATGGCAAGCTACTGCAACAGTGATATGGTCAACTACAATGCAGGCGGCTTATGCCACTGTTACGCTTTGAGCTGTACTATGCTGTGCGTTGCAGCAAGACCGCAGGTGATGGCTTAAGTTCTGTTGGTGATGGTAGTGAGGGGGATGCCGTGTGCAGCCACCAAAAGAGTCCGTGCCCTGTGTGTCTGTTCTGTCAGTCCCTTATTTACCCCCTGCAGCAGTTCGTAGGCGAACGGACCTTTGGACACCTCCGTGGGGATCCTGTCTCTGGTCAAATTTCTAAAGGTGGGAAGCGCAACTGCCGGAGGAGAAATCACAAGAAGAAAAGAAAAGAAACAAAACGTTAGACAATGGCGCCGATTGTCCCCTTATCGTGGAGTATCGTAGCTATCGCTACTACGGAATCACACTTCTCAATGTAACACTGTATGTTACCCGATCACAGTTGTATCAGTCGTTGGGGGGTTGGTAGCACAACAGAAGCCCGCTAACACTAGACTTCAGTAAGGCGCGCCCGCCACCGCCGTATGGCACAGTTAAAACGACCGACGACAATCATAGGGCTTAATCACAGGCTACAATGTCTCACTACGCCGAGCAAGCGCTCCTCTCCGGATTTCCGGGCAAGGCGAAAGCTAACTGTGCAAACTGCGCTTTTTGTCGATCATATCCAAGCAGAGAGAGAGAGAGAGAGAAGAGACCTCGATAGGTAATCTTCAAGTGGAGATTCCCGTCTCGTGTCGTTTGCCTTATGGAGATGCTTCAGCCTTCCTCATCTTACACGCCCGCATTTCACGCATTTGACCGAGCATAACAGCTGGAGAAGGTCTATCTTGGCTGCAGCAGCATCTGCAGTTGCCACCCATTACTGCGGTGAGCAAATCACACACGACAACAACTGCAGTGAAGCAGAACCACAGGGCAGACACCGAATTGAAGGGCAAAAGATCAGCTTCAGCCTGTGCAAGTGCGCAAGTTGCAAGATGGGCTAGCCTCGCGAGAACGGGTTAGGCTTTGTTACGGCTCGTTCACTGTCGCTGGTCGCATATGCATCTATTCACACAGTTTTGTTGAGGAAAGTCCACAGCCGTTAGTTTCGCTGTTGTGTAACGCGATACACCAAATATCGAGATCTAGATCACCGCTAGTGGCCTGATGGACAAGCGCTAGGAACGGTTTCACGGCTTTCTGGGGAAGTAGAGATCTACATCAAAGCACAAGAACTGTGGATTGCTGAACGGCGATACGAAGAGCTCAAGTGACGCTCCTTCACGAATTGCAGCTCCAGTGACCGGCTGGAGGATCTCGACTTCATCTCGTGCTGCATGTCAAAACAAAGCCAAGAAGTCAGCGTACTGTGTACCTGCGTCTGCAAGATGTTGCGCTTACAGCCGTCCTGCATCTCGTGTCTGAGAGTTTCTTGAGAGCTCAAACCAACAGTTTGAAGCCAAGACGCGAGGCATGACGACAAGTCTGGAACTTCCCATCACGATCGAGATCATCCATCTCAAGGACCGTGACGATCTCTTTTTTTTTTGCAGACGGAAGATGGAAGACAAGACATATCGCAAGCCTAATCAGGTCTAGTCGTTGGCTGTTGGGGGAGGCAAAACAGCCCAGCGCACTGATACACGTTGTATGGGACTTGGCGATGGGATGCACAGAGGGGTGTATGTTATGGAGAACAAGATCTCGGACGAGAGAGTAGGGGATCAACTCGCGGGCATCCGGCCGTCAGTGGCGGTTGTATCAGATTTGCCTTGGTCTGTCTGCTTGCTTTTTTTTGCGCGCGCAAAGGCAATGGTTAATGGAGATGCGGATGTCGGAGCCGGACGGATCTCGGGGGATAGCGATCTCTGTGCAGAGAGATCTTTTCGGTCCAGTCGTTTGCGACCAGCACCAAATCGAAGCTAACGGGCGCCAAATAGTTCTGTGCCCTGCATACCACACAGAGGTAACAGAGCTGATCTTCACCAATGACACCACAAAAATCCCGTAACGCGATGTCACTAAAGGGGGATTGTGTGTATGCATACTTCGTACATGGCTTTTCCTCCGGATTTGGTGATCATTTTCAACTGAGCGCAAGTCTAAAGACCTGCAAGGTCAACGGGCAATGTCCAAATCGAGCAACTACAACTGCACGCTCAGACAATGGATCTTCTCAAAAGAGATCATGAGGCAACAAGACACAGACTTGAACGGGACAATAGGTACAGTCCGCTCCCCGCTTCTCACGGTCTCCGGGCATCGGACGACACCGGAAAAAGCGAAAGCTGAACAGGATGGAGATGCAAATGTGATGCGATGCGGGAGTCCTGGATTTTCAGCACTGACGGATTCGTTACCGCGTCCATCGTCCGAGCGGGCAAAAAGACGATGCAAGACGATTAGAAAACGGTAAAAAAAGCAAATTCCATTCTCGATCAGACACACAGCCTAACTGTGTACCTAAGACGAATCCTTCCAAAAATACATACTACCGATTTCGATATCGTGAAACATGCCCGTCTCTCTCTTTTGAAGCAGTAGCGCCGGACTTTGCAACTGGCTTTGGTTTGTTCCTGTTCTTACTGGCGCTAGTGACCTGGCGCCACCACCAAACCTACACTGTAACGTCCTAACGTCCTCCGTCCGCGGATTGCACTCACTTTTCGCAATCGTTCATCGTTCATCGTGTTCATCCAGGCACGCCCTACACTAGTGTAGGGGAGTTGGAAGCAGCTGAAGTTGAATCAGGCCCGCGAACAGACTTTTGGAGATCTCTGACAAAACACGCGCGCGTGATGTGCGATATGGCGTGAATATTGACTGATTGCGATGACGATAGAATCATTTCACCCCTTTCACTACGTGAGTCTATACTTGGATTGGAGTCTAGAGATGGTCCCCCCCTTCACCTTAATGCACTGGAACAGGTAATCTCCGTTATACAGTTGTAATCGCTGTCGTGTATCCACTAACAGAATCATCTCCACGCAATGTCCGACGAACTCACCTAGGGACTGTTCGTTCCATTCTTATCTGAAACTTACGGCTTGCTTGCTTATTAGCAACTATGATGCCGATTTATCCAGTGTCCGACGTCAACGGTAAACTGTATCCGATCTTCCGTGATACTAAGTATGTCATATCAGGAGACTGTCTCAAGATGACCATGAACAAGTTCCAATGGGAGTTCCGGAAATGATGGGCCCGCCCCGCCAAGTTGCCATAATTACCTGAAGGGGAAGAAGGTATCACACATTTAACACTTCAAGCCTTATGAGATCCCCCCCCCCCCCCCCCGGTACATCACGGACTTCCACAGCTGTTTCGGACAGGAGTAGGAGTAAAGAAGTGGGCTGTTTGGGGCAAAGTTGTATATCCGAACTTGTTTCCATCCCTTCATCTTCTTCCCCTTCATGTTTCTTGCAGGTGTCTTATCGCACCATGACGACGGTTACATACCACCGTATCGTGAAGCCGTCATAACCGTTGTGTTCAGCTGTACATACCAGGTACAGGTGTCTTAACAAACGAACCTTGGACTCGGATCTGTTGTGGGGAAGATCACGACCTAAATTACAGGAACGCTACATATCGGTTCCACTTATCACTAGCAGATCGGGCGAACCAAACTTCCAACATCAACACCACCATGAATGCCGTTGATTCACCAGCTTAAATACAGTCCTACGTACTAGGTGGCAAGGAACCGTAGACAAACCCAAGCCCTCAACATCGCGATATTAAATGGGATGAATGCGCCTGAAGCCCATCTCATACGCACATGACATTTTGCATCACAAAGACGGAGTACCTACTGCGTAGACTCACCTGACACCCGACCAACACAGACACTTCTCCTCTGCCGGACGGGGAGATAGTACGTACCAGGAATTGACCTTTCATGGTCCAACGGTCGTCGACTTGCCGGTGGTGTCTATTACACCGAAAGATATCAATCTTACACCTCGAGTTCCATTAACCAAGTATTGCCTGCTAAGTTAATACTGGCGGTCTGTCAACACTGGTCACCACCCATGTGTTGTTGTTTCAAACGATGGCTAATTAGTTAGGGCTTGCATCATGAGGAGAGGAGAGGAGAGGCTGAGCTGAGCTGTCTGAAAAAGGAACTAGTTTTGTCTGTGGCGCAAAGCCCTTACAACATTTCCATATGTAGTATATTTTGCTGCCTAGGCTATTAGTCAGTATCTACCAATCTTTACTTGTGTGTGAACCTGTCTGTCACCGCGGCTGCAATTCCAGCAGATCCGTGCCGCAGCCGCAGCCGCAGCCACAACCATCACAACCATCACATAAATTACGAGGTTGTTCAGCCTTGGATGGATAGATGCCGGGTATCACAGCTTGTTGCTTTCCCGGGAACGGAGTGATTGCATACCCGCCCCCCCCCGCAAATGGGAAGAAGAGACCCCCGGAAAATATTGAACTAAAAGCTACCTGACTCTGGGCTGGGTTGAACTGCACACCGTTGGTGATGTGGCTTCCCCCCCCCCCCCCCCCGACACTACGGAGTACACTAACCCATATCACGATAGCAAAGCTGCACATCTCACGGAGCGGTGATGTGAAGGTTATTAATTAGCCGTGACGTGACCCATGACAATGACAATATCAAGGAACTTTCTTAGCTTGCGTTCTAGCAGGCTTCTAGCAGGCTTCTAGTGGGGATTCTGGCGGTGTTCTAGCGTCAGGCTTGTATGGATGTACATGTATGTACATACCTCTGTCTGCATCGGCACATCGTCTCTTTCCAGGGCAAGAGAGCACAGCAACTCGTATTCGTGTCTTCGTGAGTTAATAAAGGCTGGATATAATTACACACTTTCCCTAAATCGTCAAGTCTGTTGTTAACGTGGTGAAACATCGTCGGTATCCAATGCATGCTAGTTTTTAGGCTGCCTGGGCGGTGCGGTGGCTTCCATGCTTCTTTCTTCGGAGCTTCTGGGGTGCTTCTGGGCTGGCTGCCGGCTGCTTACACTACTTGGAATTGGGGATGGGTTTGTGAATGCCCTGACAAGGGCAGAAGGAAGTGTTAACCGGAGTGAGACATGCATGCATTTCGCACTAATTAAGGCAGTTGTAAATTCCTTGCAAGTTCACCTCTTCAAGGTCACTGAAGTACTGGTACATGGGCATCAGGGTCGCGTCAAAAAAGATTGCTGGTAAGACATTGTTGACCATTAGAGGGAGATCATTCTTTAGCTTCTGTACATACGTACACCGAGAGTCATTCAAAACCGGCAATTGTTCCCCAAAAAACCTTAGGCAGATACTTTCTCTTCGGGCAACAACGAGTCAGCAGTCAGCGGTCGGCCGTTGTGTGTCCACAGGTTTGATAAGGTCCAACAGGGCAGGCAGGTAGGTTAAACTCGAAGGAGTCACAAACTCCGGCTCTAATTAGCTAGCAATTAGCTTCTGTCTTTTGTGTCTCCATTTCCCATTTGCAACGGGTTTTCCAACGCTGGTGGTGCCTTTTCCATTTTTTGCTTGCTAGGTGCCCCAGCCACGACTTTGTGGAGGACTTTTGCGGAGTCTGTGCCACTGCCCCGCATAATACAAGGGTGCGGAGTGCTAAGAGACATGGTCTGCACGTGGTCACGGAATCGACTCCCGGCGCCAGCGGGTCGGGTTAGCGTCATTCCACGCTTCGATCCTGCTTCTCTGCTAACCTTATTTGTACTGTTGAACCGGGATTGGCTACCACACGCGTTGTGGAGCGATAGCGAGAAGAGACAAGCATCCGCTGCCTTGTTGTCAAGTGAATTGTGTCATCCGTCCGCCCACCCGCCCGACCTCTTCTCTTTTCCCTCTCCACTTCCAGGCGTTTGTTTCGTTGTTTGTCATTCGTTAGGTACGATTTGGTGAGAAAAAAGCTTTGAGCACCGGATTCCCTCCACTTCCCGCCCGGGTACATGCCTCAGACTCCTCAGTGGAGGTTGGGCCCTGGCCGCTAGTTATTCAGGGATCCGTTTCTTGATTTTTAGCACCGGCCTTTTAGAACATTCTTCGGGCGTTCTACACGAGTACGAAGATGATGATGACAGCCCCATCTCATCACAAAAGTAAAAAAAAAAAAAAAGAAGGTGTGATTGGGGGCTGGGTCTAAGTCATGATCAACGGCTAAAAAACACTGAACGGGACTTGCGCGCATGCGAATTCGCTCGTGACAGACGCCTCTATCACACACACTTGCCTGTGTTAAGTGCTGGCGCGCTTTTTGACATGACACACAACCTACGAAGTAGAACCGCCCTAGAATGTCTATGGAATAATCTAGCGAGAGCGAAATGCTTGGCTTCTGGTCAAGCTTGTCACTCGGCAACTGGTCTTCCCATTCGTATCATCACGGAATGGGACTCGAATTTTTTATGTAAAACAAGACGATTACGGTATCCATTCCCGCTGTCAGGGCACGGCACCTACCTCACACGGCATCGGTCAGAAATGATTAAAAACAGAGTTGCACTCCGCTGTTCACACTAAAATAACGGAATGGACATTGAACCATGACCATGCCGAACATCTGTACATCTTCCCATTCCATCTCTCGTGAAATCTTGGTACAGCCCCCCCTCTCTCTCTCTCTCTCCAGTTTTCTTTTTTGGTCTCTCGTCACATGTTGAATGGTCATTGTGGTCCCACTCTGTCCCGAGGAAAATTTCAAACCAAACAAGGCCAACAAACTATTGATACCCCGATTTTTTTTTTAATCTGGTTCCGCTTGTCTTCCAACAATTCCATCATCATCATCTCACAGTAGTCTTCCCAGGTTTCCCTTGTCTTGTGGGATCAGTCACATATCATGATTACCACTTTTCCATGCAACAACTCAACTCCACTTCTTCACCGTTATGGGGTAAAAGATGGAGACAGTACATTGTAGTAGCCTGGATAGTCCTAGTTTACAGAACTAGGGGGGGGTTGATTTGTCAAGGCACATTCATTGGCTGCTGAGCGGTGATAGTTTTAGTTGATGATGATTGAATGCAAGTTCAATCCTTCACAGCCCTTTCCTATAACTACATACAACATACTCCGTACCAACAGTACCATGCCATGCATTACCCAATCCAAAGTTCCCATTTTGGAGCACGGGACGATCCCCGCTCTCCCCGTTGTCATCACACATAACGAATATTGTATAGAACATAAACCCTCACTGCCATTGACGACAAAATGAGTGTAACCCATTTGGCGCAGAAACAAGCGGTGACAGATCATTCCTCCCTTCCCCCCCGTTCGTTCTTACTGTAATAATGTCTTCTTTCACAAGCCAAAGAAGACACAAGCGTCAAGCCCCAACCTGCACACTAGCGGTATGTACCTAGTAGTGTAGGGCCTGTTCCTCGCTCAGCTCGCTTAAAACTCTCTTGTTGCCGGCGACGCGCGCGATTCCATTCTTGTTGCATGTCTTCTTCATGCGTCCCGCTAAAACTGATTGAAGCAAGATTTGCGAAAGTGTCTCTTTTTTCCAGCGATGGTGGGGTTATAAAAAAATTAAAAAAAATAAGCCGACGATCAATCAATCAACCAACCAACCTTGAGACAAAAATCCAGGGACAAGGGAGAGGACGCACGCATCCGAGCATCGCATGTTAGCGTGTGGTCGAACAACCCCAATTGTGGTTAACCTTTTAACAAATTCAGCTTCTTGGCTTGGCTTTTGTCACCGGTCAGCGCTTACTACACTAGTGGTGAAGGTTGGCATTAAAGAATGATCGGCGCTACACAGAGAGAGAGAGAGAGGGATCTTCGCCGCCGCCATCACCATCCGCACCCGCACCCGCTTGGAACTTTTTATTTGCTTTTTTCCCTCCTTCTTCTTCTGCTTCCCCTTGCTGCGCACGCATATCCATAATCCAGCCCAGCCCGCAACTTGACCCGGATCCGAACTTGACTGGGCCGAAACCCGACCCCATCTTTTTTCTTTCCAGGGTCTTTCAACAACTTGAATACGTACTTCGTACTACTAACTATACTACGTATGGAAAAGCTTGAACTTGGCCATCCCAATTCTCAGCCTTGGTCCGCTAGTTACTGCCGTGCTACGAAGTACATTGTGTTGTATACAACACACAGTGTGTTCTCGCTGTCTTGGCATGTCGATCATCCACACTGTGAGAGTGATGGCCGGGCACACGGGTACCGGCTTATTGATGCCGTCCCGTGAATTTTGCATGTAGATGTCTTCCTCATCTTAAAGTGATGCTCTACGGAGAACTAGGGTTAGAACAGCCAACTGATCGACATTCGCTACGGACTTACCGTCCGCGCGTGATCATGACGCGTGAGGCGTGCATCTGTCACACAATCTGTCTCTTGTTCAGCCTTGCGCTCTAAGTTGCGTGACAGACCAGAGGGAGGCAGATGCGAGTACGACGGGGTGTAGGGTAGGGCAAGCCATCCAGCGCATGAATTGACGTTGTGCCCGTCATGTGCATCTGGCCTTGCGGGCACAGAATGTCTGCGTTTGCAGTAGAAGCAGCACCAGAATGGCACCAGAAGCAGAGGCACTGCACCATACCCCTTGAGCTATGCCTGCAAATTATTGGCTGCCGATCTAGCTAAGACACGCTACAGCTGCTGCATCCATACGCTAGGTGGATGAAATGCACAGTAATGTCCGGGTGACCTGGAAAGATACATACGCAGTGGTTGTTGTCTTAGGTGTGTCATGCCATCTCACACGAAGCTATCCACTAGCCAGGGAGCTAAGTAGAGCTAAGTGACGCGAGACGGCTTCTAGAAGAACACGTAGAAGGTGAATCCATGTGGAATGTATCTGTGAGTCAGGAACGAGAGGAACAGACGTTCGGCAGGTCCACTGGCGTACTCCACGAAGCCAAGAGACTACACTGGGCTAGAGAATATGAGCTACGGTGGACACGGGGCCCGTATGCGTAGAAGACGTGATTCAGGTTGGTCTTCCGAGCCCGTAACGCTGAGAATGAATCCGTGGCGTAGCTGGGTAAGTACTCGTGTCGACTTGCCGACGAGAGCCGGGTCGATGGCCTGAGACGGATATGGCAGTTTATTGATTTCGGGTAACTGCGAGCTAGGAGCCCCTTTCTGATGATACCTGGTGACTGGTGAAGGCCGATCGATGAGTGGTGATGATGATGGCGATTAGTACGTTAATACGTGGCGATAATGACTGGCACTGATGCCTGTTGACTGATCACTGCGGTATTGCTGCGCTTTGCAAATGAGGCTGGGCAATCTGGACCTGTGTAGGTATCGAAGGATCAAGCCTTTCATCAACTGCCAACCCAGCCGGTGACCATCATGTGTCTCCTCAGCGGCTCGAATAGGGAATAAGGAGAGCTTGTAGAATGAGCCCCTGAACGTGTCAGCAACACCGGAAATGAAACCAGTGGCACAGCAAAACTAGCTCGGGTGAGAGAAGGACAACATGCGGGTGTTAACATAGACCGAATCGTTGCAAATCAAGAGAGTGCATTGCGGGCTCTTGCTGTTGTAGAAGGCTGAATCATTTTGCAAGATCCTTCAGAACTAACACAACCAGCAATGCAGGGTAAACTTAATATGCACGGGCGAGAGAAGCTTGGGATATTCTCAACCGGACTGATACTCGCCTGTACCGCTCTTCATGAACTTTCCAATAATCTTGCTGAGGGGTTTGACTCAAGGCTCTCAATATCTCGGAAACCGTTCTAGCCCACGAGCGGACGGGAGCAGTCGTAATGTATAGCCCCTACAGTGCAACTATCAGGATGGGAACGAATGCCATCGGTCACACATAGTCTTTAGCTCCTGACTCAGGGGGAGGGCTTCATCAGGGGTCGTTCCCTGGACGACCACGAACGCAGAGCCTTTGTCAGCACGAATCAATATGTATCACTCTCTGTATAGCCGGACTTCCTGCAGTACAGGTCTGTGGCGTCACTAAGGAGCTCAGATGATCGAAAACTCTCCCTTTACAACCAAAGAGATCAACGGACGTATGGCCTTCGAGGAGTGGTGTCATGACAAGGGAAAATCCGCAAGATCTGGAAATCCGCGGGAAGCGCCGTGGAGGCGATGCATGCAGACGCCATCGGCGACCTGACGACGAAGACGTGGTAGAGATTACCTCACCGACTATTACGCCTCTCGCATGAAACCCAATGAGATGCTCCATGCCCCCCACTCGGAGGCGAATATACAGCGAGCATTTGACAGGGAATGTTCACTATCTGAGTGCGAAAAGCCGGCATGAATTATGAGCCAGTGAAAGCAGAGTGGGAGTAGGGGAGGGTTGAGCCAGGATGTTCCCTGAGAGAAGGATGTAATCAGGCGAGAGAAGTGACGAGATGCTAGGGCAAAGACAGACCGGTTAACTGATTCTTGATATGTCAAAACTGACGACGGTGGGCAAAGCAAATTCAGCTCTCGTGACCCACTGTCTCTGTCGCAGATTTCTACCGATCCGGCTATGCTCGGTCAAGGGAGATCTTACAACTGCAAGATATCGCCTCGATCCGGCGGGTTATCCGAGACCACATCCTGCAACAGCCGACCCTGGGGCGATGGACAAATGCAGTGGGATGATCAGCGGGAAGGCAAGGCGGTAGGTATTGCATCGCATATGCATGGACTCGCGATTCCGTTTGGACAATGCAAAGCTGTCTGCATGTCCAATGGGTGGCGTTGATGACTCAAGCGCAGGCGGACGAGACATTACTTCTTCATCCCAAGTCTGCAGGAAACAAGGTCGTGTTCCGAACCGAAACCGATGAAAGCCATAGCCATGCGTCGGGAGATGCTCGGGGTGGCTTCGACGATCAAACAAGACTCCATCCCACCGGGCTAGGCCGCGGGTGGGTTGACCGCCTCGTCCCGTCCGGGATACAGACGGACCCGGAATTGGTCATGCTGGACGGGATGAATATCCGCCTCTCATGGTCGGCTTGACGGGCGGCGCTTATCAGGACGCTGACGTTGCACTCACTTGAAGCGCGTGTAGGAACGAGACATCTTGATCCGCGACCGCCACGATCTGGTCAACGGCCAATGCAGCGTGTCGCTTCTGATAAAGCACTTTTGATGACAACGTGGGTGACGAATACGATGATTTGCTTTTTGCTGTGGGGGTCAGCGCGTTGCTTTTTCCTTGTAATGGGGGAAGACCTATGAATAGATTGCCCGCTGTTTCCGCTGAAGTAACTCGTCCGTAGACCATAGCTTGGGGTACCTAATATATGTCAAGGAATTAAGGAAAACTCCCACGAGAAACGCGCCTTCGCAGCATATGTCCGGAGAATTGAACAATGCCGAAGGATGAAGCAAGTTGTGAAAAGTTGGGATGAGGGGCGTGGGGAGAGAAGGGGACGTGGGCGTCGAATACTGGGAGTGGCTAGGGAGAATGGATTGCACCTTCCCTGTGATGTTGAGTGCAAATTTTTCGGTTGAATCGCGATTTCCGCCCAGCTTGTTCCCTGACGTCACGTGTGGGCTGCAATGATCGAAGTTGAAGAACAGACTAAACCGGCGATGTAAGTTGAAAGAGATATTTGCGGTGTGGCGGGTGCTAAGGATCCCGTTTCGACTTTTTGTTAGCAATGAAGGTAGAAACCGAGTAAGGATGCGCAGAAGAACCACCTTCTAAGAGTTCACAGACTTTATGACCTTTCGGCTTTGAATGGGTTTTACGTCACGAGAAAGGCCAAATGGAAGGTACGACTGTGTCATATGGAAGGCGCTCTAGACTAAGAAACCTCCCGGGATTCTGAACCGAACGAAGCGGAAATCTAGTACCGATACCTTAGTATTCTGCCCAGGAACACTCCCTTTAACACAATGAGGTTCCATATCTGCCATGGAAAGTAAGGTAGGTTTAAATACATCCACACTTAGCTGATAGCTCTTGTCCAAGTGTAACGTACATCTGTGTCAGGCTGGTAAGGGTGTTCCTCTCTGAAGCCGGTAGTCACAGCCAGCCAGCCATGAGTGAACAAAGATGCCGAATGCTATAGTAGCGTCCCACTAAATGCTACCGTCCGTACATGTAGCTTAAAAAATTCGTTCCCAGGTCTCATCTAAGTCCCATGGGGTAGAGGGACGGCTGCCCTTGAGGCGGGCAGAACCACGCCAGCCATCATGAACTGAGGGAGAGGTTAGCGAATAACGCTGCGCAGACTATACGAACGAAGGAGGGTGACGGATACGTACCGGTTGTGATGGGTATAGAGGCGAAGATATGTGTGTGGTTAAAGTTTAGAAGAAGAGAAGGGGAAGGAAAGGAAGGACTTAAAGGAGAGGAGAAGACCTACGAAATAGACCCATATCTAACTACCGCGTAGCCCTCGAAGCGGACTAAGGATTCTGTCACGAACACCTTACCCTAACCTCCGTAAGGACTGACTTATAAATGCCTTACCTTTATCTTAAGGATCACTGCCCCCTTCTTTCTCAAAGCACATAAAAAAAGACGCAGCGTCCACACTACGTCCCTTATAATGTTAACCCTTACTAAAGGGTGACCGGCTGTATCTAGCAGCCTACCACCGGCGTAAGCACCGACGAGCGCCGGCCTTCATGTAACTACGCCCGAGATGGGTAAACTCTCTTTGTCTGTTACCAGGCTAGGTAGATGAGTTAATGCTCGGGTCGTAGTAAATGAGAGACCACCCTTGTCCGACTTCTAAGATGATGATATCCTTTTATTATAGCCGCTTTATTATGACTGGGCCCTGATTACACCCCGAGGGTTTCAGTAAACACAGCGATGCAACTCTCGACGCACCTTACGGAAATACTCAGCAATCCGCCATACCTTCATCCTCCAGCTGATCTAAGCTAACTAGGTATTGAGGCCTCAATCTGACACACTATACTTTTACTTGTGGCAACCCTTGAGCCTTATCCGGTACCTTATTTAGAGACTAATCCCGTTAACCGTGGCAGACCTTCTCACAAGGGACTTTTCCCGTCAAGAATCACAGCTGTCCAGCGCCAGAGGTCAGTGAATACAACTCGTGTGGCTGTATCTTTCAACTTGTCCTCAAGAGCTGATCATTCTTCTATCTTCTTTTCAGTTACTGGAGAGCAAGGAAAGTCACAGCGATAAGCTCATGTGATCCAACCGATTTTCTTGGGAAGCGTTCCGTGAACGTTCTAGTCCCAGAAGACGTTGGCCATTCGCGTAAGCTTCGGAACTACGCGAATCAGTTGGGCTCAACCCCTTAGTCGAATCATGTCGCTATTGCAAACATGGTGAGAGGGGCATTTAAAGCGAGTAACCTAGTTATACCATAATCCGAAATGGTGAACAAGGATTTTGGGATAAGGCCGGCAAATGAGAGAGAGACGAAAGAGACGAGCAGAGTTAACACGTACAGTTATCTGAACAAGACTCAGACGTATGGAACGAAGCCAAAAAAAAAAAAAACTGACCGACAAGGCCGAGAGGCTGAAAGGAAAAAGGCAAAAACATACAGCACCTGGGATTCGCTGGTCGTCACCGACCCAACTACTAGTCAGGCGATTGGCGGCTTATCTATGGGAGAGCGGACGGGATCCCGAGTTTTCCACCATCTATGGCCGTATGTGACAGTTACTTCAAGGTCTGTAGCTTAAGTAATCCAGAATAGCGTGCATCTCGGAACTCCTTGGTCAAGAGTCTGATAGGGGAACAATGCCATTTTGTTACACAGGACCCAGGCCCCAAACCATCTCATCCCTCGTGCTCTCCAGAACTTGGTCCACCTGCTCGGTCCCATAGCAGGCCTCGTTGTAACACGCACTAAACATCATCCCTTCCTCTGAACGTCCAGAGATATTCAACATCTGGAAATCGCTCCTCAGCATCGTGGAGCTGATCCGGAAGTTCCCTATGTATTATGCCCCTGATTGCTGGGCGAAACTAGAGCAATTTTCCCACTGCACGTTTCCTCAGTCGGCTGCAGGTCGGACGAGACCCGGAGTAGGCCTCTGTAGGCCAGGACGACGGTCGCCGAGGCGGCAAAGAGGTCGACATCATATCCCAGACATCGGCAGACATTCGCTGATCTGATTCAAAAAAAAAATCAGCTTTGCAAGTTTTAGACCAGGAATCAGATGTCTCTCGTACGTAAGCCTGCCGCCCGTGACTGACTCGATCAGACAGGGGATAAGGAGTGCCGCAGACGTGTCCGAAGGAGCCGCCGCCGCAGGGAGGGGATAGGACAAGACTCGCTGTTTCGCCTCCCTTTTATAATCGGCGATGACTCCCCATTGGTAGATAGAGAGACATCCTGCGATCTAGCTGGTCAGCGCTAGAGGCTGTATATCACACTCCAGACTGCTTACCCGTGTACAAAGCCGCTGTAGCGCGCCCTAGCTGATGTAAGGCGTCCTGACCGTCGCCTTGTTGCGTCGCCCACTCCACGACAATCTCATTAGCAACCCTCGCACCCCTCATCAGTACGTTTAGGTACTTGGACCGCGAATTTGCCGAGATTATCTTCAATATCTGATCGGTCTCCTCTGGCGAATTAAGACCTTGTCGGTGCAAAACCACGCAGAATGTTGCTAGGAGAACCTCCTTAAAGGCACGGGTCTCTCTATTTCCATCCAGGAGGATATCGTAACCAAGCCGCTTGGCTGTCTGGATGGGCTCTTCTTCTATAAAGATAGGCAAGGCCCTCAAGAATGCAACTGTTAGGCCCCGACGGTCAGAGGAGAGCCCGCGCATGATGTGATCCACGATGCCCTCCCATCTCGCTCGCCGTGCTAAAGCACGTCCGGTTGATTCGCTATTCGATCCCGGCTCGTAAAAAACGATGTTGAGTTCTGGTGTGCCGTCCATTCTGATCCATGCAGCCCGGAGGGTGGTTGGTCTTGGGGGCTCAGATGCCGCTTGGTGCTTCTGAATTAGGAAAGGCTCAAGAGAAAGAAAGGTACGTACCTGGAAGCCAAGGGGCGCAAACAACCTCCTACATCATAACACATGGCAAACTCGCGCGCGTAAAAAGGTCAGGAATATCCGTGTAGAGGTACACACAAAGGCTGTAAACATCCCAAGGGCCCTTGCCATAATGCTCATCTTCTTCCAGCTTGTAATAAGAGGGAGAGAAATCAGATGGTGGACGGGGTTTGAGTCTGTCGGATTGATGGCGTATATGGAGAGGAGAGCTTTTCCTCCGCACATGACTCCCGTTAATAATAGCCACCAACGTCGCCGGCGAGTTGAACTGAGTAATTACTGCTCGGGCTCCTCACATTCACGTCACAGATCTTTTCGCGACCGTGCCGTCGGGCTGAGATGTTAATACTGAGGAGCGGAGATGCCTCCTTCCTTTCTGGTCATGGTTCGCAGATGAAAGCCCTCAGGCTTTGTAGGCAGGGCAGATCCGCGCGCGAACTTGGGTACCTAGAACGGATGGGGATCTGTTCTGCTCCAACTTACCTCTTGAACCCCATTTGACGCCAAAAAGAGTGAAGGGATCCGCGGGTCCCGTGTGTTCATTTGCCCCCCTGGGTCTGCGTTTCGGCCCAGCACTGGCGCGGGTTGCGCGGGTTGCGGGATGGAAACTCGACGCTAACAGGTTCCCATTATTATGAATCAGGAGGAGTAATGTGTTACATTGTCTCTGGACACCAAATCCGATTTGGATATAGCGAATTGTCCCTTTCCATTATCGAGGGCCAACAGGCAGGCTTGCGGAAGTTACGGGCAGATTCAGAGCTTGCTTCCCGGAGACAAGAAATTGATTCTGTCCTTTGCAGTACATATAGGTACCCTTCTTGAATCGAGCCTCCTTTCCACTGGCGCTGCTCGCGTGCCCCGACTCCGTTTACTTAGGGAGATGCGGATAGCTCTGTCCGGGCACAAGTTGTTTGGGGACTTCATCTGTCCGTTCTGGCACAAGTCACGGAAGAAGCACGCGTAGGCAGCTTGCGTAGTCAAAAAGTGCTTCAGTATGTCCTACCCGTTCCCTATCGAAGCCTAAGAAAGAAGAATATTCATGTTACAAAAGAGAAATCTCGCGTGCAAAAGCAAAAATGTGGCCGAACCAACAGTCAGGCATCGCCATCCAGACCAAATGCCCAATATTCCATCCCAATGAGACGAGCAGAAGCGTCCATCCCTTGACGCCCACCCTGCCTGCCCTGCGCAGAACACCCCTTCCTTCTAGAACAAGACCCTATATGTTTGTGTTCAGAAAGTGAGTACCGTACTTTAGTATACTCCAACAAAAATACCCTTTGTATCGTAGCATCGCATCGCATCGCATCGCATCGCATTGCATCCTCATGTGACTCGTTGTGTCCTCTTCTCTGATGTCTGTCGTATCGTGACGCAAAATAAAGAGAGGTCGTGTCAAATCGTGCATCATTATGTTCCACCCCCCTTCTTTCTGGCACCCCTTATAGCATGCCGCACTTTCTCTTCTTCTTCTTAATAAGACCGACACCTGTGCCCGCACCGCCCACATTACTGCTGTAGGTGACGCCACCGCCGCTGCTCCCTCCGTTGGAGGCTTGCATCTCGAGGGTTTTCCGGTCGTTAACCACAACCGTCAGGATGGCCTGCTCAAAGATCTCTTCCACACCCTTCATTTCTTTGGAGCTGCACTCCATGTACTGGGCGTTCATCTTCTTGGCGACCGCGAGCCCTTGTTCGGTGGTGACTGGTGTGAGCCCTTGTGTCTTGAGCATGTCGATGCACGTCTTCTTGTAGCGGAGGTCTGACTTGAGCCCGACCAGGATGAGTGGTGTGTATGGGCAGAAGTGCAGGACTTCCGGGTACCACTTTCAAACCGTCAGCCCCTGCAATAGAGGAAAGGGGGAGTGGGGGAGGCTACCTTGTCCATGACATTCTCCAGCGAGTTGGGGCAGTCAATGGCGAAGCAGACGAAAATCAAGTCGGTCTCGGGATAACTGAGCGGTCGCAAGCGGTCATATTCCTCCTGGCCGGCGGTATCCCAGAGCGCCAGCTCGACGGTCTTACCGGAGGGCGGATGCGTGGGGTAGGTGATGTAGTTTTCGAAGACTGTCGGTACGTACTTCTGTTCGCTCTGTCAGACACCGCAAACCCGTTGCGCTGGAAAGTGAAGAAGATGGAAGACGGTGTGTGTGCACACGTACCTCGGGAAAGTACCCTTGGCTGTAGCTGATCAACAGACATGTCTTTCCGCAGCCGCCATCTCCCACCACGACAATCTTCTTGGAGTATGCGGGGCCTTCGGTCATGGCTGTCGCTGAGGATTCTCTGCCGGATGTTGACGTGGTGCTGCTCATCATGGTGCTCACTGTGCCATCGCTTGACCTCGCGCCGCGCGCGTCTCGAGATCGCTCGTACTTTTCGTGCTGCGCCGGTTTCGAGCCGCTGTTGTTATAGTATGAGTTGCGGTACTGATAAGAAGCCATGATTGCGAAGCGAATATGGCGGCACGCCGCGAGAGAGACAAAAAAAAGGCGAGAAACGTGTACAAATATGGATGCTGGAGTAATTTTCTAATTTTCCCCAGGCACGTTGAGAGTGCGAAAGCCAATGCGTTTCGTTATGATACAGAGGTCGGTCTGGAATGTCAAGAGAGCGTGGTGCGGAAGTTTTGGACTTGATCTGTTTCCAGGTGGAGGATGGGTGGTCCCGTCAAATTGTGGTCGAGGCAAGCACGTTTCGAAGGGATGTAAACAGTCGACGGGGCAACGGTTCCTCCCATCTGCAGCAATGACACAATCTTCGCGGCTAAAACAGAGGGCTTGCCCCACTGAAACCGGGCGAAACTCACCATTCACTAAAAGCTCTGGTGGCGCGTGCACGATAGTGGGGCAATCCAGGTACTACATCAACTGGAAATTTTTCTTTCGTTCCCATTCTTCGACGCGTCCGAACTTTTTCAGACTGTACTTCAGTCTCTTCAGTTCTTCTCACCGGTAGAAGAGGTCTGATGTAGGAACAGACGGCAACCCACGCACGATCTAGGAGTAGATCAGACGGTGTACGATACAGAAAGAAGCATCCGCACGACCGGTTGTCAAGATGCCGGTTAACAACCGCGTCGGCGCTGGCCGTATCGATGTGAACGGCGACAGCCCGACGGCCAATGGCGACGACTCTGCGTCATGCAATTACCAGAGCAAATACATCACGCTGATCTCTTCCGACGGGTTCGAGTTCGCCTGCCTCCGGGAGGCAGCTCTCGTCAGCCCGACCATCAAAGGAATGCTGCGCAGCCAGTTCTCTGAAGCCAAGACTGGACGCTGCACGTTTCCCGAGATCAGGTAAACCCCCCTTCAACACCCATTCTCATTCTCTATCCTGTTATTTTCCCTGATGAAAAATGGCTATACGCTGCGTTCTTTCCGACAGACCACCTCCTTCTGTGAGGATGGGCTGAATGAGCGTTGAATTACACTTGATCTGACCGCCTCACACCAAGCTCTCCTCTTCCTGGGAGTCTGAATATTACTGCAGGTGCTAACATACAGAGCCAGCGGGGTGATCATGGAAAGGATAGTCGAATATTTCCACTACTACCACACCTACCGGGACAGAGATGATGTTCCGGACCTGGACGTCCCCGTCGAGCTCTGTCTCGAGCTTCTCGTCGCGGCAGACTTTTTTGGCCTGGATAACAAGATCAACGAGGGGCAGCAACAGCAGCCTGCGTCCTCGGTACCGCGCCGTCAAGTTGCGGCGGCTGTCACTCGGCCACACTAGGATTGGGCCGACGCGACAGACCGGCGTACACTTGTGCTCTATCGTCCCAAGCCAGCAATCTTTGAACTAAAGCTGGACTAATGCTCGGAGGCTGGATCCCCGGTTATGATTTAACTGTCACGAATGGAGTTTGGTTGGCTGGCCTTTTTTGGTTCGGTTGGACATGGAAGCATAACTCGGCAATGGCGTTTGAGGGAAGGGTCAGGCGTTTGGATTTAGCTGGCTGGCTGTTTCGATATGTCTACATCAAACTGTGTGGTGTTTGGCATTGGTGTAACACGATGAGACGGTGGTCTCATGGCGGCTACTTACTACAGTTTGTATTCAGGCGACGGCTAACAAATTGTTCATTTTCACACGTGGTGCTAAATGACGCCAACTGACAATATTCGCAAACAGAAAACAGTGACCATGTCTTCACACACCATCTTAGCATATGCGTTCAACCCTTTCTCTCCCATGGGTTGATCGTCTAAAATAGATGGAAGATTAAACTTCCCCCGCGATCTGCTTGTCTCAAGTTGCTTTCCGGCTGAGATTTCGCTTTGTATAGAAGGGGAAACATATTTTACTTTGCACGTAGACCTTTTTTTTGTAAGCAATTGGACAGGTATTTTATTTGCCTGGTCTCCAAGGGCCACACCGTTAAGGTTTTACTCGATCTGTCCTCCTCGACATGGTCTCACTGACGTTGGTTTATCTTGCTTGCTGGTTGGTCTCAAAGTAATAACACACAAGTTTGGTCAGCTTTAGTAGATAATACAACACTTTTACCAGCCATTGATTGGGTCTATCAGTTGGTATTCTTTATATAGGTAGTGAAATATCACTTCAAAAAACAGAAGCTCTTGTTGAACTCGTCAAAAGTTTTGATGTCTGGCGTAAAATCACCAACCCCGTCCCCGTCCCCTGCCGCCTCTTCCACCTCCTCCTCTGCCCCTTCCACGTCCACCTCCACGGTAACCTCCACCACCTCTATGCCCACCTCCTCTGTATCCTCCCCTACGTCCCCCGTGATGCCCACCCCTAAACTCAGATGGCGGCGGTCCCCGTGCTTTTCGTTCCGCCCTCTCCTCCTCTGTTGCGTCCCAAAGGTTCGTTACTCCAATGAGTTCACAAAACTGCGCAGTCTGCGGGTTGGTATACTCCTCCGGCTGATCGTCCGTACTTTCCGGATCCCCGGGGTTATGTATCGGCGCTGTTATGGCAAAGTTGTCCGGGACGCCCAGCTTCCCTTTCTGAGTGATATTCTCGTCGACCCACTTCTCCTCTTCCTCGATGAGTGGTCGATAATGCTCCTCCCCTAAGTCAGGTGGTGTTTGCGCGGTTCTGTCGCCGATTACTAGATGCTTGTGGAAGACCCGTGTGATGGCTAGCCATTCTGGATCATACTGTAATTTATACCGTGGTGACCCTGGTGAAGGTGATTCTCGGGTAATAGAGGGGTAGCGGTCAAAGTTTGTGCTGTCTAGGGGTTGGATAGGCAATAGCTGGAGAAATTTGTGGCCGGGGAGACATTTACTCAGGGCTAAAAAGCGGGTGGTGGTATTGGTGATTCCCTCTGGCACGGCTATCTCCTTGGGCTGGGTTGGGGGACGAAGGGGGAGGGTGGGCTTGGAAAATGAAGCAGGTAGCAGAGACCTGAGATCTTCTGCTGTGTCGTCACCACCAGTGGGTTGAGTGGTGGTGGGATCGGGGGTAGAGTTGGTAGGGGGCTCGTCATGATCTAGGTCCAGGTCGATCTCCTCGGGGTTTGCTACCTTCGCGTCTGTAGCGGATTCGACTGGGATAGCCTCTTCTCGTACATCTTTGTGCGTGTCAGGAGCACTATTATCGGATGGTTCGGTGGTGGTGGCCTTTGGGGGATCGTAAGTCTTGACAGCAGCAAACTTGCAATGCATGTGCGCCGAGAACCAGTACGCCGGTCTCAGCCTGTCCATCGCGTTTGCTGCCGCTAGATTTCCGAGGGTCCCGTCGATCGACTCCTGCCTGAAATCAGGCTTCATCCGCCAGAGTTTGTTCGCGTCTCCGTGCCGCTCAATGGCGCGGGGCCAGTCGTGGCTGATACCTATATCCACCTGCGTTCTGAGCTGGAGCAGTTTGCGGATGTCAAGCTCCCGCACATGGTAGAAGCTTTTAATATCGTCCCCGCTGAACGGTAAACGCTCGTGGTGCGGCTTGCGGTAGTCGAAGCCCTTCCAGATGCCGCTCATGCCGGCTATGCGCAGGGGGCCGAACCGGAGCACGTTGGCGGCGCCCATATAATAAATGTTGGGCGCCACCCAGCCGCCGTAGAAAAGTTCCCACAGGTGAGAGGACGCCTCGTGGTTGCCCCCCACAAAGATTGTCAGGTACGGCGCCTTGCGCGCGCCAGAGTAATACTCGTGAAAGTCGCCCATCTCGCGGTACTTGGCTGGCACCGCCATCACTGTCAGGTCGGCTGCATTTCGGACGGCCTGCACACCAGTCAATAGGGGGGAAGGTGCGAAAGGGGTATTGGGGGGGAGGGGGGGGAGGTACCTGAAAATCGCCGCCGATGATGAGCAGGTCCACGCCATCCTCACCCTGCTCTTTAGCATGCCGCTCGACTGCTGCGTAGATTGCATTGAGGGTGCCATGGCCCTGAAACCAAATTAGCAACTGGCTGGGTGGCTGGGTGATAATGAAGGGTGAGGGGAAGAACTTACACAGCCTTCTACGGCGACGACCACTTTTTGTTCGCTCATTGTTGAAAGAGCCCTTGGTGGGGCAGGCTTTGGTTGCTGAGTTGAGAAGTCCGACTGATGAAAGTACGAAGTGCATAGGAACTAAAAAAATTCTATATCACATTGTACGGAGACACGTGGTACGGCAACCTACTGGGTGGGATGCAGAGCCTCATCGCTCCTACCTTGGCGGGTGTAGTTTCCAAATAAGGTTGCCGGGTCGGGTGAGATTCCGTCTGATTTTTACCGTTGTTCTACCGCCCAGCTTCACCACTGTAATTCACCATTACCACCACTCAACAGTATTTTCAAAACTACAATCCATCCTATGTTTCAATCGTGGCCCACGAGTTGATACTCTGCATTTCTTCTCTAACTAACATTTTTGTCTGACTCTCGTATTCTCACGATCAAGTCAAAGTATGGATGGACTTTGGGGCTGACAAGGGCTCACCATCTTGGCGCATTACACCTTTATCCCAGCCCACCTATGAGGTTTGCTGTCGGTCTTCAGTTGATGAGACCTAAATTGATTGTGGCTTTTTTTTTTTTTCTTTTTCTCTCGTCTCGCCTTTTCGCGAGTTCTGCGTCCATGTCTCTCCCACCTAAAATTTCCATTGCTTGACACGGGAACGGTTCTTGGCTGCAGGAACTGCGATAATCTTCAGGAAACCCTCCAGCGAGGCCGTGAACAAAGACAGTAGTACTACTATATAATAAGGATCCTCTCCCCCATCTTACAGTAGATACATCTATCCCAGTTCCCCTCCACATTTAGTACATACACGTCATAATTAGTTTCAGGATGTTCAACTTGCATCTAAGCTACAAATGGCTGCAATGGCGCGCTCCTCCCAACCGTCCCCTCCCATCCCTTCCTTCCGGTATTGAGCGCTTCTTCATTCAGACTCCTGGTGGTCGCATCGAGATGTTATACGCAAAACCAAAGTCCTACCCACAAACGCGACATGCGCCATTCTACTTTGTGCATGGCGGGATGGGCGGTGCGTGGGTCTGGCTCGAATACCTCTCATACTTCTCTGCGAGAGGCATTCCATGCTACGCAGTGTCTATGCGCGGGCACGGCAGCAGCTGGCATCCGTCCTTCTTGAGAATGGTCTACGGTACTACGAAGCGTATGCTGGCAGATGATGTGGTAGCCGGTATCCGCTGGGTTCAAGAGCGCGAAGAGGGCCGCGAGGAGGTTGTTCTCGTCGGGCACTCGAGCGGTGGAGGGCTGAGTCAGTTCATACTCTCCGAGCAGGACGTCAAGGTGAAAGGGTTGGCATTGGTTGGTGCGGTTCCTGGGTTTGGATCGTAAGTCCGCCCCACATATACGCAGAACACACCCGAAAAAGGGATGCTAACCGGAGGGTAATACAGTGTGAGAGTGTACTGGAATTGGTTCTGTGTTGACCCGTTGTTTACTGTCCGGATGATACTTCACGGACATCACCCCAACTCACCCCTCTCTCATCCAGCTTTAACGCGGCAGGCCTTCTTTAGCAATCAAGTTACGGGCTCTTTCGTGGAGGGCTTTCAGAGGCGGATCTGTGCATATGAGAGTCTGATGTGGCCGCTTGGCATGGGCCGGCCGTTTGTGGACCCACAGAAACTTATCCAGCAAATATCTGGCTGGGGGACAGGGACAGGTACCGGGCAGAGACTGCTGGTTCTTGCGGGAGAATATGACAAGCTTGTGTCTTTGGACATTAATGAGACGCTGGCGAGCATGTACCGTGGGGCGTACATCGGCCTCGTCAAGCAGAAGAAGCTGGAGGCTGTGCCCACCGAGGTCGAACCCCTCCAGGGAGAGGGGGACAAAGATAACGTCGGCCATGGGGTGAGGGTCTGCCTGGTGCCTGGTGCGGGACATCACATGCAGAATGATGTGATGTGGGAGGTGGGCGCCCAGAAGCTTCTTGCTTTCTATGAGCAGCTTTAGGGGGCGGGGGTTTGCTATCTCATTTCTTCATGGTCCGGGTATAACCATCTTCACACTTCCTTAAAGATGGCGTTTGGCGGAAGATATTGGCGGTTCACCGGAGTGGTGCTTGGAGTTCATGGATTACGCTTGCTTGGTGTGGTGCTATTACTGGGTTGCTTTGGGAATATCGCGGCTCAAAGGTGTTGACTGATGGGGTGTTTAAGCACATGTATACTTTGAGTGTTTGCAATTATGATATCCCCTCTCATACTGTTCGCCTCTCGGGTGTCTGTTGACAGATATAGTCCGCTCGTCCTATCTTTCTTTTATCCCTCTTTAAGGAGTCGCTCTCTGACCAAACAGGCAATACATATTCTGAGACCGTGACTTCTAGCCATGACAAGGCACATATGCCAGAATTGCAACCGCAACTATCACATTCGGCCACAGATGGTGGAAAACCCGGCATCCCGTCCGTTCGCTCTCCCATAGATAAGCCACCACTCGCCGGCTCATCTATATGGAGTGCTAAGTGTGAAGGTTCGGCGTTAACAATGGCTATGTCCTTGTCGCGCGTTTCCCGACTTCTATTTATAGTCCACGTAACCGTTCTGCACTCCGTAGAGAACATCAACAATAGAGCCCTGAGAGAAAACCTGCCAAGACTGCTAGGGCCTGGGACGCTACAAGACTGCGGTGGTAACGGTCCCGGTGGTTCGGGTCGCTCTATATCGCGGATCTGCTAGTATAGCCGTTAGGTCAGTAAGGAGCGGCAGGCTATAATATGTCTAGATTCTGCCTTGGGCCAGCCAACTGGGAAGGTATAAACTTTCAGGCCAGTCAATCTGCTTCTCGCATCCGATTCTGTTCAGCAATTCCTTCCGGTCGCTGCGTCAACCTTGAATCTGGTTTATCTCTATCGGGTATCTCTCGTAACATCATCAGACATAACAGAACGTATCCTTAATCCATCCGTTCAAGACAACGATACAGCCCCGTTTTGTGCTCCCTTAGACTCGTGGTCTCGCCCCATCTGTGTGCTTGCTATCCCACCGAGCCCGACTTTCCAGGCGCGCTGGGGGGAAGCTCTTGGTCCAGACTGGCATCTCCAGATAACTCCTCGCTTGCTGGTTAATACCATCAGGCTATGCGTCGTTGGGTATTTCGGGTCATATCTTGAACCGACCAAGATCGAGCCCGGTCAGGTCCGGTCCGTGCTGCGCCGTAATATGGGATACTATTGACTCTTGGTTTCGGGTTCGTTACTCCTCCTCCTCCTCCTGTTTCGGCTGGGGTGTGCTTTTCTGTTCGACATTGCCCTCGTGTCCTTCCGTCTCGGTATTGTGTTGGTCTTCCGGTTTAGCCATGACGCTCTCAAACTGCGACCAGAGCGCCTCCACTGAGGAGAAGTCGTTTCCTACCTGTATACAACACAACGTTAGCCATGTCACATATACACACACCCACGCACACTCCTTCCCGACACCCCTAAGCCCCCTGTCCGTTACACCAACCCAACACCCAGCCCATACCCTCCCCTTGCCTCCCCCTCCCCCTCCCCAACCACCAGCCCCCTGTTTCCCCACTTCCTACCCAATGCCAGCTATGTGCGGAGTACCGCCGATCATGATCACACATCTCTCATGTCATGCAGAAACCGCAGCATATTCGGCGGGTTCGGTATGGGGTTCGGTATTGGTTGGATGGGGAGGTATGTTGGACGGGGAGGTAGGGCAGGCGCGGGAAGTAGGAAGGCGGTGTGGTCAGGGTAGAACCGCCCAGGCGGGTATGGGGTAATGGGTATGGGGTATTTGGGTGGTGGTGGTTTGGGGGGGGGGATGATCGTACAGCAATAACAGCCTCCAACGACCGATTGAGCTTGTTGATATTCGCCAAGACCTGTTCGAAACTCTATTACCTCGGCCAGAAGAGATCAGCTTTTTTCCATCCCCTATTTCCTGCCCGATGGTGGGTTCCGAGGATATATCAGATGGCTGTCGTGGATATATCATTTTCGTATATATATATACCAAGGGATGATCATTGTGGGGAAAGGGGACGACGATCAGTATGTGACAGACAAGCACAGCGCAAAAAAGCAACGTGCAGATAAGCATGTAGAGAAGAGAAGAAAAGAAAGAGAGGGGTCGACGGTAAAACTTGAATCTTTCTAAACGTACCATGGCAATCTCGCCAATGAGTAACTCGCGCTGCTGCTCAAAGTACGTCTTCTCGCGGCCACCACCACCACCACCGGCTGCTGCTGTCGATCTGGAAGCCATCATATATCTCTAAACCAAAGTGTGTGGCTGAAACAACAACACGTAACGTGACTGACAATGACAGTTGGGGTGATCAAAAGTGGCATGATTCGATGGGAGGGGAGAACGACGCGTTAAATGGAAAACGCGGAGCTGCACTCCTTGTTGGCCAAAAAATAAAGTGCACCGCAAAAAGTGGTCTGCCCCACCAAAATTGACAACCTCGACACTGAAGCTGCGTTTGATTGAACCACCGCCAGCAAGCTCTCAAGAGCTTGAAAACTTGAGAGAAAATTACAGTCGGTACTTCTCGTACAAGAATTATCTTTTTTTCCTATTAGCATTTTGTTGTTTGCGTGGTCAAGCAAAAATCGTGGCTTACATTCGTGAATATTTTGTGAGCCCGCTTTTTTCTTTGGCCAGGGAGCTGCATTTCACCATCTAGGTGGGTTCATGGGGAACGGTATGCGGGGCAACCCACATTCCACTGGCAATCGCTGGATGCATGCAACGTTGGCCCAACGACCTCTCTGGGGGAACTCAAAGGAGACGACATAAGTTGACATAAAATCATGAAATTGCAATGCTGACTCTGTTCGTGACATGTACAGTTGGCAATGGTACACCCTTCGCTCATGCCATCATCATATTTCCCCAAATCCTTCCAAATCAGGTACCTCAGATTAGGTAACCAACCATAAGTGATCGCATGCTCAGCTGCGAATAAAAAATCCCCTGCAAATTGAGGGCCCAAGCTTCTTCCTATGCACGATTTAACTAGAACAGCGGACCAGACAGTCTGATGGAAACAGACTTGTTCTGTGTGTAGTTGGCCAGAGCAGCCTCGCCGAGCTCACGGCCGATACCAGACTCCTTGAAACCGCCGAAAGGAAGCTGGTGGTGAATCATGTTGTAGCCTGCACATGATCCGTTAGCAATCTGTCTCTGTCTCTTGCTCCCCTTTTCCGGCGTGACTTACAGTTGACCCAGACAGTACCGGCCTTCAGGGCGTTGCTGACGCGGATAGCAGTGTTGAGGTCCTTGGTGTGGACGGCGGCGGCAAGACCATAGGAGGTGTTGTTGCCCAGGTGGAGGACCTCCTCCTCGGTGGAGAACTTGGCAAGGGCACACACGGGGCCGAAGATCTCCTCCTGCATGATCTTCATCTCGGGCTTGACGTTGGTGAAGATGGTGGGCTCGATGAAGTAGCCCTTGTCGCCAAGACGGGAACCACCGGTCTCGACGGTTGCGCCCTCGGCCTTACCCGACTCGATGTAGCCCATGACACGGTCGAATTGGAGCTTGGAGACCTGCGGGCCCTGGAAAGTGTTCTCGCCGAACGGGTCGCCGACCTTGTTCGCCTCTGCGCGCTTCTTGAAGGCCGCGACGAACTTGTCGTAGATGCCCTCCTGCACGTAGACACGCGAACCAGCACAGCAGCACTGGCCGTGGTTGTAGTAGATACCGAAGTTGACCCAGCTGACGGCCTGCTCGATGTCGGCGTCGTTGAAGACGATGTTGGGCGACTTGCCACCGAGCTCGAGGGTAACCTTCTTCAGGTTTGACGCGGCAGCGGCCTTCATGATGGTGCGGCCGACAATTGTTGACCCAGTGAAGGCAACCTTGTCAATGTCCATGTGCGCTGAGATGGCAGCACCGGCAGTCTTGCCGAAACCGTTGATGAGGTTGAAAACACCAGGAGGGAAGCCAGCCTCCTTGATGAACTGAGCCATTAGGAGACCCGAAAGGGGTGTCTGCTCGGCGGTCTTCATGACGATAGTGTTACCAGTTGCGAGGGCAGGTCCAATCTTCCACGAAAACATGAGAAGAGGGAAGTTCCACGGGATGATTTGACCGCAGACACCAATCGGCTCTTGTCTGGTGTAGCTGAACATGTCGGGGGCAATGTCGATGGTCTTGCCCTCAATCTTGTCGGCCCAACCGCCGTAGTATCTGATGCAGCCAATGATGGCGCCGACGTCTCCCCTGGAGAGCATGAGAGGCTTGCCATTGTCGAGAGACTCGACGGCGGCGAGGAGGTCCAGGTTCTTCTCGCAGATATCAGCGAGCTTGAACAGCAGCACGCCGCGCTGCTGGGGCGTGGTCTGGTGCCATGCCCCCTCGAAAGCCTTCCGCGCAGCCTTGACGGCAATGTCGACATCCGCCTCGGTACCCTCGCACACGGAGCAGATGACCTCCTCGGTAGTAGGGTTGATGGTCTCGAACGTCTTCTTCTCAACACCCTCGACCCACTCGTTGTTGATGAACCTGTGTTACAATTCTCATGTCAGTACGAATTGGGCAGTTACGTAGTCCGGAGAGGGGAACTGCTCACAGTCCAGTTGGCTGCTTGTAAGAGCCGGTAAGAGGCGTCTTCAAGTCGATGAACAAGTGCGACATTTTGAAAATGGGTATCTTGGAACGCTGGGTAAGAAACAAATGTTGGTGTTGAGTTGCGATGGAATGATGGAACGGAGACTAGAGAGATTGGAAGGCGAGACGGGCGCAATATATGGATTTGGATCTCCGCTCAAGCTTGAGCTGAGGAGGGGACACAACGGGGAGGCGAGTGACAGTGAACCTATCTCCCCGCGGACGATAGCCTCTAGGGAAATGGGGTCGATCGTGGTTTCCCTGCGGATGCGACTGCACTCCAAAGCGGGGTCGTGGAACCGTGACGCCAGCGGGAAGTTGGGCACGAGGGGGGTAAGAAAGCGCTCAACAAATACCGGATTCGGTATATTCCACCTGGGGGATTTGCGGAGCAGCTCCATCTTTGCGAAAAGAGATAGCGCCCTCCATGTTTTCCTTTAGAGCTTCATTGGTCTGGCGGGCGTCGGGAAGAACTCCACATCCTGCTAGTCCCCAATATGGTTTACAGCTCTGCCTACCGATCTCGACGCGTGATCCCGGACAGCAGTGCTGTTCGTTGGAAGGTGTTCAGATTCGCTGTCTCGTCCTAATGCCTTGCCCTCGGACACGCCAAGACCTACGTTGCTGCACGACAATGAGGAGTGCCGAGCCAACAGCTCCAGAAGTTTGCTCCTGCAAGCTTGCTCTCGCTGCAAAGACATAACGAATCAGGAAACTACGAGGACGGCGTCGCCACGGTTTTGGTAGATCTTGCCCGGGCGATCCCTGATGGTTGCTCTTACCCCATTCAACTTCCCCGCATCCGCCGCTAGGCTAAGTGGGTGCAAAAAATGGCATGTGCAGGATCCAACTCGGAGTGCATAGTCGCGTGCAAACCCCATTTTGTCAACCACCTACGGGTTTACCCTACTAGTCCTGCACTATCCATTCCCAATACTGGTCACAACTTGTCCATCTCACAGTTAGCTCCTAGGGATGAGCATCCTATGGCTACGAAGCTGAGCACTTAGGACACAAGGGAGACGAGGGCATGTGAGTCGGACGAATGGCTGCACCTGAGGCCTCTTTATCGAAAGAAGGCGTTGAGATGAACGTCATACCATGACTACCCCGCACCATTAGTGATACGAGCGCCTCGGCAGTCTCTTTTAATAATAGCAACCATTTGCTGGGGTCGCGCTGAGTCAAACCTTGATGGTCGCTCTTGGTTGTTTTGTAAGTTATTGTAAGTTTGTGGATTTCTAATCGTTACCAACGGGCTTTCTTTAGACCACTCCAGCTCCCTGGGGCGAGGCGACCTGCTCCAAGTTCGGGTTAAAGCTGGGCGAGTGGACAACTAGTAAGGGCATATAAGGATAGCCTACGGGGTTTATGCGATTAGCAACCTTCCGGCTGGCAGCGGAAATCGGACGGATACGGCCCCTCTGATATGGTCTGTGCGCTCCGGCTCGCCGAGATCCTTCCTCGTCTCCGAGGGCTTGGACTACGGAAAGGTGGAACATGCACGTCGCGTACGGCGCAAGGCCCATGCTCAGGTGACGCTGAAAATGGACATTCTTTGATGATCCTGTCCATTCTTGTCATAGATGGTAAAGCAGATAAGGTTCGGACAATGGTACATATGATTTGTGTGCGCATGACCTGTTTGAGTATGCCGGCATCATCTATCCAGCTAGTGCTATAGACAGGCAACGACTAACTCTCTAGGCGTGAGATCGCTGGCCTTTATCTTATGATAATATCCATCACTCGCGCTAGAGCTGACTGTGTTGAAATGTTGGGGAGATATATGTGTCATCTGTCTCGCTGCGAATTGTACTACAGTAGACTTTGAGACCTTCCGAGCCCACGGTTGCGCTTCATCATGCTCATTTATCAAGAATTTTATCCAATGTCCACTTATTCAAGTGTGCTTGTTGTCTGCCAGAGTCTAGATGGTACGGGACTTCCACAAAGCGGACGATGATAAGCCTGAGTTATTACGGTCTGCCGAGTGGAAGGAGTGGATCCTCGGGCCGAGACCTGTGTCCACTCATCGGAGCCGAGTCACCGCCGTGAAACGGACCTTTCAACGGATTGACACCGACTGTATCGGAGAGCGGTCATTGACTGCCAATTGGCCATAGGAAAAAACACTTATCTGTTATCAAGGGCCCCATTTTAAAGTATTAGTGCAAGATGGTTGCCAGTCATTGCATCAGCCATTGAGGCTCTGATCAGTAGTGCGAACAGTCGTTGGGCGCTATTATGCAGACACTTCGCTCGATTGGACCTCCAAAGAACTTCTAGCGGATGCTCTAGATGCTAATTAACAAGAAAACCGCTTCAATGATGCTTTCTTAGCTCCTGAGGGTGGAAAATGGTACGATTTTATATTTTGCATATGAAAAAAGATTTTGATGACTTTCCTTAGCGGCTGTGTATCAGGCTCATGGGGCAAGAAATAAGGGCAACTTTTGGAGATCGGAGCTTAGAAAATTTATCCGACGTACTAGTCCCGCGCTCGACCACCGCCTATTGCCTTGGCCGATAGTAACAGCGGCAGGAACAACGACGCAGACTGCACCGACTTTGAACAGACCGAGCTGTTTACCATTTTGCGATCATAATTGATACGACAGCTCTCCTTCTTTGCCCACGCGAAGGGTCCGGACTGCGGGGCACACCTCCCGAACTCGAAGCTGACAACCGCATTCAATGATTAGAGAAAGGCCAGACTACTGTTCTTCAACATGGCCGACACAGACTTAGGTCTCGAAGTCGCGCTGCTCGCAGCCCTTACTGGGACTGCGACGGCAGAGGCAGAGAGACCGCCTCCGATCAAGAGCGAGGCATCAGTGGAGATCACTGAACCCGAAGAAGCCTCACAACCCGCCCCAGTCGAAGCAGTCGCGCCGCCTCCGCCAGATGCTACGCCCGCCATCCCAGACTTTGTGTTGGACCATGTCCCTGAGACTGCCGCCCCGGCACTGTTCTCTCCGAAACGAGCCAGAAGCCCAGGTCTTTTGGAGGAAGAGAACAGTGCAAAACGGGTCAAGACAGAGAGTGTTATTGGCATAGACTTCAACCTGCAGGCAATGCTGCAGAATGCGCTGGAGTCCTATAACAGCGGAGCCACGCATGCGGAGAATGCAGCGGTCGACCATGCGCACACGAATGCTGAGGGCGAGGGCAAGGGCGAGGGCGACGGGTCGGCACACGCCTCATCATCGGCAACTGCCTCACCTCCTCCAAGGGAAAGGGAAAAGATGGCGGAACAGCAGAATGTTATGAAGGCCTCGAGCAACTCCGCCTACGTCCTGCGCTCCATGAGTCTTCCCGTGCTGGGTAACCTGGCCGTGCAGATCCTGCTCAGGATCTCGCAGCAGACTCGCGCCGAAACAGAGGCGCTCCTCCACACAGAACCCGACTCCGAGCCCTCGGAATTTCGAAAAGCGTATGATCTCCTGAAGAACTTGTTTGAGCTGGCGAGGAGAGCATTTTCGGACAAAGACTGTCCCCTGCTCTTTCCGGACGACCTCGACATCAGCGATTCGGATGACCGCGAGACGATCCGCATGGCGAACCTGGCAACTATTGGCCTCGGGGTGAAGGAAGTCGGCGTGACGGATGTTCACGATAACCTATGGTCGATCTTCTTGCAGGAGGACGGGGAGTACAAGGCGACCCTGACGGCATTAGTCGTCAGTCTCAAGACACAGGCTCTCTTGGAGTCATGGGAAGATGGAGATGGAGAGGCTCAGCAGCGACGTGGGTCAGAGCTGTTGGACAGACACTTCCCAGTCGACTTTGAAGAAACTTTGAAGCTGCGAACGGGCGACTTTGTTCTGAACTCTGATGAACTGGGGCTTGTCAAGCAGGTTAAGCAGAGGAGAGAGCTGATACTCGGGTGTTTGGGCGAGGAGCAGCCCAGAACGTCGGTGGAGAATCTGTTCTCTTTTGAGAGTCTTCCCGAGGAAATCAGCCTGTTCCTACAGGGGCATCTGGGTGTGATTGTGGACTACGCTGAGAAGTATGGGGTGAACATTCCACTGGGCGAGGAACCCGTGACGACCAACAATGTTGCGAGCGATCCCGGTCCAACCGACCCGACTGCGAACGAGACCCTAACGAATGAAAACCATCAGGAAAGCCATCATGAGAACCACCATGAAACCCACCATGAAATCCACCACGAAACCCACCATGAAACCTACCTTGAGAATCATCACGAGGCCCATTTTGAAAACCACCACGACACAGGACATGACGATATCGCTGCTCTGCTGGCGTCGGCGACGTCGGGCATCTTCCAGAACCACACTGACGAGCCCAAAGAGTCGCACGCCGAAGCCCCCAGGCCAGAGGAGCCCAGCTCTTCTGCGGAGGACTACGACCTCTCGAAGCTGCTGCAAGCGACACTCACAGAACACGGATTGGAGGCAAAGGACGAACCAGTAGATCAGCCTGCTACAAACGGGACGGGCGGGTTCGATGCCAAGGACTTTGAGCTCGCCTCCTTGATTGCCGAGAAGTTAGCTGACGTTGGCGAGGCTGTGCCTGACGACCTGGCAAACCACTCCACAACGCCATATTCACCCACGGTCCAGGACACCAACCATGCAGCAGTGCATCCCAGTTACTTGGCTCAGCTGAATCAGACGCAAACATCATCGCCCTACGTCTCTTACCCTCAAGCAGCAGCTCCCCAGGTGTCGGCGGCAACAGGGGAAATGCTGCCGCCGAACCAATCCTCGCCCACCTCAGTTCTGTACGAGAGAGCTCGTCAAGCAGCCGTGGCCAAGTCGTCAACCGCGGCCCGACGCGAGGGCTTACACTCGACCCGTCGGCCATGGACGCCAGAAGAAGAAAAGGCCCTCATGGCGGGACTGGACATGGTCAAGGGGCCGCACTGGAGCCAGATTCTTTCCTTGTTTGGTGCAAATGGAACCATCTCGGACATCCTGAAAGACAGGACGCAGGTGCAGCTTAAAGACAAGGCTCGGAATCTGAAGCTCTTTTTCCTCAAAACGAACTCGGAGATGCCGTTCTATCTGCAGAGCGTTACCGGGGAGCTCAAGACACGCGCTCCTAGTCAGGCAGCTCGCAAAGAGGCGGAGGAAAAGGCACGTTTGAACTCGGAAGAGGAGCAAGCCAGGATCCAAAGCATCATGATGCTCGCAAGTGGACTGCAGAACCGTCCACTCGCAAGTGCAATGAACCCAGTCCGGACTCCCACGTCGCCATACGCGAGCCCTCACACTCCAGGCGTCGGAATACCGCACACAGGCGTAAACACAACGTCTGTGCAGACATCGACAAACGGGGCCGTCTTGGCTGCTCCAGTGCCCATCTCGCCACTTGTCAAGAGCGAGCCCGCAGACCACCACGCTGTGTCGCACATTAGCTCATTACCAAATATCCAGCCAGCGCCGGCATATAAATCGCAGCTCGCTCCTCAGCCACCGCGACAGCAGCCGATGCAGCAGCCACAACAGCAAACACAGCAGCGTCAGCAGCAGTATACACAACAGCATACCCAGCAGCATGCTCAGCAGCAGGTACAGCAACATCAACAGCAGCAGCAGCAGCAACAGAGACAGCAGCCTCAACAGCAGGTGCAAAACCACACATCACCGCAAAAATCACAAGCGCAGCCGCAGCAGTACTCCTCGCCGCAGAAGCCACAACTTACACTGCCGCAGCAGCGTATTCAAAGTCCACAGCAGCATGTGCAACATACCGTGCAGCATACTGTGCAGAGTCCACAACAACAATCGCCGCAGAAACCAGCAGCGCATAATCTAGCCCTCCCCAAACTCCCTCAGCATCCAACTCAACAAATCACACTCCCGCAGACTCCCCAACCTTTGCAGCAGCAGGCGACACCCCAACCACAGCAACCGTCTCAGGCATCACCGCAGTCGTCGTCATACCAGTCACCGCGGCAATCGTCATATCAATCACCCCGGCCTCAACATCAACCGTCACCCCACGTACAGTCGCCCCAAGTACACCACTCGCCGACACCTTCGACCCTGGCCAACACGCGGACTCCCACTCCTCAACTTGCACCCCCCCAGTTGCCTCAGCAACCTACGCCAGTGCCTATGCAACCGCCTCCAAACCACCACACGACTCCTGACATACATCATCACGCTGCTCCCGATCACCACCACCATCGATCCAGTGTTACTCCTGATCATGACCATTCGGCAGCTGATCAAGCGGCGGCGGATGCTAGACTGTTCGAGACGCTACAGGCGGCTATATCGGCAGCACCCATGGCCAGCGAGAGTCACATGTCTGCTGCAGCACCTGCCTCTGCCTCTGCCTCTGCGGGTGCGGGTTAGTGGCCTCCAACAGCTTATACTATCCTGGCTAGATGGTGAAAAGAAAATATCTGGAGGCGTGCTAGGTAGGAGGTGGGTCAGGACACACATTATGACGTCACTGGTTGCGGCTGCACGGTTGTTTCTTGATTATAGTTGAACAGCAAACATAGATTCCTATACTTGGATAAGATAGGATGGGACGGTGTCGGGTTTGCCAGGGTACTGGAGCTGTTATATTATGTGCTGCTTTGGATCAGATGCGCGCACGCACGGACAACGTTAGCGATATGGGAGTATAATTACTGGGCTCAGGGGGGCATTGTTCTCGTGTGTACCACAAAGTACTCGAGCGGTTTGGGTTGGCTACATTGTGTGTCAGGTTGGTTTGGATTGTGTGTTAGTTTTGGTTGGTCATGCGTGTTATGAACTTTATATACTTATATACGGTTACTTGGCTGGATGGGACTCGGTAAAGGGGTAAAAAGGATAGGATGGGAATTGGTGTTTTGTATTGCATTATTTATGATACCCCCAAAAGTCGGGCGGGAAATGAAGCGAAACGAATGAACATAAGTGTGTTCGTACCGAAATGAATAAAATAAAAGAAAATATATATATATTAGGTATGATAACTTTCTTCAGTGACCATTGCTTGTTAAAGCCGCCAATACACCTCAGGCTTCCCGGTGAATATAGCTAAGCTGCTTAAGCCCCAGAAGTTCGAGATACGTACATGCGGACACGACTTTGCTGACAGTAAGTGGGACAAGAAAGGGGCGACACGTTATCAGTATACACCTACCTACCTGTGTAGAAATAATCGTCTAACTTCACTTCCTCCAGAAACAAAAACAATGCTGAACTGATCTGCCTTCGATATGAGAGCAGAGCAGCTTTGCTAAACTTACTGCGGATGGGGAAAAGGGGTAGGGGGTATCAGAGCCGACCTAAAATTGACTCGCACTATATAGTATATATAATACAAAAAGCTTACCACCAAAGTCCTCCACACGGTATGTGTCAAGAAACCCAAGACCAAAACGCCGGTTCATAAACGATCTCCTCTCTCTACCTCATACCAAATATCATACATGGCATCACCTCCAGATAATCCATCCATCCATTTTCCCCCCAACAAACCCCCCCGCAGGCCCTAACCCCCTTTTCACCGCTCAAAGGAAGTAATCACCTGGACCCCTCCTACCGGCCGGTACATGCCTCTGATCGTCGGGAACAGCCTGGAATATGCTGAATTTTGTGTTGAGATCCCGATCGACCGTCATTATCGAGGCTACGTTACCGCACCGGTAGCAGTAGTTTGGCGCCGACCAGACGGTGACGACTGATTTCTCGGCGAAGTGAAACTGCCATCTGTTAGCCTCTGTTTTCTCCCCCTCCCTTTTTTCTCCTTCCCCCCTTCCCCCCTTCCCCCCTCCCCTCCATCCTCCATCCTCCCTCCTCCCTCCTCCCTTCCCCCACCCGCCCAAACCCCCTTCCTCCCCCCCGCCCACCAACCCCACCCACGCTTTTTTTATGTGTGTACGTACCTTGTATCCCTCATTAACAAGCTGATGCGCCCTGGCAATGGTCTTCAACCCATTGACATGGTTAAACTCGGTCGCGACGTTCTCCCCAAACAACCACCCGGCGCCTCTTGGGCTGACGGCCCAGGTGTCGATGTCCTCGGGGTCGCTCCACACGAGGTCGCAGAACGCTCCCTCGTGCGGGATCTCCTGCGCCCGCGCCACCACGCGGATCTGGTCGATCGTCCGTATCTCTGGGCTCAACCCTCCGTGGACACACAAGACGGTGCCGTCGACTATGGCTGCCAGCACCAAAAAGTCAAATACCTGGCAGCACGCCTTCCAGACCGAGGCGTTGCCGTATTTCTGCTGGCACTCCTCGTAGAAGCCGTACACCTGGGTTATCTGCCGGGATTCGTGGTTGCCGCGGACGAGGACGATCTTATCCGGGTACTTGGCCTTTAGACACATCAAGAGGGTGAAGGTCTCTAGCGAGAAATAGCCCCGGTCCACGAAGTCCCCGAGAAAGATGAAGCGGTTATCGGCGGGCTGTTGGACCTTGGGGATTGGGGGGATCTCTTCGATGGGCATCTCGTCTATCAGCGGCCCCGTGTGGGAGCGTATCTTTCTCCGCAGCGCCGGGTCGGTGATTACCGCGGGGGGTTCTACGTCGGTGCTGGTGATTACCGTGGTGGCTGTCTTGGGGGCCTCGACGGCGGTCTCGCCGGGCATGCCCCCCGCCACGCGGAAGAGCTCCAAGAGGTCGTAGAACTGCCCGTGGATGTCGCCGCAGATGGTTACGGGGGTTACTACCGGTTGTATGTTGCTCTCTATGAAACTTAAAGTTAGTTTGGGGGCATAAAAGGGGAAACAAAAGGGGGAAACGGGGGGGATGTAAGTACCCTCCATAAGCACCTCCTTGACAATCTCGCAGAGCTGCTTCATCACCGGTTCCGGCAGATAGTGACACTGTTTTGCCTCTTCGAGCCACTCGTCCAACCCGGCCCCCGGGCGGAGCCTCGCGGGCCCGGGCCTCGGTATACTACCCATACTGGCCATCTTCCCCGACATAAGGTGTCTTGAGATGCGGCGAGCGCCGTGCGGCGAGCGGCGCAGGTGAGCTATTTCGGTGGTAGTTTCGTAAATCCTGGGGAACGTGTTCAGTGTGAGCGCGCAAGGTTATAGGTGAATGAACATCCGGTGTTTATCGTGGGCGTTTTATGGTATCATCGCAGGTGTACGTGAAACAAGTCGATATAAATGGGAATTGGGCATGGACCATTACAATACAATGATGGGAAAGCCAATGGTCAGGAAGCTCCAGCCGAGATTTACGCGCCCGCACCCGCCTGGCACAGGTCATACAAAGTTCAGCCCCTCGCTCCGATAGCACGCACTTTCAATGGGTCTGTGCTTCAAATCTGATTGACGGCGGGGTTAAACCAACCTTATTAGTTGGAAGGTTGTTGTTAGCCCCACCCACCATGTGAAAGTACCCTGCACTGCGGCAGCATGAGGTCAAGCTTCTAGAATGAAGGGTTTGTTCCACATGCTAGACAATTGATTAGCTTAGCATATGTTTTGCCAAAGCTGTTGTATTTAGTCGCGCTCGGTTACAGTCACATGCTGCCCTCGAAATCCGCTTGCACACGATTAGACGAGGGAGCGGTCGAAATTCTCACCAACTAGCGACACTATCGAAAGGCGGCTAACTGGAGCTTCCCATTACTTCTACCACAACACAAGCACAGCTCGCCATGGCTACACCACAGGTGCTGTCACGCAATAGAGCGGACGGCGTCACGGCTAGCCAAGCCTCCAGCGATGCGCCGAAAGCATCCTCTACAATGAAAGCACCTGCCGAGGGCGACAAGGTGGTTGTTCGCAGGCTTCCGCCAGGCATGACCGAGGAGGAGTTCATCACAATCCTGGGCGACGCCTGGAGGGTGGGCAATGGCAAGGTCGACTGGTTTTCGTACCGGCAGGGCAAGATATCACAGCAGTCAGTACCCACGCGCTCAAGTACGGGAATGAGTGTAGACTGACGCAGTAATCCAACAGTCCATCAAAACCCTCGACGCCGTCACGCGCATACCTACACGTCATGAAGAAAGATGACCTGATGGCTCTATCGGAGACTGTGCGGACTGCTGTCTGGGAGGACGCAAAAGACTCGTACCTCGATCCCGCGCTTGTCGGTCCGCCCGCCGTCGAATTCTCCATCTACAAAAAGGTGCCAAGCACCAAGAGGCGCGCCGATACGCGACAAGGCACGATCGACCAGGACCCGGAATTCATGGCGTTCCTCGAAGCGCTAGCCAACCCGGATGCTCATAAAGAGGCGACGGATGCCGAGCAAGCAGCAGCCGAAGAAGCTGCCAAGGCCGAGAAGACGACAGTCACAGTCACACCTCTGATTGAATATCTCAGGGAGAAGAAGGCGGCGAAGGCAAAGGAGGCGGCGGCTGCCAAGAGCGCAAAGCAGCACTCGAGGCAAGACTCGCAAGGTGGTGGTGGAAAAGGCAAAACCACTACACAAGCCAGCACCGAGGAACCTAAGGGTCGGAAGTCCAAGGAGACGAAAAGCGAGCGATCATCCGAGAAGCCGCCGAGGGAGTCGGTCAAGATCCTTACCAAGAAGGCCGCAGCCGATGCGGCCGCAGCTGCAGAAACCGCAAAACCAGCGGCAAGCCAGACCAAGTCTGGCAAGCAAACAGCAGACACTGCTCAACCGCCTGCAGCATCATCCAGCACACAGGCTACAGCACAGGACGGCACTATGCCCAAGAGCCGGCGGGCAGGCATTGCAGCGGCAGCGAGGATATTGCAGCGAGATCTGGGCTTGAGTCCGGGTAATGCACACAGAAAGGCGCGACAGGAAGCTGCCAAGGCGGAGGCAGAAGCAAAGGCCAAGGAAGCCCCGAAAGAATCTGCTACTACTACTACCACCCCGGCAGCTCCTCCAGAACCAGCTAGGCCGTCCACCCCGAATGGTTCCTCAGCAGCCTCCTCCCCGAAGACGCCAGCATCAGCGTCCGGGAGATCTCGTGGTAGGAGGCGTGGTGAGGAATCTGGCAAGACCAAGGGGGGAGATGGCAAGGATGGCGGCAAGTTGACGGAATCCCCGTCATCGCCTGCACCAACCAAGACTCCTGTGGTACTGTTGAAGAAGCGGGATGAACCCCCTCAGCCAGTAGCAACGTTGACACCATCTACATCATCTGCCCCAGCAGCAGCAGCACCACCACCACCAGCAGCACCAACCCCGCCAACAGGTCCAAAAGCTGCTGCGACAACAAAAAAACAGCCGTCTACAGCTGGTAAGAACAAGGACAAAGATACTTCTTCAACACCAGGAGTAGGAGCTACGCGGGCGTTTATCAAGCACGCGAATCACACCCAGGGGGTTACGGATGCTACCCTGCGGGAAGCCATGCAGGTCTACGGGGCAGTGACGGCGGTAGAGATGGACCGGAAGAAGGGGTTTGCCTATGTCGATTTCGCGAACCCAGAGGGATTAACAAAAGCGATGGCTGCCAGCCCGGTCACCGTTGCGCAGGCTACCGTGCAGGTGTTGGAGCGGAAGGAGACGACAAGCGTGAAGAGAGGTGGTGCCTCCAAGGCGGGATCTACTACGGAGGGGTCGGGTAGTAATGCGGCTGCGCCGCCAGCAGCTGCGCCTACTGGGCCTGCGGCGGACAAGGATAAGGATAAGGATAATAAGAAGGATGCTGGTAATAGTGGAGGAGGAGCGGGAGGGGAGAAGAGCGGGAATAGTAGAGGTGGGAGACGGCGTGGTGGAAGGGGAGGAGGAGGGAGGGGGGGAGATAAGGATGGTGGTGCGAAAGAAGGGGGCGGTGGTGGCGGAGGAGGTAGTGGTGGTGGTGCCAACGGTGGTAGTGGTGCAAAGGGCGGTGGCGGAGGTAGTAGTGGATCATCAGCACCAGCACCAGCTCCAGCTCCAATCCCGAGTAGTGCTGGGTAGTAAGAAATTAGGTATTATCTTATTATAGTCGGGAAGTTTTAGAAGCAGGCAGTCATAACTATCCATATACCCTTACCCTTATTTTTCTTATTATTACGTTGCTGTGTGGAGCTAGCTGGCGAATAAGGTAGAAGAGATATATACCTATCTTTGTTTTTATCACTGGGCTATACATAGGCATATATATAATGAAGTGGAGTGTCTTACTAAAAAAAGACCCGTAAACCAGGGCGGTTGTTTATTTTATTATATGCTTGTGAGATTGACATGTCTTTTTTACCTAACGAAACAAGTTGCAGAAAAGCTTGCGTTATGTCGTTATGTCGTAATGTCGTCTTGACTTTGCGATTTTAATTATAGACGGCCGTATCCCCCGCGCGTTCAGTTACCATACCATACACGGATTGCTTCAGTATATCTCGTACGTACGTTAACGTATCTATGTATCCACGTTCTCAAGTCTCTCAAGAATAATTATCAGCGTGCGCGCCGGCTGAGGATTTCATAAGCAAATATATATAATTAATGTTACATACCTGTCCTTTGTTGAGGAACCTGTGAACAGAGCAAAAAGTAGCTATTTATACATGTAAATTTTGCGTCTGATGATAAAAGCCTTCTTTCTATGGGTCAGAGTCTCCCATCCCTGTCATCATGATAAGTCTCCGTCGCCTTCGTCCCTCACCGTGACGCTCCTTGTAGTCTCCGTCGCCTTCGTCCCTTCACCGTGACCGCTTCTTCTTGTAGTCTGCGAGAGCCTTCTGACACCGAACCACGGCCATGCGTAGTATCTTCTCTTTCAAGGTTTTTTCACGGAAGAATTCCAAGTCGATCGTGATCGTCTGCGGCTACCCATGCGGCAAGATACGTCCAAGATCCAGTTGGTGGACTTGATCGGCCTGCATAAGGTTTTCAGCGATGCCCACGTCGCACTGCTTTTCCATCCGCACCCCGGCGATCCCCAAGTCTCGATCCAGACCTCAGAGACTTCTTCCTGTCCACGTCAGTCCCTTATACGTAGCAGGTCCGTATTCCCCCTTCCAAGACCACATCTTTTCTGAGAATATGTCTTGCATCTGAAGGAATCCCTGCTACCTCCCGTGGATCCAACTTCTTCTTCCCCATCATCGTTGAAAGATCGGGAACGGACAGCGATATGGTGGCGTTTCGCAAAACTTTACGATCGTAGCCATGGAAACTTCAGAAGCGCCCCTCCAGCCAGAGCCGGGCGTCGTCCTCTAGCTGTTTATGTGATTCCGAAAAAAACCCGACTTCGAGGACCCATTTGAGCTCCTCGCCGTCCGCATTATTACGCACATGGATCCCAAGGTCGGGTCGTTTGTAGGAACCTGACCATTGACCTCCAAAAGACATGAAATCTTCTCCCCACGTTACCTCCGTTTGGTTTCGGAGATTGACTGGAAGGGATGCTTTGGACATCATAATCTCCTCGTTTAAGATCGTGATAACAGACCGGTGGAGAGTGCTAGGCGTGCATTGGATGATCAGAGTCGATGTCGACGCATCAAACGAGAAGCGAGGATATCTTTTTTTTTTTGGGGGGGGGGGGGGGGGGGGGGGGAGGGAGTTTGGTAGGGTTATTGATGCAAAGCAAAAAGACGGGGAAAGTCGAAAGTTTTTTTTTTGGGGTGGAGGGGGGGGGGGGGGCGCAAGAGC